>BCKZ01000016.1:0-39471 GCA_001600815.1 Alloascoidea hylecoeti | reverse complement strand
ATGATAAATGTTATCATCTGTGAGATATTTGGCCAGTCCAATTCGATTTAAAGTAGACACCAGGAAATATATCTATCGAATCCTGCTTGGTTCGATTCCTCCGTCAAATTTGGCAATGTTCTGGCGTGTTCAGCACTACCATCAAAGACCGATATTCCCTCACTGTTTACACTAGTTTTCCTTACACCGCTACCATGTTGATTAAGTCTGTATGTTGATTCTAATTCACCCATAATTGATTGTGCCTCTGGATTGTATAAACACGTAATTGTTTTTAAACTCTTGGAAATTAAATATGAATATTAATATATTATATTTTTACGATACTTCTATAAAATGTGGAAGTTCCTCGACATAAATTATGGAGTTGCGAAATTTACTCTCTATTTCAGACCAACCTAGATAGGTAAAAAGAACTTTAAATTTCTATACATTCATAGCTAATTAATTGATTCTATACTTATTGATCATTCTACTAAATTTTAAAAACTCACGAGCTCATGATTTCCTTGAATTAATCACTAAATACTTTATTACCATGATAATAATTCCTATATCACTTATTTTTCTATTTACTGAGGAATTTATCTAATATTCAACAACAGATACAAACTTGAACTCAAAATAAATTATGACATTATTTATCTAGAAAAAATGTCAGTAACATTAAAATCACACACGACAAAACACTAAAGAGGTACTTGAAACTGGTAGCAGGACCGAACATTAGTGTATCATCTGGCCGGTTATTTAGTGCATAACGCGAATATCACATGACCGAATACTTGATACATATTATCACGTGCTAAGAAAACCCTCCGGAGAATATATTTGATCTGATTGGGATCTAGGATATGAATCAAGATTAAATTCTACATTAAAAAAATTCGATTAAAAACAATTAATTATATAGGAAAAGTTAGATCAGATAGGCTAAACTAATAAAAAATATGTTATACATGTAATGCTTCAAGTACTTTAATCTATTAGTTCGTATCGTCAACGTTCTTCTTTAACTTCTTGATTAAGGGGAAAATGAGAAAGTTTGTTGGGATAAACTCATTTTAAGATTTTTGTCTACTCAGAGAGATACTCTTTGAACCTGTGACTATGTTCCTGGCGCATAAAGTTTAATAAAACTTCAAATTGGGGATATTCTGATCAGGAATAGTCCCAAATCACAACATGTCTTGTTCAACACAATCTGCCTGAAATTATCTTCACTTACATATATCATTATTAATCAAACTTAGTGTTTTATATCATCATTAGGTAGAGAGTTTTAATTGCTAGTATGGTTATATAAAAAAGACAAATATGAATATAAAACAAATGAAATTAAGTATATTAAGCCACTATAAATAATCCTTTTTATTTGCAGTTCTTGTAAAACTTGATAAGTGCCATTCAACATCAGCATCTTTATTTTCAACTGTACCTAATCTTAATTCATATAATCTCATATCAAATCTTGGACCAACTTCAGATAAAACAACTTCTTTGCCAACTTTTGCATACATATGATGCCTAACACTAATATAATCATTTTTATTTATGAATGATACAACTCTTGAAGAATCTTTTTTAACACCAGGTGGGAATAAATGTTTTAAAACCGTTTCTATTCTTTTACCTAATTTTGTATTAAAATTTTCAAAAATTAAATGTGGATAAACTTCTGATACAGTACCTTTAAAAATATCTGAATCATGTCGTAATTGAACATTATGAAGTGTGAAAAACGCAGTTGGACCATGGGGGAAATGAGAAACTACCATACTTGTTGGTTTACCACGATGTTCATGTAATAAAATTAAATCAGTTGCACTTGAAGTTTGACATGCTGAAACAAGTGCTGGCATAACTGTATTACCTCTATTAACTCTAACACTTGTTGGAAGTAATAACTTGATTTCTTTTGCAAATTGTGCTAATTTTGTACTTGGATCCCTACTTGTAGTAACAACAATTTTAGGATCAATAACTCCACTAAGATGAGCATATTCATCATCAATACCATATTCATCGTCAGTTATTTTTTTCCTATCCGAAGGTATTGATTCATCATATTGATAATCTTTTTGTAATTGTTCATCATCAGCAATATCTTTTGGTAATTCTTTACCTGCTGCTAATGCTGCTTTTAACCGTAAATGATTCTCATATTTTGCAGCATTTTGGGATTCTAATGCTTTTCGGTATAAATATTCACGTCGTTCTCGTGCTTGTCTTCTAATCTATAAAGTGAAATACTAGTTAGAAAAGACAATAGGATTTTATGATTCATATGTTTTTGTTACTTACCATATTTGTGTTTGTATTTTTGAAAGTTTTAATTAATAATGAAATATTTCACTCTCACAGAAAAAAAATAGTTTTCACGATGATGCTGCATAAGCCACATGAACGTTGTGTGCATAGACCCTCATAATTTTAAGTTTTCAAAACCTTCCACGATTTCGGGTTTGGTAATTTTATCAAAGCTTATTTTGCAATCGTCAAAACACATTTTACTCCGCAATTGCAATTTATAGCTATATATTGTATAGGCTACTTTTACGTATAATATACAAATAAGGATCATATAACTTACAATCTCATTTATTAGATATTTAATAAATTTAATTATGGAGTTTAATATTAACTAGTCAATAGTTTTCAGGTAGTAGTAACCTTCAAGAAACTATATCAAAGAGTAAACCAATCAAACAACAGCAACAGCAAAAACAACAACAATAACAATAACAGTACTAACAACAGTAACATCAATAACTCGAGTTAAAAAAAAGATTGAACAAAATGAATGTCTATAAAAAATGTATAAAAGTAACAAAATTTGAGATTTATTAAGTTAGAACAAAAGGGATGAAAATAAATATAAAAATAAAATTGACCAAGTAAAAAAAAAATCATAATCCTTAGAATTCGAACCAAATAAACAAACAAAAAAAGAAAAGAAGAAAAATTTATTTAATATAATATAATAAGTATATCTAAAAATGTTTCCATACTTATATTAGTTAGTTAGTTATGAGAAATTAAATTTGGTGGATGATATTCAAAAATTAATTTCTTGTTCCAAAAATTTCTCCTTCATGTCTTCGTAATGTATCACCTAAACAAGAAACAGTGAATCCATTATCTTCTAAAGAGTCTAATTCATCTTTAGATTCAGGAATTGTACAATAATTAAACATTGAATTTGAAGTAATTGATGAAGTTAATGATATTGATTCAGATGGATTAATACACTGTTGTGTTTGTGGTGGGATTGAAATCTTTCTTCCAGAATCAGATGGAGAAAGTGATTTAGAAGATTGAGTTGGTGATTGTAACTTGACATCTTTTTCTAATGATGATGAACTAAATGATTCATTGGTTGCTGATCTTACTAGTGAATCTGGAGGTAATTCTGATTCATTTTTTACAGTGCTATTATCAAACTCTTGATTTCTAAGGGTTGAGGAGTTAACGACCTTTGGTGATTGAGCAGAATGGGGACTAGATACCGGTTGTGAAAAATACTGAGATTTTAAAAGAGATGAAGAAGCGGTTGAGTCTCTTCTCCACTGAGGGTTTGAAAATGATAAACCTCTTGGAGTTGTGATTCCACTCCCCATTCCTTCATTATCACACATATCAGCAAATGAACAAAAACTAAGTACTGGTCTTAATCCAGGTGTTCTAGCTGGACTAGAAGGTGATGTTGCTGATTCAATATTATTATCAATATTTTGTAATTGTGATATAGATAATTTCTTCGAAAGATTATATTCTAATTGTGTTAAATTTGAAGGATCCCTTGAATGCGTTACTCCAGTAGTTGTATGAGCATGAGTCAAATTATGTGGGTGAAAATCTCTCAAATTTGATTTTGACCGTCTCAAATCAATAGTTCTTTGCATACCGCCATTAATATTTGGAGATTGACCAAAAGTAAAATTGGATAAACCAAGTGCACTTTGTGAAGGAGAATTGAAGGGGAATGAAGAACTTGGGCTTCTCTCTCGAATACTTGGATTTGGAGAACTGAGTAATGAATTTGTGGTTGAGCCAGTCATACAGTTAGGGCCTGCAGGGTTTCTACCTAGAGCCATATTTAAGCCAATGACGCTGGATTTCCTCCTATTATAGACTAAATCGACATCATCGAGATCTGTGCTACTGGAGGTTAAGATTTGGGTGGACGCATCCAGAGCCGGAGCAATGAAATTCTCTTGATGGTGATGCGATGGAATTGAATCCGTACCGTACCGCGAAAAACGGGAGAATTGGGAGTTGATGGAGCCAGCGTCGGACACACTATCGCTTCCATTTGGATGAGCAGACGGCAAAAACAGAGACGAACTCATTGGGTCTTGGACACTTCGTTCGAAGATCATCGAAGACTGGAACAAAGATGGCTCCGAACTGGGAGGGCCTCCAACGCTAGCCACGGACGTTGACAGCACCAACCCTGGCTTTTGGCCATGTTCCGTGGGACTCTGCCTCGCAAACCGGGGGCTCTGGGCTCTCCCGTTCCCGTTCCCGTTCCTGATGCCGTTGGGGCCCTGGTGGACGGGATTTGCGAAAGGCAGCTGTGACTGTTGTGGCTTGTGCTGTTTGGGGCTTTGATTCAGTGGAAATTCCATTTTTTCTGCTGAGTTGATGGACGAGTACAAAGGTTGAGATTTGAAAGCCTAACAGCACATGCAGTCGGGCATGTGCCATGCTTATCTCTGGATTACGTAATGCGCCAAAGCTATTCTATTACTGGTTTTGGATCCGTACATACAGAAATTATAAATTAGTTACTGCGTCGCTACCACCAATTTAATCAAATGCTCCATGAACTTTTGTAGACTGACATCATCCGTCAATATGATTGCTCCGCTACCTTCTTCTCCGGTACGATTGCCCCCTTGTTGTCCCATTGTACTGCCGCCTCCAATGAACCCATACATGCTGCTTGCGTTGGCCGGCCCATTAAACGATTCATAAGTTGTACTGGGATTTAACTTAGACAACAAGAAACGGGCTTGAGATCCGCCTTCCTCGGTATCGATGAATCTTGGAAGTGGGAACCTATCAACAAGAAGTTCCGCTACTTCTGCTCGTGGTGCTTCCAATAACTCTTTAAATGAAACGTAATCTGCTTGATCTTGGTATCCTAATCTTTTCCATTCTGCTATTGTTGAACCATGATATATTAAAACATGAAAAAATGTATCAAGAAGCAAGATTCTTGCTGGTTTAATTGAAACTGAATCCAATAAAACTGGTTCAGGATCCACTTGATCTAATTCAAATGCAGTTAGAGTAGGTTGAATCATAATTAATGAATTTGTTGTATCTTCTTCATTAAAAACATGTCTATAAAATGCAGTTTCATCTGGTGAATTATTAAAAACTTGTAAGAATTGTGATCTTCTCAAATGAAACATAAATTGTGGATATAAACTAAAATTTTGTGATAATCTGAAAGATGAGGCATCATCTTTACGATATTCTGCAAATTTCCCACAAAGTAAAACTAATGTTCTATCAATCCAACGTAATACTTCACCTGTATCATTTGTTCTTAATTTATAAATTGCAATTCTTGTCATTAATACTGCTGCAGCTTCTTGATCAAATGAAAGTGCCAATTGACCATCTCCACTAGTTAATAAATTTCTTGCAATTGTTGTAACTTTAAGTCTCATAGTTCCACTTGCATGTTGATATGATGTTAAAAATTGAATTAATCCAGTTGGTTGATCTAAATCAGTGCTTGCATGACTTGGTGTACCAGAAGGAGATATTTCAAAAAATAAACTATAACTACTATTTGGTGTAATACTACACAATTTCCAAGCACTTGTAAAACCCATACCTGTTTGTGTATCAGCAACATTACCACAATCTTGTTTATTTAATGAAACCCCATGACCAATCATACCAGAAACTTTTACATCTTTTGAAGTAACAACTTCTAAAGTTGCATTTAAACCCATTGATAAAAATCCATCTTGTGGATCAGTTGAAAACATTCTTTGAAAACTTTGTTTAAAAATTGCGGTTGTAAAAGAATCTGCTAAAACTAATACACCACCTGTATCAGTTACTAAAGATTCCATTTCAAGCATACCAACTTGATCATAACAACCTGCAAAAATATCAATTGCATGACCATTTAAAGCAGCTCTCGAAGCTAAATTTGAATAATATTTTAAAGCTTTTTTAAAATGTTTTGCACGATCTTTATCAATATCATGATGTGAACGAATTGGTTCTTTTAATTCATCACCAACTACTAAACCAGGACCAAAAGTACAAGGACCAGCAGCAAATGTCATTATACGAGCGCCTGAATTTGGATAAGCACTTTGCATTAATGAAATTGCTATATTTAATGCGCAGCCAGTTGCTCTTAATGATCTTTTATCATGATCAATTTTCCAAGAGTTATGTTGCATTTCTTCTAAAATATTGGTTAATTGAAATTCACATGAATCAACTGGTGCTAAAAATTTAGAAGCATTATAATTAATTCCTGGGATTTGATTTTGAATTTGTGGTGGTCTAAATTGATTATTTGTTGAAGATGATGGCGTTAAACCTAAAATATCTTCAATTTGTTTTAAATCATATTCTTTTGAACCTCTAAATGAATAACTTTTAACACAATCATTTGTACCAACTTCATAAACATTAACCATTGTACCAAAACTAATAATACCAACTAATGCATCTGGTGGTAATAAAGAAAGTCCAACTAAAATTGTTTCTTTTAATGCTTGTAAATTTTCACCTTGATGATGACCAGTTTCTTCATTATCATCATCATCAGTACAAATATCAACAACAAATAAAAAAATTGGTGGGAACTTAGCAGGTCGTGGTAAGATATATTCAACTGTTGTACAAGTTGGATGTAAAGAATAAGGAAGTTCGGATTGAGTATCTTGATAAGCTGTTGGTAAAGCATTTCTGCTAAGACACATTGGACACGTCCAAGTTCTATTGTTTGTATCTACTAAACTATTATCATTATTAGAAAAAATATTATTTTCAATTTTCATTGTTTAATTTTGTTTCAAATATTCCAGACATACCAATACGGATTTAAAACTGCTCTACATGGAGGCTTACAAACAATAGGATCCCCCTCAATAATAGGCAAGTCATCTCGTTGTTTCAATGGAGTATAGAGAGCACCAATAGGAACGACGGTTCTTGAAGCCTCTAATTTGTTAAGGGGGAAAGAATTCCAACTTAATCGAACATTATCGACTTCCTCAATAGCTTCAACATTCTTTTTAAAAATTTAACAAAAAATTAGTGATTTGAATAACATATTAAAATTAGTACGAACATGAACAACAGCCTGCTTACCATTGTTGAACTTTCAGTTTGTGAAGAAGATAATGATAAATCTGCCAGGCACACAATTAAACAGGTGTTCAATAACAGCATCCTAGAGAATGTATATTGTTAGTGCTGTGATATACGCGTATCCGTTCTGGTATCTACAGGTATTGCATCATATTTTGTATTATATTCCTATACATCTTTTTCTATTTCTTTTGATTTTGATTCATTTGCGGAATTATTGGAAGGTTCGGGGGGTTCGGGGGGTTTATTTTTCTCTTCATGTGCTTTAATAACTACCCAAGAATTCTCAAATGCCCAGATACTGGAAATCAACCATTCTAATGCTTCTAAAAGTCCTTCTCCTGAGGCAGTACTAACATTATGGATTCTCCAGCATCTATCCCTACTATCATGCAATTGTAGTCGATCACTTATTTCACTAAGATCCATAGTACTCATACTTGTCGTGGATTGATTGTTTACAAGTATCAATAGCGCTGCTTCTTTTAATCGAGGAGATTGTAGATATCCATGAAGTTCAGAACATGCATTTATGATATTATATCTATCATCAGGATTAACAATAAATATTATTCCATTTTGATATTTTATTGGTTTCCTATTTAGATTGAAATAATCTAATTCATCATGACAAGTCATATAAATATCATCCATTGAATGGAATGAAATATTTGTATAATCTATAGTTGCAAATGAATCTAAACCTGCTCCCACTGTATTAATATCATGCTGTATTTGGTTAGTATCAGGCATTGATGTAATCGAAACAATTCCACCTTCTTTTAATTTGTTAAAATAACGAAGAACTGTCATTTTACCAAGTTTATCTGTACCCGCCACATAAATATTTGTTTTCATATCTTTAGGTCTTAAACCTGAGAATTGTCGAATAGATGAAGGTAATTGGGAAATGTTTGTCCCCATTTTTTTTTTAATTTGTCTTATATGGAGCTACAACAAAAATGCAAAAGAGAGATTGAGAATGATTGAGAATGGATGTCTTGTGATGATCTATTTTATAAGGCTGAATTCCTTTTAAATATTTAAATCATCATCCACCACTTAAACACCATTAATTTACGTGTGGTTTATTTGCCACCACAGACGCATTTATCTTTATTTTTTATATTTTCTCATTGTTACATAATGCTGTTTATGGGATATTCATTATATAAAACAACTACAATATTGGTTTTCACGTTGTTATGCAGATGACTGGGAGGTGAAAACACTAAATGCTAGGTCTTTACTTCACTTTACTTTGTTCGCCACCACCATAATTTGCCTCCATCACAATTATATAAATAAATATATACCAGGTATGTTTATTACAACTATTATATCAATTATAGTTTGAAGTTTAATCCACATTTGATGTTTTGATGATGAGCCTTGTTTCCCAGCTGTTAATTATAGTGAATAACGATGCTAGCATCTACTTACTCTAATATTTAATCTTTAGCTGATACAACTAATCTTCTCTCTGAATTGAAAAGCATTATTGAATTTAATTAATTGATTAAAATGATATAATTTCATAAATGAAAGAAATTAACTAACCTATTTATATTAGGGTACCATTTTTATTATCAATTCTGGTTGATTCCATTATTTTATGATTTGTGAGTTATTTAACTTGTGTTAACAGTTCAGAAAGATTTAAGAATTGAAGAATATCGTTAAAAGAGTAATTATTACTGTCATAATTATCATACAGTTTTAATTATGAAAAGTTTTCTATAAGATTTTGAAGCATCTTGAACTTAGCAAGTAGACCGCAAGATATTAATATTGTTATTTATAGATAAATTTAGATACAAGTATATTTTATAAGTCATGGTGTCTTCACTATCTTCTAGTAATATCAATAGTTCAATTTTGGGGGTTTTAAAACTGTAATAAAATAATTTTAAATTTTCGCGTTTTTGTGTTTTTTTTGTGTATTATTTACGCGTCTTTCTCTACACATAAAATCTTCTCAACCACAAATTTTAATAAACAAATATTAAAATGGTAGAGAAAAGATCAATTTCTAAAAGAGAAGAAGATGAAAAGGAAATCGTATCTTTTATTCCCCCATCAGTACCAAATGCCAATACTTTCGAATCAACAACATACAAATCCGATATTCCAAAACAAATATTAGAACATCCTAAAGATGAATGTATCTTAGGAGTTGATGAAGCCGGAAGGGGTCCTGTTTTAGGTATATATTTATATTTCTATTCTTTTTCTTTTTCAGGGTTTATATCTAACGTATAATCTCAGGACCTATGGTTTATGGGGTTTGTTATTGTCTCAAATCCTATAGTGATAAACTAAAGACAAAATATGGATTTGCAGACTCAAAAACATTATCAGAACCAAAAAGAACAAATCTTTTATCTCAAATCTGTGAAATAAATACAGAACTATACGAAAATGCTGGTTGGTCAACACGTACAATGTCTGCTAGAGATATTTCTAGTGGTATGCTTCGACCTAAAACAATGACAAATTATAACCTTAATGAACAAGCCCATGATGCAACAATGGACTTAATACAAGGAGTTTTAGATCAAGGTGTCAATATAACTGAAATATATGTTGATACTGTTGGTCCTCCTGTTACTTATCAAGCAAAATTACAAGCTAGATTTACAGGAATTAAAGTTACTGTAACTAAAAAAGCAGATTCATTATTTCCAGTTGTTAGTGCTGCTAGTATTTGTGCAAAAGTTACAAGAGATGCATCTTTAGCAAATTCTCATCCTGATAGTCGGATTTGGGGTTGTGGATACCCAAGTGATTCAAAAACATCCAACTGGTTGAAATCAAATATAGATCCTTTATTCGGATGGCCAAAAGTTGTTAGATTTTCATGGCAAACTACAAAAGATGCAATTAAGAAAAATGGTGGAATTGAGGTGAAATGGTAAGAAATCAATTGAGTAATATTTTACTTAACATGGAAAACTAACAACATATAATTTGAGATAGGGTTGATGAGAAAAAAGAAAGTTTTGATAATGTGCTTTCATACATGATAAAAAAAGATGCTATCAGTGAACTGCCAATTTCTACAAGGTGGTACGGAGATAAAGTCGATTTCTGAGGATGTCTAGATCTCGAGCCGGCAGTGGATATATTTGATACCGATAGATTCTGGATCAATTTAATACTGATAAATGTATATAATCTATAGATGTATAAGCTTATAATTATGTGTTGCAATTGGTGTTGCAATTGGTTATTTCAATATGTCAAGGCGAAATTAATAGACCTCGGATATCAAAACGACGTTAACAAATCATCAAATCCGTGCTTGTTCAAAATACATGTAGTTCACTCGCCTTTTATATTTATCTGACGTATTGGCAATTGTGTTCCTAGAAGAGGATGATAAAAATATCAAAGAAATAAAACTATTATGAAGAACTTCTTATAAATAAATTAATTACCGAGGCTTGAAGATCTGAAATTCGCAACTTATAGTACAGTATAATACATAATTCTGCGTGTTTTTTTATTAATATTAAAACTATTTAAACAGCAATTCCCTTCCTTGAAGATCTTCTTTTTAACATCCCAAATCAATTTCCAATTAAAAATGAGTACTAGTAATAGAGTTCTTCTTACAGGCGCCTCAGGCTTCGTTGCCCTTCGAATTCTTGAATATCTTTTAATTGATCCAGAAGATTATAAAGTTATTGGTACTGTTAGATCTCAATCAAAAGCTGATTTCATTATTAAAAATATGAAAATAATTCATCCAGAACTTGATTTTTCTGGTGATAAATTAACATTTGAATTTGTTTCTGATGTTGCTGTACCGGGTGCTTTTGATTCAGTATTGAAAAATCATCAAGATATTAATTTTGTTTTACACACTGCATCTCCTTTTACTGGTGCTGTTGAAGACCCACAAAAGGAATTGGTCGATCCAGCAGTTAATGGTACTACAGAAATCTTAAAAGCTGCAAAAAAATATGGTCCAAATATCAAACATTTTGTTGTAACTTCATCTTTTGCAGCTGTGGCTAATCCATTATTAATGTTCAATCCTGATACTACCTTCAAAGAAGACACGTGGAATCCACTTACACTTGAACAAGCTATAGCATTTCCAGCTTCAGATAAGATTTTTTGTTACTTCGTTTCAAAAGCACTTGCTGAAAGGGCAGCTTGGGATTTCATTGAAAAAGAGAAACCTTCTTTCACTTTCAATACCATAAATCCTGGGTATATTTGGGGTCCACATGTATTCAATTCAACAGTTGAGAATAAATCTCTTAATGAATCAACTCGTTTATTTGATGAATATTTGAATGTTGATCTTAATAATACATCTCCACTTGATGGTCCAATGGGTCCATTTTTGATTTTCGCTGATGGTAGAGATGTTGCAAAACTTCATTTAGCTGCAATTAAAAGACCAGAAATAGCAAATGGCAATAGATGGCTTGGAGTTTCAGGTTATACACCAGCTCAGGATCTAGTAGATTATTTACATAAAACCTTCCCGGAATTTGCCTCAAAACATATTGGTCTTGGTTTACCTGGTTCTGGTAAAGAATCCTTGACTAGGGTGGCTGGATACGATGCCTCTAAGACCATTGAACAAAGTGGTGTTGAATTTACTGCTGCAGAGAAAACTTTATATGATACTGCCAAACAATTGATTGATTATAGATACAGAGGAAATGATGAATTATAATTTTAATATCCAGCTAGTATTAGATTTAACTGACTTATGAAATGAGAATATTTATAGTGATTTAGTTTCTGTTATGAACTTATAGCTAGGCGTTAGTCGTAAATGATTTTGTTATTAAGATATATCGTATTATAATTTACTTTGTGATCGATAAGATGGAGATTTAATTTACTATTTATCGATATAATCGGACTTACGCAACACATCTAGTCATCTAATATAGATTCCTGAAGTTTTGGATGTTCTCACTTGTGTTTGAGTTTCATCGCGACATTGACGGGTTGATAATGTTTTTGGCTGCGATAATATTATTGTAGTCGGGCCACCCGAATTTAAATACAGTTTACCATACAACAACTACCAACATCACCAAAAAATATGAATTCACTAGATATTCTCTATATATAAGCAACTTCTCCTAATACATTCTCCTTGTATATTTATACAGGTTTTAGTTCAGAGTTGGAGAGCTTCTTCTTCTTTTTCCCTATTTTTGATGATCTGAATGCAAGAAGTCTCCTTTTTTATATCTGCTAAATTTAAATCGATCATTTTCTTGCCTTCCTTACCCTTACTTAATTGTTGTATTCTGTGTTCCAAGAGCTCTGAGTCTTTAATTGAAATGTTTGCTGATCGCTCGGTGTGAACTCTTCCTAATCTGTAATGGTCTCCCCTTTTTTTGTGTCATATTTCCCCACCAAAAGATCTATTTTTGGATAATTATCATCATCATTATTTAATGATCAGATGCTATTAACATTGACGTCGCCAGTTGCAGGGGTAGCAGATGGTGAATCAATTAGACAGCCCAGGCAGGTAGATTTTGTTTGGTTGGTGATGGGACTGCTAGATTTGATTTAGCTGGATTTGGTTTCGCTGGTTTAGCATTCAAAATACATGAAGCTTGACATAACCCACCATCGTGTTCAATAATCACGGCTACTTTCTTGGGTTTAGCCAAGTTAGAAGTCTCGATGGTTACTGAGGACTGAACACAAACTACAATAATCCAAGGCTTATTAGAGTTGTAGTTGTCATTTTGAAAATACATAATACGAAATATATGAATGAATTCAAAAAACTTTTAAACGAACTCACATTAGGGTTGTAAAGATACCCAACAGGCGAAAGATGGTGCACAGACCTTATATTCTCAGATTATAAATAAATAGGTAAGTAGTTTATAAGTTTAATAGCAGTGAGTACAAATTAGAGTAGGTGTTCCATTAATCACAAATTACAATTTTTGCGATTGGTACCATACGGCTAAACGTATATCATAATTGTTATAACTAGTTATAGTGTTCTACAAATGTAAATAAATGATATTGTTACTCTACTATTGTTAAGGCATGGTTAGTACAATTTGACTTTGGAATATGTATCATCGGCCATATTTTGAACCAATTAATCGGTATTAGGAATATCAAATAATCATATTAAATATTTACGTTTCTTGCATATTTCCTAAATTGAGTTACATAAACAAGACCCTAGTAATAGAACATAAGAAAAAAAAGATTTACAAAGTTGGCTAAGCCCAAGCTTCGACGTATTTTGAATACAAAACCAGCATGTCTTCTTCCTTAGCCCAAGAGTCCCAACAACTCTTGAAATATCCATTTTAATACTTGGGTTTCTCAAATTAGTGGGCGACCCAATGCTACTACAGTAGTAGCCATAGTAGTATCTAAGCTAGAACTCTCGATGATTATTGAAGACAGAACTCTAGCTATGATGTCCAGTAACAAAGTTGTATTCGTTAGTTAACGTTGTTCCTTTTTCATCTTATTCAATGTGTTCCCATATATAGTAATTCTGCAAATATGCATAGAGTAAATATGTATATGCACACACAGTGCCATATTTGGACGTTACTCGACCATGTCTATGATAACCTATGATTTATAGCTATACGGTACCAATTGCAATACGTATAGTTTTTGATTAATTAAATCTTCCTCATTCTATACTCACTAGAGTTATTATTACTAAACTTATTAGCTACTTGCTTCTGATTTGAGAAAATCTATAAGAGTCCTATAATTAAAATTAATTTTATTGAAGTTTATCAAGTTATCAAGTTACCCGGATTTACATAATTTGATCCTCCAATGAAGTATACGAATATAATAGGCCTATATTAATTATCTTTACACTCACAAATTTCTTAAAAACGATGGAGAAACTGTTAGTAAAGAGATATATTGTAGAAACAGACATCTCCAAGGAGGGTGCTACTGAAGTTGCAAAAGAGATATCTGATGGTAAGAATTCAATTCCACTTTATTCAATATTGCTCTTATTAGTAATTATTTACTGACCAAATGTTTTTGATCCAGCTCTTGAACATGGTAAATTAAAACTTCTTGATTTCATTCAGATATTGGGTGAATATTTGATAAAGGACGATGATCCTATATGGCGATCAAAAGGTAATTATATTTCAACCGAATTTTTAGGCTTATTGAATTAACAAGTATAAAGCAATTGGCTGTATTTCGGATACAATTTCTCAACTTCCAGAATCACATCTCTCTAAACAAGAAAGTAAGCACATTTCATATTATGATTTATAAAATTTTTATCGTTGTTTTTTAACAATTTTCTTTGTTTAGTTTCGGTACTTGTTGAATTTTTATCTGAAAAGTATAGTGATGGATCATCCGTTCGTGAAATCTCCGAAGGATTAAATGCTCTTATTAGAATGAAGAATTTCAGTTCTTTAAGTATCAAACCAATACTAAATTCTATTGATTCTAACATTGAAATGAGTCAACATCCACAATCAGTTCGATTTTTAATTTTTCAAATTTTTCAAAATTTATTAAATAAATCATTAAATTATTTAAAAACAATTAATAATTTATTTATATCAATTTTTATAAAAATTGCAACAAATGAAAAAGATCCAAGAAATTTAATTATATCATTTAATATTAATTTTTTAATTATTAAAAATTTTAATATAAAAAATTATATTGAAGATTTATTTGATATTTCATTTTGTTATTTTCCAATTTCTTTTAATCCACCAAATAAAAATAATTATACAATTACTGGGAAAGATTTAAAAAATTCATTAAGGAAATGTATTTCTGGTAATAAACTTTTTGCAAAAGATTCAATTCCATCATTATTAGAAAAATTTACATCTGTTTCTTTGAGTGTTAGGGTTGATGTTTTGGAAACTTTAAAAAGTTGTATTGAAAATTATGGTGCTGAAACTTTAGAAGAATATTGGAAAACTTTCTGGGATGATTTAAAATATGAAGTTATTCATCAAGGTTCAGAAGATGAAGTAACAGATTTAGTACTTGAATTGTTTAAGACAATAGTTAAAGTTTTTTCAGACGCAAGAAGGCAAGAGGATGATAAAATTCATCCAACAGAACCAACAGAGTCTATAGAAAAAGAAGAATTAGAGAAAGATTTTACCAACAAATTAAGGGAACCAGGTTTAATTTCATTTCTCAGAACTATTACTAATGAATGTAATGAAAACATTAAAACACCTGAACAGAAATTAGCCAAAAATTCAGCTTCATTATTATCAAAATGTTCTGAAGGATCTCCTGAAGCTTGTGAATATATAATTAATTCAACTATTCCTCTTATTATAGAATCATACTCAGGGGATGTCATTTCAATTCCAAAACAAAGATCTATAATTGAAGTTGTTAATTATTTTTTAAAATCATCTGGTATTGTTTATGGAACTTTTAATAAATCAGGTATTACAAAAACTCCAAATTCTTTATTAAAATATAAAGATAGTTTATTTTTATTTTTAACACAAGCATTAAATGGTTCATCAAATGTTGAAGTAACATTACGTGTATTAGCAATTGATGCATTAATAACAATATCTGAACTTTCAAATTTCTTAGATCGTGATGAATTAGGATTACTTATTCAATTTATTGATATAATTATATTGCAAGATAAAAATAAAATAACAGTTGCAAAAGCAAATGAAGCACTAATTAAATTTGCAAATGTTGATTCTTCATTAATTCTTGATATTACATTTCCTGCATTATTTACAAATTTACCTGATGATGAAAATGAAAATGAAGATCAAAGTGTTATAGATATACAAAAGAAACCAAAAGAATTTATCTTAAATGTTTTAGAAGATATCACAATAAATACCCAATTATTAGAAAAATTAATAATTCGACTTGTTGCAAAATTAGATATTGTTATTTCAAACCATGGTAGTGCTCATTATGTTCAATTAATAATTTCAACAATTGAACATTGCATTAAAGAAGTTCATCATGATAATAAAACTCCAACAGATAAATATATTAAATCATTTTTACCAACAATATTACAAAAAGTAATTAGTAGTAATTCACCGATTTTAGATGATGATACAACAGTTAATGCAGTTTCTAGACTTGTTTTTAATATTACTTTAAAAGCAACTTTAATTGTTCAAAAACAATTAATCAATGATTTATTTGATATTTTTTTAAATAATAAACCAACACAATTTTTAAAATGGAATGAAAATGATCATGATTCTTTCAAACCATTATCATCAAAAGATAAGCCATCAAAATCAATTCATATTTTTACAAAAGCATTAACAGCAGTTTCAATTAATGTTAATTTACCAAAAGGAATGGATTTAAATAAATTAATTTTAAATATTGTTGAAGTTTTAAATAATGATAATCTTTCACTTTTTGAAAGGTTGGGATATCTTGAATTAATTTCAATATTAACTAATAAATGGTTACCTATAAAAGATGATTTTATTATTAAAACTTTCAAATCATTAATTTTATCAAACATTGAAAATAAATCAATTTCAAAAATTGAAAAACAAAGATATATTGAAGTTTTAGCATGGTTTATAAAATCATTAATACTTAAAAATGATCCATTTGGTTATGATTTAATAAATATTATTACTGAATTATTGAAATCTGAAGAATTAGGTAAAACTGCAACTAAAGCAATTGAAATAATTATTACTCCAATACCTCTTTATGAAGTTTTTGAAAATGATAATAAAATTGATGATGAAATTAAGAAAACTGCATTTAAATCAAAATCAAATAATAAAGATGGTAATATTAAAGTTCGTCAATTATATAAACAAAGATTATTCAATCATTTACATCCAATTATTGTTGATTCTTTATCATCATCATCATCAACAATCAAATCATCTGAAACATCATCACCAATTAAAGCAAATCTTTTAACAGTGCTGAATATTTTATTACGCTATACCCCATCAACAATAGTACAACCTGTAATTTCGGGACTTTATACATTACTTTTACAAACACTTCATTTACCATTAACAAGTGATATTAAAACAGCAGCAATCGATACAATAAGAACAAATTTACAAGATGAAAATGCTTTAAAATTAGCAGGTGATCATATTCAATCTTTAATTCCTATTTTATTAAAACTTTCTAGTAAACAAATAACAAAAAGTTCAACACCACAATTACGAATAGCAAGTTTGAAATGTCTTACTCAATTAGCGCAACTACTTGATGTTACGACAGTTCTACCGTTTAAAGATCAAGTTATTAAACAATTGGGTACTGTATTAGATGATAAAAAACGAAATGTCAGAAAAGCGGCAGTCGATAGTAGACATGTCTACTATGAGTTGGGAGGTTCATCAACATTATAAGAGCAGGATGCAAAAAGATGTCATTCTGTTACAAGTATTGGTAAGTGAGGCACTATTTTTTTGAGGTAATGAATTTCTATATAATCTACCTGCTTTTAATTTCAATTTATCAAATGTTTTGTCAAATCTTTTCAATTTTCCATTTCGTATGTCCATAATTTAATGGATTAAGCGTACCTTTGTCCATATCTGATGATACCATCGATCTAATTCCCTTGACGATATGATACTTACACCTGAATCGAAGTTGATACATGATCTTATTAATCTTTGACATGTTTGTGTTTCCTTGTATTTATTTGTCTTTGTTTCACAATCTTTTTGTATGTTATCCCCCTCTCTGTTTTTAAATATACCGACATAAACCATGAATATAAAATACAACTCTCAATTAGAATATCCAATAACTATAATTAAAATTGTAATTAAATCCATTAAATTTTACATATTTGCTATTAGCGCTAGCTCTAAGATTTAAGATAACTATTGAACGATATTAATTATAAAATACAAAATAAAACTAGATCTATAATTATCTTATCATAATCAATATGCATATTAATACACAATTTCAAACTAATGAATTGTTCATAATTTTACTTGCAAGGAGTGTGCCGACAGTTACTAATTATCATGGCCCAATATATTTATTCTACTGTGGAATAGCTGTTTTGAAGGATCAACAATTTCTTAAAATAGCCCCTCATCAAGCAATATTGGATCTTCATAATTATTATGATTAAAAGGTATACTTATAGGCCTTTGACTATTATCAAGATATTAAACCAATTGATTAGAAAAATGACAATGGATAAGGATTAATTTAAATTCGTGAAATTTGTTAAGGTTTATGAAATCAGAGGGGATGATCATACTTAAAAATGTAGATACAATTTTTATTATAGTACAATTGAATATCTAGACTAGAATAGATATAAATTTAAAGCAAATATGCATTTGGCATATATAACATAGTTATAAATTCTATAATAAAACAAGACTTATTTGGTTTATATAATTAATTGATTTCAAATTTTGCAATTGAATATTAAAGCACAATACAAAATGACAAAAATTTTTTAAATTTTTTTTTCCTCTTTTTTATTGCTCTATAATAAATAATTATTAATTATAAAAAGATAATAATATAAAAAAATGTTATGTCTGAAATGTTAAATTAAAATTTTAAATTCTTTTAAATTTATTGAGAAGCACATTGAACACCTGGACCACCTTGTTCATATCCTTCATCATCATCCATATCATCAGATAATTTTTGACCTCTTCTATGTTTTGTTGGATCAACATCTTGTAAAACAACATCATCAACCATTGCATTTTCAGGAATATTTAAAGGTTTTCTTGAAGGTAAGATTTTATTTAATAAAAGTAATTGATTTTCAGTACCAAAATTTGGTGGTGGGAACTCAACATCAAAAACAACATATAAATTACCCTGAATATGATGACGATATGAAGGCATACCTTTTCCTTCAATAACTTTTGTTGCACCAGGTGATATAACTTCACCAGGAATAATATCAACTTTCAAATATTCATTATCTAAATGTTTAATAGCAAAAGAACCACCAGCTAAAGCAGTTAATAAATCAATTTTTGCATTATAAATTAAATCATCACCTTTTCGTTTAAATCGATCATGTTCTTGTTCAGAAATAACAACAACGACATCACCAGGGATTATATCTTTACCCTGATCACCTTCACCACTGAAAGTAATAGCTTGACCATTTTCCATTCCTTTGTCGACGTGAACTTCCAAGATTTTACGTTCCTGTGTTGTTGCTTTACCTCTACAAACTTTACATCTGTCTTTATCAGGAATTGTTTGACCTTCACCTTGACATTCAGGACAAGTAGTTTGATACCTTTGTATCATAGGACCCATTTGTTTTGTAATGAATTTATAACCTGAACCACTACATCCCCTACAGGTTTTCACACTTCCCTTCTTGCCACCTTGACCATCACAGGATTTACATAAAACGGTCTTATTCAGAGCCAGTTTAGCTTTTCTTCCAGTGTATAAATCTTCCAAAGTACATTTCAAAGCATGTTGAATATCTTTACCACGTCTTGGGCCGCTTGGTCTCTGTGGAGCACCACCACCAAACATACCGCCCATACCACCACCGAATAAATGTGAAAATAAGTCTTCAGCAGAACCACCACCCATACCAGGACCACCACCATTTAAGCCTTCTTCACCATATTGGTCATATACTTCTCTTTTCTCAGGATCAGAAAGTACTTCGTAAGCAGTTGAAATTTCTTTGAATTTTTCAGCAGCTTCAGGTTTGCCAGTGTTTTTATCGGGATGATATTTTAAAGCACCTAAACGATATGCCTTTTTGATCTGTTGTTCAGTTGCTGAAGGAGATACACCAAGAATATCGTATAATTTAGACTCTCTAACCATATTAGTGAAATATTAATAAAAGCGCAGAAAAGAAAAGAAGTGAAAAACAAATGTTCAAACTGGAAAAAAAAGAGGTTTTAAATTTAAAAAATTATACACATTAAAAAAATCGACAATTATTGTTATCAACGCAAATTTGAAAAGTGCTGCGTCCCAAAACGGAAATTTGGAATCTCATCGAACATTCCGCCGTTTACTCCCGTGCTGAAATGTACCCGCACAGGTACCATTAGTAATCGTCCACGTGCCACGTTTCCACGTGCCCACGTGACTGCCGTTACCCGGAGTTACCCGTCAGTTACCCGTCAGTTACCCGGCCGGCTTTAAGTACAAAAATCACATTTCACATTTCACCAAACAAACCTTAATAACTCTGATATCGAGATGTGTACGGAGGAATTGGCAGCGACTAACAGATATTTACCCACAAACTACAGGGTCCAAATCCGTGTGGATCCCACGCGGTCTGCCTACACAGGAACTGCGAACATTTCTCTGCTGAGGAACGAAACCACCAAAGCTGAAGAGCCGTTTTCCTTTAAGCTCCATGCCTCTCAATTGATCGTCTCCTCAGCTTTGCTAAATGGTAACAGGCTGGCTGTTAAAACAGACAGAAAAGCCGAAACCGTCACTGTTTCGTCGGATGTTTCAGAAGCCGAAACAGTCTCAGGCTTGTCGTTGGAATTGACCTTCACCGCTCGCTTAACTACTGTGGGCCGAGACAATATCCCAACACCTGGCCTCTACAAAACAAACTATACTTCTCAAACAAATGATGGCAGCGAAATGAATTATGTCCTCAATTCCCATTTCCAACCCACCCACGCAAGATGTTTTGTTCCTTGTGTCGATGAACCTTCCGTAAGAGCCACTGTTGACCTTGAGGTCGAAACCTGGAACCGTTTCACGGTGTTAAGTGTTATGGATATCAAACACGTGACCCAGCTTCCCAAATCAAATGAAAAAGGCATAAATGACTGGAAAAGGGTCACTTTTAATACTACTCCTGCAATGGCTTGGAATGTATTTGGTTTAGCAATTGGTGATTTAGAATTGGAAAAAGCGCCCGAAAATTCATTAGGTATTCCAATAAATGGTTTTAAACCAATTGGTTTAAATGGTTCTTTAAAATATGCTTTATCAGTTGCTTCTGATTTCTTACCAAAAGTTTCAAAATCATTTGGCCATCCATATCCTCTTCCAAAACTTGATTTTTTGGCTGTTCCTTTTTTGGATGATGGTGCAATGGAAAATTGGGGGTTAATTACTATTAAACAAGGTGCTGTTATGACAAGAGATGATAATTTAGAATCAATTGGCATTGGTATTAAGAAAAGTATTCAACATATTGTATCACATGAAATGGTTCATATGTGGTTAGGTAATTCAGTTGGTTTTAAAAATTGGAGAGATGTTTGGTTAAATGAATCATTTGCAACATTTTTCCCATATCATGTTTTAAAATATTATGAAGATGAAATTGAAAATCCATGGTTAAATTTTATTGATGATTATGATTCTGCTTTTATAAGTGATTCAAATTTAAATTCAAAACAAATTTTTAAACAAATTATTGGAGATGTTAAAAAATCTGAAGATACTTTTGATGCAATTTCTTATCGTAAAGGAATTTGTTTATTAAGAATGTTTTCAAATTTTATTGATGGTTTTACAAATTCAAATAGTACATTTAATTTAGCATTAAAATCATTAATTTCAAAAAATCAATTTAAAACTATAGATTCAAATGATTTATGGGATGAATTTTCAATAGCTACAAATAATAAATTAAATATTAAAAAATTAATTTCTGGTTGGATTCATAGACCAGGATTTCCATTAATTTCAGTTTCTGAAGATGAAGAAGGTTTTATTAATTTAGAACAACATAGATATCAAAATCCACAAGATCTATTAACAAATGGGAAATTTTCAACTGAAGATGATTTTATTTATGATATTCCATTAACAATTTTAACAACAAAAGGTATTAAATTTATAATATTTAATGAAAGAAAATTAAAACTTAATATTAATGATTCAAATTTTTTTATAAAATTAAATCCTGATCAAGTTGGTTTTTATAAAACAATTTATTTAAATCCTGAAAAACAATTATCAATTATTTCAACAAATTTTTTAAATTCTAAAAATTTAATTACAACATTAGATATAGTTGGAATTTTAAATGATCATGGGAAATTATTACCAATATTATCAAAAAATCAATTAATTCCATTTATTAATTTTATAACAACATTGAAATCAACAAAGGATATAAATGTTTGGGCAGTTATTTTAGTTTATTGTCAAACAATTGAAAACTCACTTGTTGAATCATCAATTTTCTCTGAATTTTTAAAATGGCAAAGTAATTTAATTGAATATATAATAAACAGTTTAGATTGGTCAATTGATTATTTTACAAATACTGAAACATTAGTTAAAATTTCAACAAAAGAATTAACATTAAGAAATTTATTAATTTCTTCATCTTATTCATCATCATCAACAACAATGAAACAAATTATATCAAAACTTTTTAAATCATTATTAATTAATATTAATCATATACCATTACCATTAATTACAAATATTTTATGTCATGTTTCTTATAATTCATCACAAAAACAATATAAACAATTATTATCATTAACAAAATTATCAACACCATCACAATCTTCTAAACAAATTCATCAAGCAGCTTTAACATCATTAGGTTTTACACAAGATTTACAATTAATTAATAAAACATTAAATTTTTTTAAAGATCATTTTTTAAAAGGTGATATTGAAAATATTGAATTATGTCTTGTTGGATTAACAACAAGATCAAAATCAAGTTTAATTTTATTAAATTGGTTTTCATCAAATTTTATTTATTTATATCAACATTCATTAATTAATTTAAATCAATTAATTTTTAATAAAAAAAAAATTGATATTTTAAAAGATGTTATAATTATTGTATTTTCAAATTTAAGTAATGAAAAACAAATTTTAAAAATTGAAAATTTTATAAAAGAAATTGAAAATAATAAAAAAGTCAGTGATGATTATGTTAATGAAATAAAGAAATCTTGGGAAACTTGTAAAGATTATATAATTGTTAGAAGAGGAATTTGGAATCAAGATGAAGATTTGGAACAATTGAAAGAATTAAAGAAAGTTTTACAAGCAGAATAAAATTAGACATATAGATAGATGAACATAGAAAATTTAGTTATTAATACTTAGTATTTTTATTATAACACTCACCGTTTGTAAAAAAGGATTAAAATAGCTGTCCATAAATCATAATTTATACCATTAATTAAACTAGTATACATAATCATAAAAGATATTCAACGCAACAAGTGAATACATCTTACAATTAATCAAGTTTGTATTTACTCAGACTCCAAGGCTTGTTCATGACTTCTAATTATGATTTAACCGGAAAAACTTTCCCTTTACTTGTGCTAATTCTTGCTGAAGTAGTAATAATTATATGCCCCCAATTAGATTTTGGAATCAAATCATCAGTATCTAGTATTGGATCAACAACATTATTTAAAATAAGTAACCATTTCTTATTATTATAATGATTTAACCAATTATATACTGCCTTCCAAATATGAATATCATTCTCTGATTTTTCAACATTATGATCTAATTCTTTATTTATAGGTGATATACAGTCAGATTTGTTACTAAACATCCAATGAAAAGAATGAATTAATGATGAAATTCGATTATTTGAATTTGAAGGAGGTTTTAAATTAAGTCGACCTGAATTACTAATTATCCATGGCATACCAAATTTTTTCCCAATACATGAATAAGTTGTTTCTGAATTCATTTTTGTAATATAATAAGTTAAAAGTTTTTGTAAAATTTTATAACATGATTTAGTTATTGATTCAATATTTTTTGCATCAATCCAAAGAATTGTTGAATAATCTAATTGTGATTTAGTATCTTCATCATTTGTAACTAATAAAGCGTAATCTCTTGAAATATTTGAAAGTTGTCTTTGTGATATATTATTATTACCTCTTAATATAGCACATGCTCTTTTCTTTTGTGTTTGTTCTAAAAAAAAATGTTTTAAATCATTAACATAAATTTGACATAATGCAGATTCTCGAGATAATTTTTCACATTTTTCAAAAGGTGGTGAATAAGAAATTAACATTCCTGAATGGAAATCATCATCCCATTCAATATCATCATTCTTTTCTTGTTCAATACGACGTTCCTTCATAAATTCAATAAATTTTTCACAATGCTTTTGAGCATCTGTTACATAACTTGTTAACATATTTGAATCTGAAACACTGAATTTGATCCTTTTAATAAAATCCGGTGGTTCATCATCATCTGCTTCTTCCCCTTCATTTGTTTCATCTTCTGATTCCATGGCACTCTCACCAATATAATATTTTATTATCTCATCAGCTTTTTCAATTCTAATTTGTATTGGTCTTAATAATTCATATGCCATATTTGCATCAATTTCCGATAATTTTGGAATTTCATCTTTAAAATCTTCAAGTTTATAGATTGTATATTTATTATTTACCAAAGCATCGATTACTTGTTGATCAAAGTTCCTATCATTTTTAATCTTATCATCAAGGACAGATACTCCTTTTAATGTAAGATCAAGTAAAGCTGTAACATTAAGTATTGTTTTAGTAGTAATAGTTGACATTTATAATTATTACCTAGTTTAAAAGTAGTAGGTTATAAGAATTAAATCACAAATGTTGAACCTGAGTAGATCTAAAAACAACTGATTGACTTATGAAAAAGCGGAAGATGTGGATTAATCAATCAATAAATAGACCTATATTTATATTATAATGTGCTGGCCACGGCTTATCTAGATTCCTTTTAGCTACTATGTTTTGAGACCTGGTCATTATATATTTATTTGTACAGATCAAAATTTTATTATATCATTGATTTAGTATCAATATATTAATCGATTAGGTTCGTTGTATTAAGTGTACCCGATAACAATTGAGAGTGAAAAGCAGATCAAAAAGGATAACATTCAGAGTCTTACTTACACCATATTTGTGTAGGGTCAAGATTAACCTCTCCGAAGACCCATAACATCTAATACTTCCTACAATATAACGAATACATAGTGTAAATAGTATAATAATGCACACAAGAACATTTCCCATTTGGGAATATAACTGAGGGATAGAAACAAGACCATGTTTCCACTTAATTTAGGCCATCTCAAATAATAATCATCATCCCCCCGTCACTAATTACGATCATCATAAGTGGCCTAAATCAAGTGGAAACGCTGAATAATGCAATACTTGATCGATAAAATGAGTCAAAAACTATTTTAATTTGCTGAATTCTAATATTTTTATTTTAAACTATTTAGCGAAGAGATGTTGAATTAAGCCTGGCAGTCTAACTAATAATATCATAGACTTGGTAAGTTTATCCATGTCGGATTATGAAATACTATCTTAATATGATAAATGAGTTTTATCTTAAACTATTTAGCCTTGAAGAATGATCAAAAACTTCCCATGAATAAACATTCAATTTAGTTGTAATACATATTAGTGTCATCTTTTAAAGTAATGACTATCTATTCTTCTTTACCTTTTAGTACTTCTTTTTCTAAACTATTTTATAATGTAAAAATAATCTAAGGATTACTATATGATAAAAAGAACAATATAGTTTAACGTTATCAATATTAATCAATTGCAACGTAACAGTGGCAAGGTTTCCTGTTTTAATAAAGTTCTATCAGCAGCAGCAAAGAGATTTAAAATTTGAAGGTCCCTTTCCTTTTATCTGGGCTTTTCCCTTCTCAAATGCGGAAGAAAAAGAAGATAAAACAATAGTGTGCTTCCCATTTACTATTAGTCTCGTTTTAAGCAAGCTTTGCCCGGGTTTTTTACTTTTGAAACTCAGGGAAATGAGCATTGAATGATGGAATACAACTGAATAATGATAAGTCAATTACGAGCATGTGCCAAAAATTCAATATTCGGATGATCTCCGGCCCTTTCAGTTACAATAATCACAATTACAGAGCAAAAATTCATTTAATTAAGCTTACAGTTTCGAGAATCGCAAAAGGATAAAACACATAAAATTACTTCTTAATTACATTATTGCAATTGAATGAAAATTTATTATCTAGAAAGAATATAAAAAAAAGAGAATTCACAGTTAACGTTAACATTGTAACATATAATAACATTATAAATATAAAACATTGGTATAAAAATATAAATAGAAAGCCATGAACAAGGGGTCGTATATAAAATAAATAAATAGTTAAAAAAAAAGTAAATCAAATATGAACAGTTAAATCAATGAAGTCAAAAACCGATGGTAATTAAGTAAACAAAGATAAAAATAAAAAGGAAAAAGAAATCTGTCTATAATAAAGAATTGAATTTTTAAATTTAGATTTTAGATTAATGGGGAATAAAAAAAAAAGAATATTGATATTAATAATAATACCATTGTATTTTAATTTTGTATTCCTTCTTTATACATGAATAAAATCGATAAGATCTTTGCTATCTATCGAAATGAAGAAAAAGGTAAATTAATTGATTTAGATGATTCGAAATTTGAAATTTGAATGACGTTTAAAATGTTTGTTGGTATCCTTAAGTTTTCACCAATTTTTTTTTGTTTTTGTAAATTTCCTGTAGTTTTAAATTTTTTTTTGATTGTTTTTGTTTCCTTTTACTCCTAAATCAGATTAAACAATAGTAATAATAATAATAGTAATAGCTAAAATAATAATATTCAATAATAGTAGCAATAAAAGTAATATGATAATAATAATAGTAATAGATGTGTATTAATCCCCAATATATGAAAAAAAGTGTTTATTTATTATTACCAGCAAGTTCTTTCCATCTTTGTGCTTCCATTTTCCACCATTTAACTTCAATATCTAAATTACTTCTTTCATTTTCCAATTGCCGTATTCTTTCTTCTAATTTTTCAACTTCTTGCTGTCTTTGTTTTCTGTATTTCCTTGCAGCTAAGGTATTTATTGCTCTTTTTTTAGCAACTGGATCATCAGTATCAACAGATATATTACCATTTGTTGCTGGTTTACGTTTTCGACGCTTATTTATTCTTTTTAAAACTGTTTCTGTTGATAATTCAGAGATTGAAAGTTCTTTTTTAATTGTTTTTTTGCATGATTCAAGAGTGGATGATGGAGCCCGACGTTTTAATGAATTTGGAACAGGAGTTTGAGTTGGATCAGGAGTAGGGATAGGAGTTAACGTTGGAGCCGGATTTTGATTTGTATTTATTGGAGGAGAGAGAGAAGCAGGAGGTAAAGACAATATTGGAGCAGCATGTAAACATTCATCATAAGGTAAATCTTCCGGTTCTTCAGTTTTAATAGCAGGATCTTGAACCAGGGCATGCTCTGGTAGATAAATGAAAAGGTTCTGATTAGGGCCTGTGTCTTCCGAATAACCAGGGACTGTGTTGAAATCGAAGGGGACAAGAGGATCTAAATGTTGTTCTAAATCTGCAGATCTATCCTGTCCCTCATTCGGAACCAAAGAAGCGAAATCCGCATCATTAAGAAAGGAGAATGTGTCGTGATCGTTCTGAGGAGAGGAGGTTAAACCCGGAAAAGAGGGCCATTGGGAATTGGGACCACCTAAAATGGCGTCGGAGAAGGTAGTTGGTGAAGACAACGAGGCGAAGTTGGCGATATTTAGGGGAGGAACTTCCGAAATCAAGGCTGCGGTTAGAGGCCCTGTTCAAGAGGTTCTGTGTCTGCAGATTATAAGAAGTAGTACGAGCGATAAATGCTTTTACTACAGATAAAAATACCAGAAAATCGAAGCCAGCAAACAAGCAAGAATTGACTTTTTCTATCTATTTTTTTTTTTGTGTGATGTTTAAGAAGAAAAGTAAGAAAAGCCGATTTCTTTGTATATTTATAAATTTATGAAGTTAAAAAAGAGACATTCAAAGGCTCATTTTCGACTAAATCAAATTTCTGTTTTGGGCCTCTGCAGCACCCGACCGACGGGCTTGCGCCACCACTATCGGGTGATTGCTCACGCGTCACTTTCGCGTTTTGGCTGCGCTTTTTCCGGCCTCTTCGCGTCGGGAGTAGGTAAAGACCCGCAGTGCAAATACGCGGACCGCATGTGGTTGTGATAACGATGCTCAGTGCGGGCCTGCCATTGGCTGGTTTGCTGGACGGATTTTGGCGGGATCTTTATGTCAACACTCGGACACTCACACTTGTGGTGGCAATTGTTGAGGGGCGAGAAGAGAACTTCAAAGAATATTCACGACGTATAATTCAGAAGGAAGAAGGAAGAGGAAGAAATAAGTTTGCAGTTTACAAAAACTACTCGGCCAGTTAACGAGAAGAAAGAAAGAAAGAAAAGATTATTAGAACTATTTTAATTTGTTACACACCACTTATGGAAAATATCTTTAAATATTATAATACTAAATAAATGCGAAAACATCAACTGCACATATTTTAACAAATTTTAAAATTTAAACATTATTGACAAAATAAGATCAGACGAAATGCAAAATGCAAAAAAACAGGGTTTATATAAACTTATATTAAGTAATTATCCTGAAGTTTATAACAGGCATGCGAGTAAAGCAATGGCTCCGGCAAATGCACCTGTTGTTAATCCTGATCTGGCTGCTCCAGCTTCAGCACTTGATACTGTTGCGACACCTGTACCAGTGGCAGATGCTGATTGTTCAACTGCGGTTCCAGCTGCTTCACTTCCGACTGCTGACTCAACGGCGGTCTCAACTGCTGTTGTTTCAATGGCAGTAGAGTTGGAAACACCTGTGGATGCAACTACCGTAGAATTGGCTGCTACTGAGGGGGCAGAAGATGTTCCTGAGAGAACTGTGGTGAGCTCTGTTGTATGTGCAATTGTACATGGACAGTCTGTAATAGTCAAAGTTGTGGCTTCTGTAACTGCAATAGTCTTATTGTTAACAACTACTTGGGTAGCGTATGGGCAATATGTTGTGTATTTGGTAACAACCTTATCAACAACTGTTGTATAAACGACTGTTGAGGCTGCAACTGTAGCGTTTGATACGGCAAATGCAGAGGCTGCAAAGACAATAGAGGAGACGATTGAAAATTTCATTTTGTTATTTATATTAAGAGGTAGGCAACGAATGAATGTATATTAGTTAATGATAACGAAAGTGTTGTAGCTTTAAAAACTATGAGTAAAGA
This sequence comes from Alloascoidea hylecoeti, assembly GCA_001600815.1. Classification (NCBI taxonomy): domain Eukaryota; kingdom Fungi; phylum Ascomycota; class Alloascoideomycetes; order Alloascoideales; family Alloascoideaceae; genus Alloascoidea; species Alloascoidea hylecoeti. The sequence continues at coordinate 10,067 of BCKZ01000016.1, read as the reverse complement.
ATGAATGATGGTTGGAATCACAATCTAAAAGAAAAGAAAGCAGAGAGCTCATTTTATATAGATAATTCTTGTAGATCTAGACCTTACGTGATTGCGTGAAGCAACGGAGCAAGAATCACAAGAGGGTCTTCTGTATAATGTAAGACAAACCTCCGAAAGACCTCCAAAACCTAAGGCTACAAAAGATAGGTGAATCCTTAAAGTGATGAGCCTTCACCTTCAAACACTCGAATTTCATTGGCTCCACAAGTCCCATACAAAAACGCCTTTTCGCCTTTTCTCCCTCTCGGTGGAATGTTTATCAGCCAAAAATATCATTTGACGGTCCTCTTCTCCGCTGATCTAGATTCTTGGGCCTATAAAAATTATTTAATTTGATTATTATCTGCCTTGTAATCTACAATTATTAAAAATTCAATAATTTATAATAGAAATATTATAATTAGAAATGATCTAGAGAAATTAATGACTATGATAAAAAGTATTAAATTCACAAGCAATTTTTTTTCAAAACACAATTACATTCACTAATCAAATTTTTCTTTTATGATATAGGCGCCAGCTTATATAAAAAGTGTCATCGAAGTGACATTGAATAATCCCTATTGCAAATTATGTAGGCCTATACAAGTGAAAATTTAATTTAAATATTAATTTAAACAAAATAAATGAAAACTGAATATTGAATATTGAATACCAATTTATTTCTATTTATAATAATCTGTTTAATTATAATTGGGAGGATTTGAAATATGTTGAAAGTCACTCAATACTCAAAATTACCCTTAAAAAAAGGGAGGAAGGGATTAAAATTAAAAACAAAGTAAATAATATTGATTTATGACACATATTATTAAACCTTTCAATGTCAACAATTAACGTTTAGATTTGAATTTAATGTTTTTTTATGACTCATGATCAAATACAGCTGCTAAACTATCGATATTGGAAATAAAGCCTGCGATTAATTTCATGGTAGCACTACTAAAACTGCTCCATTATCCGGGAGTAATAATACAGTAGACCCCGTTTCTTAACTAGAAATTGTTAAACCACTTTTAATTTAGCTCAATTTCAAGTTTTCAATTGAATATCATTATAAGGGTCGGGCAATTGTAACGAACATCGGAGCACAACAAAACAAGTATTAGTATTTATTAAATCAACAACCAACATCCCCAAAAAAACATGAATTCACTAGATATTTTGTGTAGATAAGCTGCTTATATCCTACTAGATTCTTCTAATATATTTGTACACGTTTTTTTGTTCTTAATTCAAAGTTAGAGAGTTAATTCTTTCATTTTAACCATGTTTTTTTATGGTATAAGCTACATCTCTACTTCAAGAAGTTTACCTCTTACCAGCTGGATATCACCAACCACTTTCTTTGAATAACTTTGCCATTTCTTTCTTTTATACCCTTAAGCTTATTTCATTTTCGTTTCCGAATTCTTCGTCAAGCTTGAACAGGGTGGTGGTGGTGATATTTAAAGGTATATCCCTGTATGGAGAAAAATCTTGGTTGGAACATGTTAATAAGAAATAAATTAAAAATTGGATTTTCCATTCAACTATTAATATATCTAAATTTTCAGAACACAGAAATGTTTCAAATTTGATTAAAATTTAAACCATTTTTCCATATTTATAGATTTAGAAATATTTGTAAGAAAAATCCAATTAATCAATCTATTATAAAACAGATGTTCAACTTTTTTCTCCTTATTTACCCTTTAAGCCTAAAAATTAACACCACCAAAAGACAACCTCAATATGCTTAAGCTTGAAGGAGAATTCTGAAACGAAACAAAGCAATTAAATAACGGTATAAAAGAAATGGCAAAGTTAATCAGAGAAACCCCAGCAGTTGATGTCTTTTATAAGTTTATGATGTCACAAGGGTTGGAAGTACCACCAGCTACACTTATGCACCCATGATGATGTTGGGAGTTTAGCTCTTATAAAACCCAATAAAGGACAAACTGATTTATACCCACTTCTTATTTCTATACCTTGACAAATTAAATTATAGAGAAATAGTGGTAAATAAAAAAAGGACCTTTAAATTTGTACAAGTGAAGGTCATTATAATATAATTATATATAATTACAGCGGATATATCGTAATATTGATGATGATAGGATCCGGATTCATAGCTATATCTCCGAAACGATGACGATAACTGAAAATAATAGTAATGTAGATTAGCAGAATATACTGTTGATATTCATTTAGATCATTTTCATTTTCATCTTCATCAAAAATGGATACTTGGACAAGTTGCAACATCTTCACCATCTATTAGTTAAACATAAAACAATCACCACGTGGGCATGGATTCTCGTCATAGAATGTTAGTGATTCAATATAACATGTAAATATAAAGATAACGCTAGCTGTAGTTTTAAATTTATTATTGTGAGGCTGATAATTTGGGGATTAACGGAAATAGCCAATGTTTTTATAATTATAGCTAAGAAACATTAAACGGCGATAAAAGCGAAGGAAATTTATATTTAAATCCACAATGTTATCTCAATAATTGTCGTTTTATAATCAATGACTTCAAGTTCACGAACATTACATTCAAGCTCAAACGTAAATTCAACTATCAATATGAATAGGAAATCGAATGAAAAGACGAATAGAAAAACAAAAAGAACTCAAAGGACCAAAAGAACCAGAAAGCCAAAAAGAGAGGCAATAACTTATAAAGAATCTTTTAAACAATGGTGTAGTTCATTAACACTTGAAGAGGCTCAAGATAATGTTCTATCAAGATTACCTTTTTATCCAGAATCCGATGGTACAAGAATAGCCACAGTTCATCAAATAAATGTTGGAAATGGTAAAACAATAAATGAATTTACAATTAAAAATATAGAACATTCATCTACCAATTTACATATTGTTATTCTTCATGGTTTTGGTGCTGCTTTAGGTTTATATTATAGAAATTTTGATACTCTTAGTAAAATACCTGGTGTTACTATTCATGCTTTAGATTTAGCAGGTCATGGAAATTCTTCAAGACATGATTTTATAGCACCTGGGAAAAATCATTATGAAATCGTTTCAAATACTGAAAATTGGTTTTTAGATCCTTTAGAAGAATGGAGGAAAACTTATAAAGATGAATTAAATAAATTTATATTAATTGGACATTCTATGGGTGGTTATTTAAGTATGATTTATACTTTAAAACATCCAGAAAGAGTTTCGAAATTAATATTGATTTCTCCGGTTGGAGTTGAAAGAAATGGTTATTCAAAGGAAGTAGAAGATCAAATTGTTTCAAATAAAAATGTTGATTTGAATAAGTTTCAAAATAAAAAAGATGCTCCTGATTTTGAACAAGAATTGATAGTTTCTCAATCTGCTATTACAGGTGATGATCTAAAAGAAGAAGGGGAAGAAAAAGAATATGTTAAAATCCCCCATATGCCAAAAATTGCAATATATCTATGGTCAAAACATTGGTCACCATTCGCGGTAATGAAAGCATTTGGTCCCATTGGTCCAAGAATTATTTCATTCTGGTCACATCAAAGATTTAATGGAGTTGATAAAAATGAATTCCTAACTCTACATTCATATTGTTATAAATGTATGTCTGCAAAATCATCTGGAGAATATGGTTTAACAAGATTACTAGCACCAGGAGCACTTGCTTACTTCCCACTTTCCGATAGAATCCAACTTTTTAGAAATCAATTAAAGTGTAAAACGTTATGGATTTATGGAGATAAAGATTGGATGAATAAAGATGCTGGAGCAGAAGTTGTTGAATGGATCAATAAGAAAGTGGGAGATGATCAAAAGGCACGGTTTGAAGTTGTGGAAGAGGCAGGACATCATGTTTATCTTGATAATCCTGATGCATTTAATAAATTGGTGTTGGATTTTATCAATTGATTTTTGTAATATATTCATATAAGTTTTACTAGTTTAGCATAGGTAAAAATAATAATACCGTTAATCATCAATTAAAAAAATAGTGTCGGAATAGGGAGAGGTAGTAAGCTTTCATCGCAGTATTCAGCTTAGAATTTGGTAGTTTTTCTTGAAGATTATACAAATATTTGACGTCTTTCAGCGGGTGGAATATGTGTGAAGATGGCAGCAGGTTCTCCGCATCATTCACGATTTCCACGGTTTCATCAATGTTAAGAGAGGCATAATCTTGGAAATCCCCTTACACACTTGCGTAGTAAATGAACCATATACCGGTATATATTGTCGGTTGGTCACGTTTGAAAATGTAAGACATATTTCTTTTCCTATTTATTCTATCCTTTTTCATTGATCGCACGGCGCTTCATATAGTATATTCTAAGCCACTCAAAATCTCAATCGTACAATAACTGCTCATTATACCATGAAAGGTTAGGGTGCTCGCATTGTTCTTGACCAGCACAGAGTACTCGACCATCCATCTCCAACATGCTCAAATTTCTATTTCACCACTCCGCAGCCACCGGCAGTGGAAAATTTACAAGAGACATAAAAGTAAGGATGATTGGTGCTATCACTCTTAATCGTGAAATAAAGGAAAGTTGGGAAGGGTTGATATCCATGGAAGAAGAAGGATATTGTAGACAGGACAATAAGGTTAACAACACATTAAATTAGAGCTCTTTTTGGAAAACACACAAACCGTTGAAAATGCCATCTGGCCATCGAAGAATGCCATTCCTTGCATGTTTTATTCTTGTTGATCGAAGTTTTTATTTCTAATAGAGCTAATATTATGGTATTGCCCGATCATATGACCTAGCTGATCTAGGTATTTCAGGTTACCTGCTTTACTTTGTTGAAGATGACTTTCGATAGGTTTCACCGCCGAATTACTGGTATCAAGTAACTGCTATATCTAACTCAATTTACTTTTTACGCCCATTCTCGTCCAACATATTTGAATGCTATGCAGTATGCACATGCAGAACCATTTAACAATTAGGTATGTATATCTTAAACTTAGATAATAAATAATTATAAATAGATTAAAGATTAGTTAATATATTAACTATAAAGAAATTTAAAGTTTATATATTATTTAGAAAATCAATGCTAAATTAGTGCTAAATTAGAAACAATAAAATCGGCAAGAAAACCAAATTTCAATATGCAAGAAAAGTCATTATATATATTTAAATTAGAAACAATTTTTTATTAATAATAATAATGAGAAAAAGATTAATGGGTTGATAATTAGAAGTTTATGATTAAATTGAAGAAAATTCTAAAAGTCTCAATGATAAAAATTCATAAAAGTTGATGAGAAATCAACAACATTACAAGAAGAAAACTCCAATTGCAATAACAGCAATACCTGTAAGCATAGACATATCAATAGGAGTTGCAAGATGTGTGGCAGCACCGCCAACTACTGGGATTGGAATTGCGGTGGTCGCTGCTGACACAGATGAGGGAGTAACAAGTGGTATGGTACTAATAAATACTGGAGTTGTTATTGGCACTTCGCTTGTAATGACACTACTTGTCTTAATGGTACAACCCTCTGATGGGCACGATGATACTGTAACAGTACCAGGCGTTTCAACAGGGATAGTAACAGATCCATAAGTTAAAGTAGTTGGTGTAGGACAATAGGTTGTAAAATAAGGAACTGATGTACTATAGGTAGTTGTCAATTCAGTTGTTTTAACAGGGGTAGTGTAAGATTCAACAGCGGTAGTTGTGAGTTTAGTTGACTTAACAGGGGGAGTGTAAGTTTCAACAGCAGTCGTTGGGATGGTACAACCAATTGGAGGACACTTAGTTACTGTAACATAACCGGGTGTTGTAACAGGAATGGTTATACTACCCTGAGTGATTGTTGTTGGGGTTGGACAATATGTAGTGTAACCTGTAACAGTAGTTTCATAAATCGTAGTGAGCTCAGTTGGCGTAACCGTTGGAAAGATATAAGTCTTAGTCTTCGAAACTGTACAACCAATTGGAGGACACTTAGTTACTGTAACGTAACCAGGTGTTGTGACAGGAATAGTTACATTACCTTGAGTAATTGTAGTTGGAGCTGGACAATAGGTAGTGTAACCTGTAACAGTTGTCACATAGGTACCATAGCTAGTAGTTGGTGTAACAGTGGAAGTGATATAAGTCTTGGTCTTTGAGACAGTACAACCATGTGGAGGACACTCAGTAATTGTAACGTAACCAGGTGTTGTGACAGGAATAGTTACATTACCTTGAGTAATTGTAGTTGGAACCGGACAATAGGTAGTGTAGCCCGTAACCGTAGTCTCATAAACCGTAGTGGACTCGGTTGGTATGACAGTAGGAGTGATATAAGTCTTCGATGTATGAAGATGGCATTCAGAAGAGCAAGTAACGAGAGTGGTCTTAGGAATTGTGCAAGGACAATCAGTGATAGTCAAAGTAGTAGCACCTGTAACTGTGATTGTCTTGTTATTAACGACGACTTCAGTTGGAGTTGGGCAGTAAGTTGTGTACTCCGTGACAACTGTACTAGTCGTCTCCGTAAATATGGTAGGAGTTTGAACAGTAGTGTTATGGAAATTCGCGAGAGCCGCGCCCACAAGAGTGAGTAAATTGATAACAGCAGACGATTTCATCGAAAGTAAGCGAGAGTCAATGGAATGATAATACTATAAAACCGAAGGGAAGATTAAGGGAAATTGACACTTTTTATAATCCAGGACTCCCCAAAGGCCAGAAAATATCATAAAATATTTTCATGCATTAATAGGGTGTAGATTATACTAGAAAACACGAATCAATTACGGTTCTTTTTCTAATATAGGTCCCAACACCTGCAACAATTAATCATTGAGTGACCATGAGCAGTTGCTAAAAATAAATGAATTATTATTAAATAATATATTTGAATGTATAAATAGATATAAATAGCTATTTTCCAATTTTTTAAATCCCTTTTTTAGATTTGACTTTACCAGTAAGCTGCACTATAATGTTACGACAGTATCTCCATGAAATTGTCGTGGTGCTCTTACTCAAACTCAGGTTATACTCTGTAGGGTGGTACTGGTGATGGTCAGATTATAATAACATGATTAGATTGGCCTTCCATGGGTAATATAATATTAAACCTATTATCAGAGCTTTTTGGAAGATCATTACTACTATCTCGGATTCTCTATAGATAATGAAGTTTCTCCGAATGTTTTGGTGATATTAAACCCGGGTAACGATTCACCCAAAAGGGGAAAATTTGGTGTGCGGATTTCCCACTATCGTCTCTTTTGGGGTTTGCCTGTCTTATTTCATCCACGCCTACGCGTATATTTCCAATAATGAAGTGGAGAACACAGGTGTTTGAGATATTCAAGTAACTCTTACTCTTTTCAAGCTGCATCACTATTCATAACAACAGATACAAATTAATATTTCATTTTATTGATTTCGAGCCACATATCAGTTGACGTTACTTGTAATCGCGATCATGATTTGATTAAAGCCATATTATAATATTTATTCACTTTTACTAGGAGTTGTAATTTATTATAGAATATAAATATTATATACTTTGAGGGCTTAACTATATAACTGAGTGCTAGCCATAGTGTAATATTAGAAGAGTAAACAAAAAACATAAAGAATCAAAAAACCAAAGATAGCTCTAAAGTAACAGACAACTTGGTATTAAAACAAGAAATAACGTAAGTAATTTTTAATGAAAGAAATTAGATTATATAGCTAACCATGGTAGAAAATTTAAAAAAGAAAGGCAAAAGCAACGGCACCGGCAAAAGCACCAGCTGGTATGAGCTTATCTGCAGCACCTGTAGCTTCAGCAATCATTGCTGTACCATTACCTGACATAATACGAGAATTAGTAACTGTAACTTTGATTGGGACAGTTATTGTGGAATCACATCCTTCTGGAGGGCACACAGTTGAGGTAGTTGTTCCCTCAGGTGTAAGTGCGGGGGCTATAAGTGCTGGAGCTGTGACTTCAGGTGTAGGTGAAGTCACGGGGATTGTGCAAGGGCAGTCTGTGATAGTCAAAGTAGTAGCACCTGTAACGGTAATTGTCTTCGTTCCGTAGGTTAAAGTGGTTGGTTCTGGGCAGTAAGTTGTGAATTCAGTGACAACCTCATAAGCAGTGACTGTGTCGTAGACCTCTGTAACATTACTGTAGTTGCCGGCAAAAACAGAAGGAGCGGCAAGGGTGACTAAGGAAGCAACAATGGTAGAATATCTCATTTTTTCTGTATTTGGGGGATTTATTAACAAAAGAATGTGTAGAGATTGACTTTAAACAAGAGAATAAATATATATTTTGATAAGAAATAAAAGAGTAATACCGATATATTTATATAGTTTAGTTTCCTTCCTTAATATATATGCATATGCATGTTTACGAGGAGAAAACACGTCCAAACAAGTAATTCGGTTCAGCTGCAGACTACCACAACACTTTGTGAGTTTGTACCCCTTTAAAACTAAATAAGCGTGAGGCATTAAACTAAAGACACAGCGATATTTATAATTATACCAAAATTGACAAATATAAATAATAAGAGCTATTATATTAGCTGGAAATTTATTTTAGAATAAATATATATAATATATATACTCAAGAATCGATATCTCGAAGGCGAAGGTTAACTAATATTAGTCAAGTATGCATATGCATAGTTATTTGTCTACATTGATATATATAGAGCTATCCTTGAATATTATGGCTTTTAATTTGTAAAATTGATCATATACCCATATAGCCATTAGCTAGCGCTAGCTAAACTATACCTATGTGATAATATAAAGATATAATATAAGAGTTTTTATCTTTGATATGCCAAATTTGCTAGTGCAGACATTTGAATAATTAAGTTTACAATTCTATCTCCTTTAGAACTTAAAGTTACATTGGATCTCTCATTTCAGCGATGAGTATACGATTTAGCACAACCTAAATCACTTATCAAGGAATACTCATATATATAAGTATAGTCAAATTATATTATATGCAAACTTCAAAATATAAATTAAAATATGTGTAGGTTATCTATATAGCAGATATTTAAAGTTTAGAAGAAATTTTATAATAAATGATGTAAAAGTAAGATACAGTTACGAAGAACTTGAAAAAAGAAAAGAAGAAAATCGAGAATCGATATTTGATAGAATGGATAAGTATGTGAAAACAAAGAAACTTTAAAAACAGATTATGCTTAAAAATGCTTTTATAAATGAAGATGTCGAACCAGAATGTTAACAATACTTGGTTGATGCAAGAAGAGTCAGAAAACCATTATAAAAAAAAATAAAAAGGGATAAAACAAGTCATCAGAAAAATCATAAAGGATCACATACCACATCAATTTGGCAAAACAAATGGGTAAATGAAAAAATAAGTTTAATATATAAAGTGTATGAGCTAATCATACAAAAGAAAGAAAGGCAAATAAACAAAGAGCAAGAGCACCACTTGAAGGGATGATCATCTCAGCAGATCCCACGTAAGTAGGGATAGCAGAAGTACCACTTAATGTACTAGAAGGAACAACAGAAGTTAATAACGAAGTTGGCGTAGTGGTCGTTCCAGCACAACTTTCACAGAGACTATTAGTCTTAGTAGCTTCCAATTTAGAAGTGATTGAAAATGTAGCAGAAACAGAATTTTCCACAGATGAAACAACCTCAACCGTTTTAGAAGCAACTGTTTCGTAAGATGCAAAGCCAGCGGCAATTGAGGATGTGCCGGTCTCCATGACTGAAGCTTCAGTAAGAACAGTATTAGTACCTGATTCATATGACGAAGGGTTATATGAAAATAGAGTGCTAACAGTGGATTTCACCGAAGTCAGAGTGGAAGTTTCAATTTCAACATTACTAGTGATCAAGGATGTGAATTCTGTAACACTATTAAGAACGATTGAGGAAGGAACAATAACCGTAATGCTAACATCCGACTCTGGTACAACAGCAGATGATGCAGGAGAAGCAGTACTAACAACGACTGTAGAGGTAGCTGGAACTGTAGATGACACAAGTGTGAAGCTAACTGGGATAGACTTTGTGATAGTGGAGTAACTGCATGGCACCGATGTAGT
>BCKZ01000014.1:601449-670130 GCA_001600815.1 Alloascoidea hylecoeti | reverse complement strand
TTAACCGGGAATTTGTTTCCATGATACATAGTTTCAATAAATTCAATATTAAATGATGAGTCAACGAACATATTTTGAAAAATGTTCATAATCCATGCATTAACGACAGGGAAGTAATAGCCATGATCAAATGTTTCAAATTTTTCGTTTTTGATTGATTCAAATTGAGTTTTGAAGCAATCGAAGTTCATATCACCACCAGTAACGGTAAGATCGTTGAAGGTGAGTGATCTTATTTGTCTATCTGATGTAGGGGATACGTCAGAAGACATGGTTGAATTGTTAAGTTAAAGTAAAAAGTAAGTTTTTGTGTAGCAATTAATAGTAAGAGTCTAAAGATTGGAAATCTWTAAAACTTTTAACTTTTAATAGTTAAGAATATGAATAAGATAAAGGATAGAGAAAGAAATCCTGAGGAGGATTTCTTCTCTCTTTATATTTCTTTTTACTATGTATTCTATATAAATAAGATAATTATATAATTCTAAATATAGTTTCAACAGTATCCGTGTTTAAATTTAGTTGAAGCAATTGAAGATTCCTTATAGGATTTGTAGATCTGAAAAGGCAAATCCATATAATCGTTACCAGTAGAGATGAGACTGTCGAGACTGAAGAATTGATTTTCAAATGTTAAATCAATTGAAGGACCTTGACCAGTATCAGGTGACCGATGDTGTGTCATTGCTTCGGTTTAATAAAAGTTTGTAAATAAGTTTTAAAAGTTTTGTGATAAAATAAGTGTTGTGAAAGTTTTACTAGTAGTAGGTGAAAGTTGACAAGACGTAAAGATTGGAAATCTATTAATTTTGTTACTTTTYCACTTAGTAATAGTACTGATGGTTATAATAAAATTAGGATGGAGAACTAAATCCAAGGTGGATTTAGTCTCCTTTTATATTAATATTTATGTATATAAGATATGTAAATATAGTTATAAATATTAAATAATAAATTGAAGTATGTAAGAAGTATTTTCAACAGAGGATGAATCATTTTTGTTAATGCCATCAAATACAGAAATTATCCCTAAGACATATAATGAAGTACTCCAATCTAACCACAAAAAAGAATGGATTGAAGCAATGGATAAGGAATTACAAAGTCTAAGAGATAACAAAGTATTTGAAGAAACATATGAATATGTTCCAAAAACTTCTATTGTTAGTTCAAGATGGGTTTTTGCACTGAAGAATCTTGATTCAAAACCTTTGTACAAAGCAAGACTAGTTGCAAAAGGTTTCTCACAAGAAAAAGGCATAAATTTCTCCTCTACATACTCTCCGGTTTCATCCCATGACAGTTTAAGAACACTGTTGTCTTTACACACACAAAAACCAAATGAAACTATGGTTCAATTTGATGTAAAAACAGCTTTCCTTTCTTCAAACCTCAGTGAATGTATATACATGCATCCTCCACCTGGCATTAAATCAAATCCTAATTGTATTTGGAGACTTCATCRTTCTTTATATGGATTRAAACAATCACCCATGAACTTCTATCATAAAATCTCTGAAGTTTTAAAATCTATTGGTATGAAAAATTCTGTTGTTGAACCTTGTGTATTTTACACATCTAAGGTTAAATTGATAATCTATGTTGACGATGGATTACTTTTTGGAATGAAAAAAGATATTGATGAGGTTCTTATTCATCTTCAAAAAGAATTTACATTAACTATCAATAGAAAACCAAAGATCTTTTTGGGTATAACAATTAATAACATAAATAAGGGGGAAGTTAAGTTKAGCTTAAGTGATTACTTATCAAAGATACAAACTGAGAATAAAATCACTCCTAATTATCGTAATTATACACCTCTACCAGAAAATTATGATATTAATAGTCCCTCAGAACTTCTTAACAAGAATRAAATTACTCATTATCAAAAGATTATTGGAATTCTTAATTATGCCACTTCAACAGTAAGAATGGATATTGCTTATGCTACAAGTTTATTGGCTAGGAAATCTCAATCACCAACACAATCTAATTTGAAGGCTGCTAAAAGGGTTTTGAACTATTTGATTGCTAGTAAAGATTTGGGTATTACTTATAAGCAAAATAATACGTTGGATATTGAAATTGTTAAACTCCCTCTATATGAAAGAAAGAAAACCTGAAATTATTGATTTACCAAATGACAATGAAATAAAAGTAATTACTGATGCATCTTGGGCTGATCAAAAAGATAGGTCTTCTACTTTTGGATTCATAACTGTTATCAACAATAACATTGTCTCTTGGAAATCCAAAAAGATTTCAAATATTACTTTGTCAACGTGGGAATCTGAAATTGTGGGGATTGTGGARGGAACTAAGAATGCCTTATTTATCAGAAACTTCTTAAAGGAATTAAAATTTATTTTAAATCCGATTAAAGTTGTTAATGATAATATGGCAGCTCTTTCGGTTGCTGATCACTACTGTAACCGATCGAAGCATATTGAAATTAAATGGTTCTTTACTAGGGAATTGGTCGAAAGAAAAGAAATTGAATTATTTTATATTCAAACGAACCAAAACATTTCAGATCCTTTAACCAAAAATCTGAACAAAATACAATTTCAAAAATTAATGAATCCTCTTATTAATTAAAAACTAAAAATCATTTATCTTATTTCTTATTTTTACTCTTTATCTTATACTTATATTAAACTTATTTTATTAATACTTATTTTTATCTTATACTTATGATATTTATATTTTGTTATTCTTTAATTTATCTTATTAAAAGAATCTTATTTTTATTCAAACTTATATTGCTTATTTTATATTCTTATTAAAATTAAACAAAATTGTTTTTATTATAATTATTATTATTATTTTTATTGATTACTTTATAATTTGCATATGCCTTAAAATACTGAGAATGTTGAAACCATATTTAGCAACATATGCAATTAATAATATCTTAATTTATATAAGTTAGATAGTTAAAAAGTAATATAAAAAGAGAAGAAATCCACCTCAGGATTTCTTTCTCTATCCTTTATCTTATTCATATTCTTAACTATTAAAAGTTAAAAGTTTTTTAGATAGAGGCAATTTTACTGGTTCCAGTGAATCCCATAAAACATCCGTGTAAAGATGTATTAAGATAAATTTATTAAGAAATGATTCAGTAATAGTATCATCTCCTAACATATCCTTAAAGATATTTTGGAGCCATGCATTGGAGATAGGGACCTTGATTAAATGGTTTAAACTTTTCGGCTTTAAGGGCGTCAATTTGAGTTTTAAAACAATCATAATTAATGTCACCAGAGTTGTTAACTAAATTTTTTAATGATAATGATCAGTTTGGGTTTGCTGAGATGTTACTTGGGTTATCTGAAGTGGATGCCATCGTAACGAAGTTTAATAAAATATTTTGCTATGGAAAATTTATTTAAAGTGAATAACGACTAGCAACAGAATTTTTTTGGAAATTTTATATTTTGCGGTGTGATTCGTCAATAGATAGAAGTAGTAGTAGTTCTGTATAGAATTAATAGTACTGTGTAAGTAGAGTAAAGATGGAAAGGGTGAAGAGTCAAATTCAAATCAGCATTTGACTTTTCTTTTATATTGAAATTCAGCTATCTAACTATATAAAATTTGGTATTTCTTATTATATATTACTCGTGAATTATGAACATTGTTTTGTACATTCTTTCAACAACTTCTATTACCATAGTGCCGAAACCGCAACTCCACACTGTGATGAATTTAAAGTTTCACGTATGGTCAATTGGATCATGAAATCTGTGCCTAGTAATATGACGAGCTATTATGAAACTTGATGACGAACCTATGGTCTGCCGCATGTCAAACTACTGACAACACAGAATGTCGGAATTATACTTACACATAAGCCGTATAAGATGCGAAATATATGTTTAGCGTGACCAAATATATTGAAACTACATGGCGAAGTATTATTCTGTTAGAATTCAAATTTTAAAGATTCCGAATAAGCACACCTTTAAAATAACGAAATCCTCTCTACAATGTGGCACAACTAACAAATAAAATTGTAAATTTGCCCAATCACTTATTTTTATATACATTGAGATTATTTATTATTTTACTATTCTTTTCTACATTAAAATTATCTTTTTTAATCTATTTCATCTCCAGTTGGGAAAATTCATATGTTGGTGATCTTTTTCTGACACACCCTTCGGAAAAATTCATTTTCTTTAAATATAAATACAGGTATAAGGCGATACATAAAATGACATCTGAAACTCTGTTAAGCTAGATTTCGCGTAATTCTAATTCTAAGAAGATTTTGTTACTAGCTAAACGAACTCAAGATGGATTATGAATAAAAACGATTTCTCAATTGCTGAAGTAAGCATAAGGCTTAATATTGCACCTTCAACGTTAACTGTATGGTTCACCTTAAATAATTGCACCAACAACTCTTCGTGTGTAACAATTTAATAGGAAACTTGTAAAACTTATATAAAGGGGCAATAAACTAAATACTGTGTGTTGTGAGAGCTCTCCCCTTGAATATGCACCAGGAGCAGGCTTCAAAGTTCAATACTGTGACCGCCTAAGAACCCTTCCGTAAAGGCATGAATATTTTCGACTTGCAAATGGAATTATCTGAATTGCAAGTACCCCATGAATAGAATCCAATTGTCTAGATATAGGTTGAAGGTTTCATGATATTTGGGATAGTGATCTATTTAGTGATGAATGTTGTATACGGGTAGTTACAGGATCCGGATCGGGAAAAGTATAAGATATACCATATGGTCCACAACAGCCATACCAAGCCTTAGAATCAAGAACTATTTCTAGTATAGGGAAGTCTAGGTACTAGAGGTTTATAATATGTGCCGATCTTTGGGGAAAAGGCCGTAGTTCACTGAATAAAGCAGTTGTGAATCCTAATTGCAGAAAAATAAGACCCACCACATGTTCCTACATACAACTTCTGGAAGAGGCTTTGGATGAGTTTCCTAAGTTTCTCATATTCAAGCAGGATAGTATAACTATCCAGAAATCTACAATAATGATGAATTAAACAGTTGAAAAGGAGTCAGAGGTGCTAGAGTGGCGGCCTTTTTGAACGGACCTGAACAGTTGATCGCATGTGGAATCTCCGCATAAAAGTTCATTACAAGGCAAGAACTACGATTATGAGCCTTTTATATGTTTTAAAGGTGAAGAAACACCTAATTCTCATGTCACTTTCAAAATAATGGTACCTCGTGGATCGGGATATCATTTATAATCTGATTGACTTCATATACTGTAGATCTATACTAGCGAAAAACTCAAATTCTCCAATAAGAACACCCCGTTTATATTAAATAAACAAAAATTTTGACTACCTTGCGTAGACTTATATTTAAATAGTACTATTTTACACTCTATAAACTAACTTCTCAGAATGGTTCATTCATTCACACATGATCATAAATCATTCGGTACATAAATCGTTTAAAGATTGACAAGAGAGAAGTAAAAAATAGAAATGCAGCCTATTCCAGCTCATCTAGATCTAACTTCTTATTCATAAGGTGTCTTAAGGAGTTGCATACGCCTTTAGAAATACCAATAATCATCGATTTATATTTTATTATTGCTTCTCTTTCTCCATTTATTTTGATATCTCTGGTCATAAAGATTCACGGCATGGGTACTTATACTCATTTGTCATTATCTTAAACGTAGTAGCTACTTATTTCACCCCTATAACCTGCTTTGGGAACTTTGTTATATGACAGTTAGCGCTTCCGTGTATTGTTGGATATTGATATGGGAAGTCGTACACCAACGTTGGAAACTAGTATTTCATTCCTGTATATTTTCTTGTTTCATAATCAAATATTGGACCATAACACTTACTATGGATCCCTTTCCAGCTACAGCTAATTGTTCCTCCAGTTTCAATTTTTTCCATATTTTGTCACCATTTTTATCACCAGATAATAATATCACTCAATCACGATCTTCTAATTTAAGCTTCCATTCATATAAGAGACCAGTTTGAACCTAAGTTTCTTTATCAATAATTATAATGAAATTAAAAATGATAGATAAAAAGAAAATAAGAAGTATGTACCGACTATCACTCCAATAATAATTATGAAGGTTATAAAACGAAACTACGACTTTGGTCGATAAAGCTATCTCAGTGATCTTGAAATTGATGATTATAATATATAAATGATGGGAAAATATCACTCACGTTTTACTCAAGGAGTAATACCTGAAAACGTTAATAATTAAAGGGATATATACTTAAACTACTTGAAGCATTGGTGAATTTAGAAAAATTATAACTGCTCTAAACTTTCAAGTTCTTTCCTAATGTTTGTGTATCGACTTGAACTGGATCAGTATCATATGTTATATAACAAATCTCAGAACACTTTTCTCACCCCAAAGCCTACACACTTTCCTCTTGCTAAAATCCAAAATAATGCAGAAAATGTTAAAATTACTCCATCCACAAGAACTAGACGAGAATAATGTTTATTCTTTCCTATAATAGCACCAAAAGCAGGCAATCCGCCCAACATTGCTAGAGAAATAAAAAAGTACATTGTGCCATATCTTTTTCCGAAATCCTCGGTTCTACATATTTGTGAGACACAAACACCCATTAAAGAGTAAATTGATCCACATGCAAAACCATACAAAGCTGCAAATGTATATAAGACTGATTTGATGTGACCAAATGGAAACCAAATAATAAATATCAGTAATATAACGACAATTTCGGAGCATATCATTGTATTGAATCTTCCTACCTTATCAGATACCATTCCTGGAAATA
This sequence comes from Alloascoidea hylecoeti, assembly GCA_001600815.1. NCBI lineage: Eukaryota > Fungi > Ascomycota > Alloascoideomycetes > Alloascoideales > Alloascoideaceae > Alloascoidea > Alloascoidea hylecoeti. The sequence goes on along the minus strand of BCKZ01000014.1, from coordinate 663,343 downwards.
TTCTTCCAAATATCCCGGTAGCATTTACAACTGATGCAAGGAGTAAAGATTCTGAACTTGTCATACCAATTGAGAGACCATATAATGAAATATAGGTGGTAACAGCAAATGTTGCAAGCTCACCAAGAAGATTCGCTACCACCGTTAACATATATCTTGGTTCTTTTAGAGCCGAAAAATCGAAAAGGTCCTTAACAATCTTCTTAAGAGGCTTTTTGGATTGACGAGGTAATCGTTCTTTTGAAAGCAGAACACAACAACATAATAATGTTAAGCAAATAAAACCTAAAATTCTAGTGCTCCAAGCAAATCCTATCTCTGGATATAAACTCCGTAACATTAAAGGAAAGGCAACCCCCCCTGCAGAACCTCCTGCAGTGGCGAGCCCATTAACATTGCCTCTCTTTTTTAAGAACCAATGGTTTACTATCCCAACTAAAGGCGTCATCAACAAGCTTGATCCAATTCCACAACATATTCCAGTAGCTAAAATAAATTGATAGTATTTAGTACAAAGGCTTGTCATCATGATTCCACCAACGTGAAATAGAGTTCCAATGATATACAGCGCCTTAAAGCCATACATATCAAAGATAGGACCAGCTACAATACCACCACCACATAACATGAAATTATAAATTGAAAAAATCCAACTAATCTGTGAGGTTGTATAAGATGTTAACTTATAGGTTTCAATATATGATTGAATTGCACCAGTGGCATTGATGTAACCAAATACAGAAATCAAGCCTAAAAATGAGGATAATACAACAAGCCATGCTCTTAAACCACCATCGGGGAAAGATTCATCTTGATCGAATAGTAATATGGGCTGTGCAGCATCAGAATCAGAATCATTGAGGATTGAGGTTTCGTTAACATTATTAGCATTAGAAACATTTTTAGTTTTTATTTTCTGTTCCTTCAAATGATCTTCCTTCTGTTCTAAGTACTGGCAATGTTTCTCATCTCGATGTTTGCTGCCACTAGCGATCGTATTATTAAGGTGTGGTAACTTAACTATAGCTTCAGACGAGGTAATAATTTTTGATCCTCTTTCCATTGAATCTTTTTTAAAGTTTAAATTATATAGAAAAACTAGATTTAGGGTACCACATACGTTTTTTTGATTACTACTATGTATGCACGTGCATAAACGGTTTCATATGATTTGTCGTRAGACTTTGTAAACTTATGAGCAATAGAGTAACAATCTCAAAATCAAAATACACACTATATCAAAAATCTCTGAATGATATAAAACAAAATAATCAATAGCTTAATCAAAAATGAATTCTCTTGAAAATCTCAATAATCACGACTCTTATAATTGCTAACTAGATAACTTGTTATATATGAAATATTTTGCTTGTATAAATCAAAATGTAAACTTGATATATTCAATTCTCTAACTAAAATGTACTAACTTGCTAGAAAAGGGAATATAAACAACTGTAATTGTAACTTATAGCAGTGTTCCAGCACACCTCCTGGTTCTAGATATCTAGCAGGATAATAAAAATTAATTAATGAAAAAAAGTACACAGAAGGATACAATGAAAATGAAAATAAAAACAATATCAATATCAAGAATGCCTGAAGAATAGAAGCTTAGAAAACACAATAATCAACAACTTAACCAAAAATGAAGAATTATCTCGGATGTCTGCAATCACGATTCTTTGTTCTTAATCGTAATGGTAACTTGTTGTAAATTAAATATTCCACTTGTATAGGCCAAAAACTTGATGTACTGAATTTTCTTATCAAAATGTACTAACTTGTTAACAGTAAGATCTTCCGATCAAAACTATAAGTTATAAACGGTATATTCCGGAAGTTTTGTATACTTCCACCCGGGGTTGACTCTTCCATACGACAATTATATCTGAACGTTAACAGTAGTAAGTAAATACGGTTTGATCTGAAATATAAATGATCCAAAGGCTCAGAGTTCTAAAAAAAATATAATACAGTAAACTGCAGATCACTTGTAACTTAGTTGTAAGCGGTTACTACTACTAAGCGCTATAACTTGCAATTGGATTAAACAATTGTCGACTCCTTAACACAAACCTTATATCGCATTCAACTGGAATAATAAAGTCAACCAGGCAAGTCTAGTCTTGTATTCTATGTGCTTGGATATCATTTAAAAGTTATTCAAATTACTAATAATGATACAGGTTTTTACCATAACTAAAACCAAAGGGCTCCCACAGGACAGTTATTACTTGAAGATAACCAATTTTTCCTGTCTCCTTTACTTCAATAAACATTGTTGCCAAATACATTATCATTTTAATACCCGATTTTCGGCTATCGAAACTTAATTCCTGAAGATTTTTATGTACTTTTGTGATAAGTATGGATTAAATATTTCCGGGTAATGGAAATCGATTACGTTACCCGGGCATCAACGGGAAAAAGTGAAAATAAAAAAAGCGCCCAGAGATATCATCCATTTTTAGGATACGATTTATGCAGTCACGCATATGCAATGGAATAGAGCATATAAATTAGGTTATGTATTATGTAATATGCAATAACGGACCGGCTGATGCTGCAATATTAGTAATTAATAATATAATATATGGTATAATAATGGTATATAAGCTTGAGTCGTGGAATTGAAATCGAGTTTTCTTAAAATTCTGTTTTCTTATAACTCCACTACTTTCAATTGTCTATACTTTTATTCTAAAATGTCTTCATTAGCTATCACTTTCTGGTTAGCCACCAAGGCAAGACAAAAGCTTACACAGGAGTGTTCTAAAAATGATCACAATTTGAGAGCTTTGGTTACTCATGCAAATTTTTTGGATGATTTAGTTAATACTATATCTAAAGAGCGGTCACAATTGAACCAATGTGTAATAGAATTCCCTTATAAATCTCAAAATGATATTGCTCCTATCATAGAATGTGAGGAAGTTGAGTTAGATGACGAGGATCTTAATGAAGATCATGATAATTATTATGAAGATATTGAGCTTTCATCTTATTCTTCTGATGATATTGAAGTACTATCTGACTCTTCTGATGATATTGAAGTACTATCTGACTCTTCTGATGATACTGAAGACGATCTGTTTATGGCCCATTCGAATCCAAATATAATTACAGAGTTTAAAGTTGTTGTTTCTGAAGACACTTTTCATGATCATATCAATACTAATACCAATGAAAAGAATATGAGCAATAGAACTGATCCTATTGTCGCTAGCGCTCAAAACAAATATAACAGCCGCAGTCAAACTTAACAACCTCTCCTGATAAATATTCATCATACTCAACAACGAAGGTGTTTCTATTTTTTTGGTTCTTTTACGATAATGATCTAGATTTTGATGAACTGTTTATAAACGTACTCGTATTTATGACTTTATAATTATAATGTATTTTACTCCATTTTCAAAATTTGTCTGTATTATTTGGAACATGTATAAACTCTATTTAGCTATTTAGCTTTCTATAGTTAACATACATTTATAATAAATTAATTTAAACAAGACATTTGCAAACAAACATTGATCATGATCCAATAGCAACAATATATTATTGGTTTAAACAACAAAAACTAGTAATTAAGATATAGGTACTAATTATAATATCAGTCCGGCTAACATCAATAGAATGAGCCATATAAATTTAGAATTTTTAAAGTAGTTGTTTATAACGTATAACAGCCTGTTAACAGGTATTTATAAGTAAATTTTTATTAACTTACGAGTTGCAGATCACAATCAATTACCATTGAATTTGCAAGCTTATTTTGTAATTTTCATAAACTCCAAATGAAATTATCTGGTGCATATATTGAATCTTTATTGAAGTATAATTTTATAGCTTGAGTTATCAATTTCCTATCATTTCTTGAATAGGGATATAAGCCAAGTTCAACTATATCCGTTGTTGTGAAGATTATAGTTCCTTCTTCTAGATATGATTTATTTGGGTTTGAATGAAGATTTGAAACATTGAGATTAGAATTAAGGTTGAACTCGTTATAATCAGCCGTAGATTTTTTTCGGTGTGATTCTGATGGTAACGATGATAACGATGGTTTATTTATAAGTGTAAAATTCGATAATTTTGAATAGAACTTATTATTTAATCTCTTGAAATAGTCAAGAATTTTTGTTGCTGCTCTTGAATCTTTAATATTCCAATTGAAGATCTGAGAATTTATATCTGAAGAGTTATTATAATATTGGTTAAAATCATTAACATTATTATTATGACTTCTATTATTATTTTTATCATTGGTATTATTATCCTTATCACTGTTATTTTTATCATTTTCATTTTCATTTTCATTTTCATTTTCATTTTCATTTTCATTTTCATTTTCATTTTCATTTTCATTTTCATTTTCTAATGATACAGCTTTTTTATCTGAATTTAAATTTGAATTAGATTGAGGGCCAAAATTATTAGATAATGATCTCTTATTATTTGTTTTGGATGAGTATGGATTGGAAATGCAAAGCGTAAAACTGAAAGCTTTCATGAATTTTTCTCTAAAATCTCTTGTACCATTAATAAGTTTTAAACATATGATATAATACAAGTATTTAAAAGAAATTTTTTCCAACATAAATTGCCATTTTTTATTTTCATTCATTATTCTTATAAATTTATTAATTTTATATTTATTCCCTGAATATATTATTTTTAGTAATGAAATATATCTTCTAAAATCATTTCGGGTAGGGGTTTCAAGTTCAGGAAATCTTGGTGATTTTAAAATCGGTGGAAATCTTAATGATCTATTATTATTATTCTTATCACTAGATTTCGATTCCAATTTTAATAAAACATCATAAAGATCGACTTTATACTCCATTATTTCATCCGTTGTAGTTGCAATGAAACCAGTTTCAATATACTCTTTTCTGTTCTCAGTTAACCATTGAATATCACTAATACCAATATTAAATAATAATGGTATGTCTTTTTGGAATTTATTATGGAATTCTTTTTTACAAGAACTGTCAATCTCTAATGAAGGGTTCGAAGTTTTAGTTAGGAGTGATAAGCAATATGCTATACTACATGTATATTCAATCGATTGAGATGAGATTATTAATATTCTCTTTTTCAAAATTTGTGCTTTCCATAGTTGAAAAACTATTGGTCCCAATTCTTTAATCATTGGTATTAAAAGATTGATCATATGATTTGATGAAGCATCATCATTATCACGATCAATAATGATTGATTTTAAATTGAAATTGAAATTTGTGGTTGTATTAAATGTATTGGTTCTTGAAATAGCTGCTGAGTTTAAATTTAAGGTTGTTGTTTCGCTGAAATTACTAAGAGTGGTTGTAGTACTGCTCCGATTTCTCTCCTTTAACGAATGATTTGTAAAATAGTCATTAATTGGTTTAAGATTATTTGACTCACTTGATTCGTCGAAAGATGATTCATTCGATTCCATAAATTTTGATAATAAATATTTTAAATCACTAATATACTCTGATCCATATGATTTTTCTGAATATAATAAATCAGTTAATAAATTATTATTAACCTTTGATGAATCTGAAGATGTAGTTAAATTTCTATCAGTTAAAATACCAAGTGAATACATTTGAAATTTATCTCTTCTATCCTCATCCTCATCATCATAATTTTTAATATTTTGTTTAAATACTGCTATCCCATTTAGATTTTTGAACTTTTTACTTTTCTGTAATCGTGGCTGAATAAAATAAATAACATCGTCTTTAATCGAATGAACACCAGATGGTAAGATTTTAAACTCCAATCCTTCTAAAGAAATATCGTTTGATACTTTTTTGCTCCATTGAATAACATAACCTGTATGAACATTAAATTTTGCTAAAAAGATTGCTGATATTGGTGATTTTTTCACATAATGAATACTACTATTATCCTCACCACTAATATTGTTTTTTGAATTTGGATTTAAAGGAGGCTTGCCTGGCTTGTACTTTAAATTATTTGGTTTGAGGTCTGAAATATCTGTCTTAAGCTTGTCTCGAACTAAGCTTTTCAAGTTTTTTGGTGGTAATGGATTTGATAGCATTTTACTTGTTAGTCAACGTTTATTACATAAGCAGTAGCTTGTAGACAGTAAGCAAAAGCAAGCTGTATGATTTGATAAAAAGTAAATGAATGAAATGAATGGATAAACGAGCGAATATCTGTTGTTTTAAAAGAAACAATGAAGAGATATTACCCACCTTTTATGAAATTGAACATTATTTAGCTGGGAGAAATAAAAGATTATTATAAACAGTCTTTGACTGCATGGTTAATCATAAAACAACTTAAGCTTGTGGATGTCTCACAGGTCACACATTTTACTTGTACCTCTCTAATAATTAATATTGGCGTAATTTTGTATATTTACAAATATTTACGTCTTTTTAAACAAAACACTAATAAATAAAACCTTTTCTGAGCTCACAAGTAATATAATCAAACTATTGTTTACTTTTTTGAAATGAATCTACATTATTTCCTTTTCGAGCAGCAGAATTTTTGGGTTTATGTTTCACTATATAAAGTTATATCCACAAATAATCACGTGTATGAAACCTAGTTAATTTCTCTTAATATTGCAAGTTTGCAAGTTTGTGAGCCCTATTGCTTTAAAGAAAACTAGCTATGATGGAATAAGTAAGTAGAAAAAGGTCACAACTTGCAATTGTGTTTAAATGATATAAAATTTAATTTAAACTCTGAAATAATTAGTTTTTGTAGGCCTAAAACAGAAAATTTGGATGGATTAGAACATTCCAATATTATTAATATTACAGTTCCAGATAACATTAACATTATAATGATACGATACTCCGATGCAATATTCAGCACTCAAGACCCAGCACCACGATAAAAATAGGTTTAAGGTGGCTTCGGTCACCTAAATTTACCGTGGAGCTGTAAGCTTAATTGTGGGGATAGATGTAAATTAACTTCGATGATCGGCTGTATAGCCTTATTGTAGCTGTGGCGAGTAGTCACCTTTAACTAGCAACAAAAACTACAATCGAACTTCCAATAAAAAACAAGTAGTCTGAATAAATGCGGATCACTAAGCAACGTAAGCATCTATAAAATGATGTGTTTAAGTTTTGATCTTATAATCTTTTTATATTTAAAAGTCGTATAGAATGCAACGAGCCTAGATATATAGTAGATACGGATTTTAAAGAGAGTCAAACTTCATCCTTGTAGATTATTGATAGATCTTTGCTTGTGAACTTTAAATATTGATCAGATCCAGACATGGATTTATTCAGAGATAACCTTAGAATTAACAATACCGATAATGAAATAGTTTTATTCGAAGCGCTGGAAATATGTCTTGGAGAAACTGGTATAAATGGGAATATTTGAATATGTAGTGGTGCAATTGTATAACATTAAGAGAATCCAATTAACGTGTAACGCCAAGAAGAATTATGATCCAGCTTTAAATAATGGAATTAAACAACATTATTTATTTGAGGTTGAGAATTTTATAAATCAATTAAGGATTTAATAATCAACATTACTGCTGATTAAAATTTAGCAATGATACAGTTTTTTCACTTATTTGTACCGCCATTGTTGAGAAATATTAGTGATGCTTTTGGGAGCTAAGCAGGGAATGCTTTTAAAATTAATCAAAATAATAATTTAAAATTATTTAGTGTTCTTTATGGTGAATAAATAGCGTTAATTAGGTAATTCTGGTTCGTAGGACAATATCTTGGTGATTTAACCACCACCAAATTTAGTGGTTCAGTTGAAATTGATTTAGCCAAACCGCATTAAATCATTTGGGAAACAAAAAGTAAATATCTTGTGAGCTTCTTTATAATGATTTAGTGGGTTCTTAATTTGCTACTATGGCAATTTATGGTTGAAAGCCGATTGGTGATTACTCTTGCAATTGGCGCTAGTATTGGTGCACTTACTAGCTATTTGCATAGGAGTTGATTGATCACTTAACTACATAGTGATTTGTTTTGGGATTAATTGACCTCTCTAGATTAGGCGGGACCCTATATAGCTAACTAAGGTATATAATTGTACCTACTTGATATTTACATTTAGAAGGATATGATCATAGTCATTAATTATTGTGTTTTTCTTTGAATACTATTTTTCTTTATTTATATCTTCGAATAATTTCGATACAATAATTCAATATTTTTTCAAACTCAAAACTTCTGATTTAATCTTTAAAAATAGTTAGATAACTACCTATCACACTGTTTTTAAGCTGTAATGTAGTGCACAAGCTTAAGAATCGGCCATTGAGGAAAATTAATTTTTGCAGGCCATAATAATACTTTGTCATCTCTTTCACTCATGGAGGTTATAAAGTAGTAGGATCATCTTATCACTATCATGATATTACCCGGATTACACATTTTATTTGAGTTTTTAAAGACCGATGAATTACCCGGGCTTCAATTTATATGCATATTCATTTAAAAAAGAAATCCAAAATATTAATCAGCTTAATATTCACAATACAATTGCAAAATGAACACAAGAAAATAAGAACAATAGTTCATCTTTCTATTTTACTGTAAAATATTGTAAACAAAAACTGTGTGGTAAAAGTAATGTTAAGTTACTGTGCTGAAGAAATAAGGATATTGTTAGGAGACTTGCATATGTATTGCATCCTCTATTGTGCAGAGTTTGACATACAATAATCCATGCATAATAATAGCTTGCATAAAATTTTATAAGTAAATGAACCTGTGAATTCTCACCTCTAGTAGGAGTGACAACTGTGATATTAAAATATATCCATGGCATCAGATTGGATGTATAGAACTACAGCTATAAGTTTTAGGCCATGGTTAGTGAACACAAATTATATTCGTAGAAATACAGCACTATTGTTCTTTGTCCTATATGATCATGACAATTCTGCTACTTAAACCGAATTAACAACATCAACACGCAAACTTGAGTGCCGCTAATGCACTTAAATATAATCTACCATATTAAAATGTGAAATAGCATCCCGTTTATAGGGAGAATGATTCAGTATCGTAACTACGTAACCTGGGATATTAGATTCTAATTATATGATTATAGTTATATTTTCCATTAATTAATTAATTATAATATCAAAAACAAAAGATAAGTAACGACAAAAACATTACCATGAAGAAACCCACATTAAATGAAGAGTATGATGAGAAATAAAAAAATAGGAGTTAAGACCTATAAAAATAGAAAGAACATCTAGTAAACTTTTAGGATAATCGAAACATTAAGAAGCAGGTAAGGGGAAGTTTAAAACTATTAAATGATTAAAGAATCTATAAGATAAAAGCAGCAAGCGCTAAGGCAGCTGCGAATGTGACAGATGAACCGGCATTAAAAACAGCGGCACCATTTGAAGAAGAATTACCAGAGCCACTACCACTTGCAGAGGCAGAGGCAGCTGATTCAGAACCTGAACCTGTACCTGTAGCAGTAACAGAAGTTGATTTCTTGGTTGATTTGGATGAAGATTTTGAGGACGTTGAGGTTGAATTCTTTGTAACGGTTGTCAAGGTGGTATTTCCAAAACTACCAGAGGTAGCGGAAACAGCAGTCCAAACAATAGTAGTCTCTTCACTTGAGGCAGCTGGAGTGCCTGTAACTGTGACGAGAGCAGTCGAACCCGAAGCAGCAACACCAGAAGTGGCGGAGACGGCAGTCCAAACGACAGTAGTTTCTTCACCTGAAACGGCAACTGCACCTGCAGATCCAGAGGCTACAACGGGAGCAGCAGATCCAGAGGCTACAACGGGAGCAGCAGATCCAGAGGCTACAACGGAAGCAGCAGATCCAGAGACTTCCACAACGGAAGCAGTAGTAGCAACTGCAACAGCAGATCCAGAGGCTTCCACAACGGAAGCAGTAGTAGCAACTGCAACAGCAGATCCAGAGGCTTCGACAACGGAAGCAGTAGTACCAACAGCAGCAACAGATTCAGTACCAACAACAACAGAAGCAGCAGAAGCTTCAGTTGCAGCAGAAGCGGTAGTAGCAACCACAACGGCTCCAGAAGCTTCAGTTGAAACAGAGGCAGCAGAAGCCTCAGAGGCGGTGACGGGACAGTAGGTTGTGACAGCGGTAACAACAGATTGAACGGTGCTTGTTACGTGAACAGTCACGTCCTCTTCAGCGAACGTGGTGCCTGCAGCGGCTATAAGAGAAGGAATGGCAACAGTTGAGAATTTCATTGCTTAATGTGTTTAATGTGTGATACCAGGAGGATGGAGAGAATGAAAAGGTTGCGATCTGTATCAAGAGGACGAGGAGGTAAGAGAAGAAGGAAAGAGATCTTAGGGGGCTTTGATCACTTTATATACTCCAATTACAATTGAAAAAAAAGGAAGTAATTGGAGGAAGAAGTGCAGGAGCAGCGGAGTGACTTGATTCGATACTAACTAGCTGCTTTCTCATATTCGCATGTCGTATTGCAATTTCAAGGTCAACACAGGTGCTTAGTGGCTGTCACGTGAGCTGGCCGTCCATGTCGCACGACTATCACAGGTTAAAAGACTACCCCTGATCATGTAAGACAGACAATGAAAAATCGTTACTCGAGAGACATGTATTTTCTACGTGTTAATTATCCTACAACCTTTTCAATGTCATGATTATGCTCCATTAACCTTAAGCCTTGGATGGTCCTGACTATATCGATTAACTATGGCTTTTGGGTGTCTATCCCACTCCAGACCTTGTCGCACATTCTCCTGGATCCTGGAAAAGATTTATTAACTGCAAATTAATGTTATATGTTGCAATACTAATAATTAATTGAAATTTTCCTTATAATTACCAAGCCTTGATTGTGACTACATTTACAATAATTATTAATGACCTGCATGTTTCATAACTCTGAGTTCAATTTTCGTGATTGAAAGTGTTGATAATTATAATATTATAGTCTGATCAATTGTCATCTTACCTGCTCTTTTCTTTGGTTTATGCTTAAGATCGTGCTCGAATAAATCCATATACAAAAGTATATGATTATACACTATTATTCAAGTTACAAAGTTAGGGCTAGCTATACAGTTATACTTAAATTTACCCAATTATTAGTACCATTGAGTTTGCGGGCGCGTTATGCGCCGAGGATGTCTTAATATATGCAAGGATATCGTTTTGATTTGTGTCTAATGATTCAGGAACCAACCTTAATAATTCACATTTATATATAAAGAGCCTGAAGTCCAGTCTTTCTTCTCAATTATCGTCATTCCCTTTGACTCTTATTTCTGAGCACCAAACCTCGTCCATTCGTTACTTCAAAGATTTAAAAGCTGGACTTTTTCACACTTTGATCTTCTCTATATCTGCGTTCATTTCATCAAACTATTAACAAAACAAAAAATCAATCAAAATGCAATTTAAGTTATCTGCTATCCTTATTGCCTCTGTTCTCGCTTCCTCGGCCAGTGCAAAAAATGTACTCAAACCCAACTTGTTTGGGGGAAAGCTCGCCAGAAGAGCTTTTACAAATGAGTCTTCAATAACTTCTACAATGACAAGCACCATTGTTGTTGATACTGTCACACTTGACTCATATTATACTCAATCAACAAGCTCTATTGGTGCTTCAACAACTTCTGATAGTTATGTTCAAGTTTCTTCGGTTTATAAGGCTATTGATGTTTCCTCTGCTGCCTCCTCTGCTGCCTCCTCTGCTGCCGCTTCATTTGTTGCTTCTTCTACCGATGCAGTCATTGCTTCATCAGGCAGTTCAGAGGCTACTGTTACTGTCACCGAAGCCGGAAAGACCGTCACCGTCACTGAATGTGACGCCTATGCCACTTCTTCTGCTGCTGCTTATGATCTTTCCCTCAGTGAAGACTCCACTATTTTTATCACAACTGTAGTCGTTGCTACTGTTCCTGTTGTTGCTTCAGTTACGGTTACCGACGCTAGTGGTTCAGTTGTTAGTGTTATTCCAACAAGTACTGATGTTGTCACAACCCAAGAAGCTACTTTGACTTTGACAATCACAAACTCTGTTACAAGTTCTCTTACTGCAACAAGTACTGTGTCTGCCACCACATATGTCACTGATGAAGATGGATCAATTTCGACTGTCACAAGTTATAATACAATTTATCAGACTCTTAATAATGCCACTTCAACCGCCTACTCTGTATCAGCATCTTCTGCTTATGCTACACTTTCTACTGTTCATTATTATGGTAATGATACCATTAGTAGTGCAACAATTGCCCCAATTTCTATTGCAGCTAGTACTTCAACTTCTCAAGCATTATCACCAGAGACATCAAGTGTTTTGGCTAAGAGAAATTGGTTACATTTTTTCTAATCTTATAACTAGTTTTAATTTAATGTTTTAAAGGTTGCAACTGCAGTTAGCTACGTTTTGATTTCTATACTTTTATGTAATTTCGTTATTTTGATGCAAACAAAAAAATTCAATAATATATATATTCTTGATCTTCTTCGAAGCTTCATTTGACTTTGCAAATTGTTTTTATTCAATTGATTCCAGTTTAAATAGGATTTAAATTAATTGAAGGTTCCTTATTTTTCTTAAGATTATCACTAAATATAATTTACGTCTGTACCAATGTATGTAGAATGTCATTAAACGTTGAGGTATTAATGATTGAAGTTGATAAGAGAAAATGAATCGAACGTTGACAGTTTCAAATATGACAGATAATTAGTATTTTAAAAGGGCGAACCTGCATTTTGGAGACCATGTGTGTGTCAGAAGGAAATGTTTAACTTATGGTTAAAAATATTATAATATTTTAGTATAGTTATAAGGATATTTTTGGTTATCCATGATCATGAACCTCCCTCTCGAAATCGAGTTAATTAATACACCGCCTGCAGTACAATGAAATTTGGAACTCGAGAGCTGGACAGTGGATATATGGCCAGATTATCAGCGATGAGTCAGTATTACAATTTTCAATATTAGTTGGAGCTCGATTCTCCCTTATCATGAGTAAGCTTAAGTATCTACAAGAATAAAAAACTTCACGTTTAATTTAAGATTAAGATCTAGAAGCTTATAAATTGGCCGCTGTCTCCCATTATAACATACATCATATTTAATAGACGGATCCGGTTTATCATTCTGTTGTAAGTTATACGTAATTAATGTTAAGTATTAGTTATATAACTGTATGGCAGAAATGTGATATAGGCCTATATGTTAATTGTAATTTACCTTGGCCAACTGTTAGCTGATTTTTATGTGGGGAATATCTACCCTTTATAAGCCTATAAATACTCTAAACCTATTCATGCCCCTAATTTGGTATCGATAGGCCTAATAAATATGCAACTCTAATACACCATGACCATTCTATATGTTGTATTCTATTAAATAACAAAACAATTCCCTAAAGATTCACACACTAGATCTGTTGATATCCATTGCATCTAGCATAGGTAGAGATAGTATTAAAGTTTAAGATTAGCAATTTCAAATTTAATGGGTGGAAAGCTATATCAATGGTTGGCACTGGATAATGGTGATGGATATTTATTATTAAATATATTTTGTTCTGGTGGAAAATAACCCCGAAGATTATCACAGTTAAAACATCAGACACGATGTGGGCAATATGTTCAAAATGAATCAAGAGTGGATCAGATGGCACGGGGTGTTCCTTAAATAATCCAGAAGTTGGCCAACAATTGGAGGACTATTAAGAAATAAATTGTTCATTTTAAGTGGCGCGTACCATAAACATATAGAGTTAAAAATGACATGGTAGAATTCAACTTTTTTAAGTTTGAGGCTCTCATAAGGTTTTGTGAGTAATAATATCCCTATTACTTATCTAACTAATTACAATTGTGACTCTTATACGACTGAATATATTTAAAGATATATTGGCAAAACTAATCATAATGCATTGGATAAATTAAATCAAAGAGCTTTAGTCTGAAAACTCCCTGATGCAGTGATGTAGAATGACAAATATTTGCGATTGAATGCATATGATTTCACCAAACTTTAATACGTAAAACTTCAAACATGAAATCATCCCCATCTCCCTATGAAACTATAGATATGCATCGGATGGCTTAATTTCATCTCTTTTCTACTGTATATTGTGCTAACGACAATGACTCCCAATATTCATGCCATATTCATTGTCAATCATTTTGCTCAACTGTGATTCACAGTCCTTTACAATTATGATTATAATTATATAAGTTTTTAATGGTTTTTTGACCTGTTTAATTCTCTAGTAGGTTTTAAATTTATTAGATTAACTTTGCGGGGGGATGTAAAATGTAATGTATATCAATCATACCAATACTTTAAACAACGTTTATATTAATTGCTAAAATATGTTCCTTAAATACAGTGGTTCTTCTTTACTTTTGCTAATCAAGAAAACTACCCATAAGTAAAATATTTTCAAATTAATATATTATAATGGTTGAATCAAAAAAGCATCTACTTGTGTTAGTTCATGGGTATGTTTTGTTACATTGGTACTGAGGTTTAATTAAAAATCACTAATTGTAAAATATACAGTCTTTTAGGAGATTATGATAATCTGTGCAAATTCAAAGAGCAAATAACAGCCAATTTAAAAGATAGCAGGGAAGATGAAGTGTATTTCTTGGAAGCCAAAGCCAATAGATTTACTACATCATTTGATGGCCTTCAAATCTTAGGAGAAAGACTTTACGTTGAAATACTGCAAGAATTAAACAAACTACAAGAAGAAAACATTGAGATCAATGATATTAGCTTTTTGGCACATTCATTTGGTGGCTTATCATCTAGAGTGTGCATTGGTGTATGTGAAAAGTATGGTATTTGGGAAAGATATAACCCTGGCTTTTATTGTTGTTTTGGAACATCGCATATAGGTGTTAAAAGCCATTATGGAGGTTTGGATAAATTTTTGCAATACATTTTCAACACAAAACTGTTATACGGAAAATCAGGTTCACAATTAACCCCAACAAGTAAATTCTTGCAAGATATTTCGGAACCCGGATCTGATTATCTCAACGGTTTGGCTAAATTTAAAAAGAGACTAGCATTTGGATCTACACAACATGATCTTGAGTTGAACTTTTATTCTTCTTATATATCAACTGCAGACTTTTCTTATAGAGAGGTTGATTTTGGGCATTATAAGCATAGCGATGTTAAAAAATCATCTTTAGACGCTATTCCATCTTGTCTAGTAGATCTTAACACTTCTAAATTACTTCCACCCGCTCAAAAACAACAGAGGAGAAATTTTTTGATTGGAAGAATTCTTCATAGTGTACAATTTTACGCTCTTATGCCACTCTGGTTGTATCATGGTCTTCTCAGTTATTTCAGAGTTAGAAACTATAAAACTTTACCTCCTCCAATTCCAAGAAAAACTTCTGAACCTGTTGCTCCACCACCTATTTCACCCCCTCCTAAAGAGGAGCCTGAAATTATTAGGCAAGCCGAATTGAAGAGTTTAACAAAGGAAGAAAGACAATTAATCAAGAATCTAAACTCCTTGGAATGGGAAAAATACGCAGTTTACATTGATAGATTGGATGCACATATTGATATTGTAGGTTACTATGGACCCGAAGCAAACCCAGAAGGAACAGAAGTTGTAAAATTTGTTAGTGAACGTGTTGTTGAAATTTTAACAGGAAGTGCCTAGTCATAAGTTTCGAAATTAAACGTTAACAATGAATAAATCCTTAAATTTTATATAAAATGGAATATAAAATGTTATACCGGTATATATAATAAGACTAAAATTTTAATAATTACTAGTATTTCTTTATAATTGTAAAGTTATAATTCTGATAATATCTTATAGCTTTTATAATTATAAATTTAAAACCATAATATATATATTATATGAGACTTACAAATGTTATAATATTAACGTTGCTTAATCAGCTTCGCCGATATTCGCTGCACTGCGCGAGGATTCCAGGCTATAATTATAAGGCCTATGCATAACAGTCACATAACACAATGTGACCAGTTGGAACTTGGCAGTTGGAAGCTTTTGGCCGTTTTGTGTCATTGTCATTTTATATACGGTATTATAAAGAATGAAAAGTGAAGGAGGTATCTGCATGAATTTTAATTTGTAACTATATAGTGAGAAACATAACAATTGGAATATATATTTAGCTTGTGCTAGCCACATGGATCCATGCCTTTGACGGATATCTGGGTTATATCACCTTCATTTTCAGCAGTACTACTTTTTTCTCATTCTATCTCATCTTCTATACTGTATTCCATATCATATTGATTATTACAAGGATGACATCATCATTAACGAAAAGACATTTATTTGTTTTTGCTCATGGGTAAGTGAAATTCCAACTGTTATAATCAATATTAATACTACATGTTCGTTTATTAATATATGACTAACCTACTTCCATAGCCTAGTTGGTGATTACACTGATCTTTCACAAGTAAAACGATATCTAAAAGGTGCAATTCGAGAGTATGGAACAGAGTCTCATGAACTATACTATTTAATGTCCAAGAGTAATAGAAGAGCAAGAACTTATGATGGATTGCAGATACTAGGAGAACGACTTTATAAAGAAGTTACTGAAAAAGTAAACGATTTGAAGGTTAAATCTGGTATCGAAATTGATGATATAAGTTTCATTGGACATTCACTAGGTGGATTAATAACTCGATATTGCATCGGAATTTGTGAACGCGAAGGTTTATTTGAGAAGTATCGCCCAATGATATATTGTAGTTTTGCTACACCGCATGTGTCAACAGGATATTATGGCCCTCATTTAAGTGGAAAATTTATGTGCTTTCTGGGCTCTAAAACTTTCGGAAAAACCAGTGCTGATTGTTTTGATGACAAGAGTGAATTGATATACGAAATGGCTTCGCCTAGTTCTGTTTATTTTAAAGGACTTTCAAGATTTCAAAATCGTTTGCTTTTAGCAAATACTCAGGATGACCATGCTGTTCCCTTTTACACATCGTATATTACGCCTTCGGATTTTGCACATCATGCTGTTTCATTTTCAGTATTAGAGGTTAATAGTGATAAGGAATTTACAAATTCCAATTCGGCTTCATGCTCATCATCGTCGGTTGCATCAATATCTTCAGCCGAAACTTCAACTTCAACTTTGGTAGCACCTATAGTTGACCTTGCGTCCAGCAAACTTTTAGATTCGAATAATAGTCCTCATGATTACACTAAATTTCGCAAGACAATGGCTTTCTATTTGCTGCTTCCATTGCTTCTCTTTGGTAATATTTTCTTACAGGTAGCTAGTACTTTGAGGATTATGAGATATAAAAATCTCTCCTCGGGTAAGTCGACAGCCGAGCTCCAAGAGGTGAAGTCCGCAAGCCACCAAAATTATTTACCAAATAGATTATTAACAAAAGCAATAAGTAATAGTAACCTGGTTGGACGTTACTCAAATCATGATCATAATATCAATAGAAAATCTAAATCTAAATCCAAATCTGATATCGATAATGTTATCAATACTATTGATTATAAGATTTCAAATAATACATGTTATGAAATATTCGAAAAAGTTGAAATCAAAAATTTACCGACAAACGTACGAACCATGATTGATAACTTAAACACGTTAACATGGGAGAAGTACGCGATTGACTTAAAAGGTAAAGACGCTCATGTTGATATTATTTGTATGAGAGGACCTGACCTGATGCCAGAAGGAGCAGCTACATTACAATTTTGGGGAAAACGAGTTGTTAAGCTATTAATAGGTCAGGTTTAAGACTAGATCTAGAGGAGTATATTTATAACATTGTATTTGCAATTAGTATATGCATATCTATATAGATAATATTATGTATTGATGTGAGTCATGTATTATGGGTAATATATTATTGCCGTATTTTTAATAAAATTTATACATAAATAATGAAATTAAGCTTAAACTCAATTAATATTGTGATTGGGTATAACAATAGTAACAAACGACTGTTACACACTAGGCTTATACTTAATCCCTAAATAGAAACTTTTTTTTCGCGATCGCTTGATAATTATAAAATGTTTATAATTATATCTGAAATATGTATTGACTCAGATAATTCAGATCTTCAGTAACTAGATTTTGGGAAATATGATATCAAGCATACACAGGTAATAGATGCAAGCTTTTTAGTATTCTTACCCACTCATGAATGTGGTACTATGGTGTATATAATTCACTCAGCTTGTGAGGAGACATATATCCATACTTATTTATAATTTGTGAACACCAAAAATATCAACAAATGCAAGAACAACGAGCAAGGTATAATAAAATATACCCATCAATAAAATTTAAATAGCAGCAGCAGAATCCATTGATATCTTGTGAATGGATTCACCAAAGTAATAAGATGTAACCTCTCAATCGCCACATTTGAAGAACAGTATATTCTTGCAATTGAATGTCTCAAAATTATACCTAATCATTTTTGTTTTCACTATCAATTGTTGTATCTGTAGCATTGTGTACCAATGTGTACCAACTGATCTATCTGGATCGCATGACAGTGACACTACTTAGTACGTACTACGTACGTACCCTTGTTGATTGGAACATCTTTTCTCGTTAACTGTGTGAAGAAAGGGCAATTTCAAGGTGAATTATTGGTCATAAATCAATCTGATTCATTCTAGTACTCACATTTCTTTTCAAAAGCATAACTATTTTGGGCTACTTGTAATTGATTGTAGATTTTAAGAACTTAATTATCCATATATGCCTATAAGTTATATACTTATGGATATCTTTCGATACGGTCGCGAGTTGCGATATCCTATCAAGCTCCATAGTTATATTAGCCCTATATAATAATAAATACTTATCACACTAATTATTTATAGAGTTATGAAAACAACATTTTCTCAAATTCTTTAGATCTAAGCCTAGGAGTGCCTATCTAATATCTACCACTATACTACTTTCTATAGTTGTGTTAGAATTCGCCTGGTACAAACCATATCTACGTGCCTTCTTTTGTTCGATAGAAAACTTCCTTTGTCATTGGCCACTTGGATATCGATGTTAATATCACTCTAACGTTATGATTGATAATACAATTAACCTCCTATGATCTAATTATTAATTTAGATGCTACAGTAGAGTTTTCTTATAATAAATTTTACTTGATTTATAAATCTATAATCTATAACTACCTAGTAGAAAATAATTAATGAATACCAGAAATATATATAATAAATATACCACTTCAATAACCATTATTCTGCCGTACGTTTAGAAGAAGACAAAGATTTTTAAAAAATTTCACTTTAAATAAATCCAAGAGTGAAAAAAATATATAAATGTGCATCTCATCATGATCAATTCATATTTCCATACATCAACATTTCAAGTCCATATTAGACTAGCATAATTTGACGGAAACATTTTCCTTTGATTTGATAACGTACCAAGCCACCAATCATCATCGACAATTTCAACATCTTTTACAATGTCTCCTTGACATAGATTTAATTGATAAGGCTTAGTAGAATTATATCTGATTTGCACAAGTGCGTTTAATATATCTTTCTCATCTATTAGTTTATCTCTATCTTTATCTTTTTCTTTAATAACGTGTACAGTAGAACATGGAATTGGTGACATTTCATCATATACATCATCTTGATCTTCATCCTCAGAATCAGAATCGGAGTCATTTAATTGAATATATGACGCAGGTACCAAACCTCTTTGTCCAAATTTATTTGTAGCTAGAAACCATTCATTATCCATGGTTTCAATATCTTCTAATGGTTCACCTTCTTCCAAATTCAATTCAGCTTCATTAGATTTGGGATAATTTAACAAAGCAATTGCAGATGGATAGTAGCAATTATCACTTATAATTGAACTTGAACTTAAGGCATAAAAACTTGATTTTTCAGTAATATCAATTTCAGGTAAAACCGAAGACTTTTCTAAAATTGAAGGAACTGTGTTTTCAAACTCTAGTTTTTCACCAGTACCAACTTCTTCTTTTGTATCAGTAACGATAATAGGAGTAGTAATTTCTTGATTAAAAACTTTTTCAAAATCATCCAAGGGATTAGATAATTCTTCATCAGGAGTTGTAATAGCAGTATCTGATTTCTTTAATTGTAGCTCACTTTCATCAGTAACATTTGAATAAATACTTTCTCTTGAGATTGTTCTTGAAACGGTTCTATGAAATCCATTAGAGTTATTATCAAACTTCATCTTTAAAGTTGAGAAATCTGGTAACGGAGAAGTTTCAATACAAGAAGCAATGGTAGTAATAACAGTAATTTGAGACATTCTTTTCTTTGGTGATCTTATTCCTGTAGTTGGGTCAGGGGCAGCCTTCTTAGACTTTGCTTGCAATCTTAGAATGTCCACACTTTTCTTTTGTGGTGAAGGAGCAATTGGTGGTGGATATTTCTTTGAGATTACTGATTTCAAATTAAAATCTCTAACCTTTGATTTAATATTTAGGGTTGGGATTGGTGATTCTAAGTTAATGGAACCACTATCCTTTCTACCAGTAAAATTATTCAAAATCTCATCCAAAGATAAATCCTCGAGAGTTCTTGCGATATAATGATCATGTTTAATGGTTATAAACCTTTCTGAAAAATCATTAAGATGATAATTGAACCACATTTTAGTTTTAATTTGAACCTTTTCACCGCACCAACCAATTAGCATATATTTCGAGTTTAGTTTAAGCAAAGCATACATTATGGAATCCATTTTAAATTGGATAACTAATTGGTCTAATGAAGAACCACTGTTAATTGGCTTTAAAATTCTTACAGCTTCATAGCCAAATGTTGTCCAACGACAGTTATCAGTTGTAGAAGACTTAAAACGAATTAAGTTATCGTATGCATTCTTTAATTCTGAGGCATAGGTGTTTAAATCAAGTTCCGGCATTTCCACTTGTTAATAAGACGATGCTTTTAACGATAAATGTATAAAGACTCGGTAACTGAAGTAATATGGATAGCACACTATTTTTAGGGTGGAGGGTTCCCAATCTTCGCAAAGCCTAAAGAAAAGAAAAAAAAAAGAGAAATCTTGGAGACATCTGGCCTTTTTATATCATTCTTGAGGAAGGCTTGTGTCGTCAGGCTACTACAATTGAGTTATACAATTAAGAATATAATAGATGTCTACAACATTATGTATGCAACAGAAACATTTCAGTTAAAGTATGTAAACAGATGCAACCGTCTTTTACCTGGCAGAGGCAGAAACTTGCAGCTGCAGATCTTATAAGGCTAGCAGTGGCAGTGGCACGTGACAGGGCAGTTATGCACGCGAGGACCCGTTCCGAGCCAAGACAGATCGGGAGCCGCAGACCCGCCTGATTTTGATTACTCCTTCGTATTGTTTTTTATATAATTAGTACTGCTGACACTCTCATTCTCTCAACCGTTCCTCCATCTTTTTTCGATCATGTCCTACGAGGAATACGAACAACCAAAAACTATCTTAGGCAGGCTCATCCCACGCAAGTCTCTGGTCGCTCGCATCTATTTTGGCGTCTCTGTGATATCGGCCCTGATCATTCTCGTTCTACAGAGTTATCTGTTTACAGTTTATATCAGACATCTACAAAATGCTAATAAAGACAACAAGGCCAGAACAATAGCGACCTTCTTGGCCCTTTTCATCTTCTCAGAGGTATGTTTCAGCTTGTCCCCCTCCCTTCAGCTTAACATCCACCATTATTCTTTTTATTGATCTCCGGACTTAATTCTACTTGAAAAAAAAAGTGTTTCTGTCCTCATTTTCCAAACTGAACCTAAATCGATCATTATACAATCCAACTAACCTCCCGTATATAGGTATATCAAGTCGTCCTATCTTATGAAGCTCTGCTGAACGAGAACACTATCCAAGTACGTTGACCCTGATTTGATTTTATCTAGTGTCTATTATCAATATTCCTAACATCACTCCAATTCTAGATCTTTTTACTATCCTTCTTCTACGCGGCCATGTGCGTATATTCAGGCATCCAATATTATGAAATTCAAAATACAATTGCCAGCTATCTAGAATCAGACTGGAGAACTGCAACAAAAGCAAGCTTAATAGCTGTCATATGCGTAATGTGTATAACGTTTTCATCCGAGACTTATCTTGCCTTTCTGTTATACAAAGAATTCGGTTGGTCAATGTTTAAACATATAGGAGCAGACTTGCAAATGAGGAATCGTTATATTATTTATCAGATCTATTGTACATTGCTGAAATTTGACTTCTTCTTCTTCTTAGCTTTTACGATCCAATTTTGTGTTATAATGCTAAAAACTCATGATGTTGAATTCGCTTTAACCATCGCTGTTATTCCATTAACTATGATTATCCTAGTTTGTGCTTACTTTTTCGCACGATTAGAAATTTCCCATGGTATGATGGCTGTTATATTTCTATATTTCTGTGCTCTAGCTTATTTCTTATTCAAACTCGTCAGAATGTATACAAAAAAATCAGAAACCGTCTATAAATCTGCAAGGAAATCTTTAACAACTTTTGCCGCTCTAACCATCTTTTGTTTAATTTTAACAATTATAACTGCTGTTAAAGTACAGATGGGTTTCAATCATAGTTTAAAAAGATATACAACTGGCATCAAACATGAAGCAAATCATCAAAAACAGTGTTCAGATGCAATCAATTTAAATATTACTTCTCCAACTAATAGTGACAACGACTCAATGCATATGGCTCAAAGTGAAGCTACTTATTCCCCAAGACCAAACCCAAGAATATTGTTAGACTGATTCAATTGAAATTGAAATTGCCATGATTAGTTCCTTTTAAATCTCGTTTGAATTTGGGTATTGTTTCTTTGTTCCTTCCTTTTTATATACATTATAATGTTTTTTTTTTTGAAATTCACTAGTATTTTTCTATTTTCACCTAAAACTTGATTCATATTTTTATCTTTTAAATGCAATTGTCAAGAATATGTATTCCTATATATCCTCATTGATTTTCTTTAGACTGCACGCTCCTTCAATTTATATCTTAAGACTATATTCTTAATATGTTTAATATTAATAGTTAACCTTATTCTATATCATCTCCAGTTATGATCACTATCGCTACCATGAACAATGCTATTTCTCTTCCTTATTAACAAATGAAACCGTAGTCTACCATTAGGATTCTCTCATGCATTTGCTACATGTATATCTCCATCTTGAAGTCATTGTAATTTTAATTTGTTATAAGGGTTTTATTGCAATTGATTCATATTTAATTAAAATCATGTCTCTTTTCTTTTCTTGTGTGATTATAGGTGTATAACATGAGTATTGAGTTTTTTATAATTTGTAATCGATATCATACTCGCAATTCATATATACCAGTGCATTACTAGTTGTCACCGCAAAAGAAGGCCATATTTTCTCTAGAATTGTCTCCAGTGATACTTAGACAAGTTAGAGAATCTTATTTCTATTTTGTTTAGTTATATTTCCTTGAGAATTCCTAGGTTTTATGTTCATAAAGTATGTTTCAGAGTGAACACCTAATAAACGTAGTTCGATATGCCCCTATATCTGAGGTACGATATGAAAACATGAACAAATCAAAATTACTATTGTAAATGTAATAAATGGTAGAATTTAAATGAATAATATGAACGTTGTATTAAAGGAAAGTTGTATCTATTTATATCCTATTCTATTCACTATATTAATGACTGGTATGCGAGCAGAAGGATGAAATAGAAGTATGGTAATATCCCAAAGTTCTAAGTAGGGTACTGAAGTGATCATATAATAATGGAATGTTAATGAGTAGTTTTTAGATGAAGGATTAACACATGGTTCTATCTTGTTATGTCAATTATATAGGTTATACTTATAAACTTTACATAGGTTATAATCCTGGAATGACCAGATTTCATATAAATACAATTAGGTTAAATTACATTAACAGGATAAAATGATTTATTTCAATTAAAAACTTCTTTAAGCAATGATGTTTATTTTCATGATCAATTATCAATAGATTATAAATGTTTTAAATATTTTTTCCTTAATTTTTCGGTAAAATCATAAATAACAATATCACCATCCATGGTAAAAGCAGCTAGCTTTTTCGAATCAGCACCAATTGAAAGAACAGGATGTGAAT
This sequence comes from Alloascoidea hylecoeti, assembly GCA_001600815.1. Taxonomy (NCBI): domain Eukaryota; kingdom Fungi; phylum Ascomycota; class Alloascoideomycetes; order Alloascoideales; family Alloascoideaceae; genus Alloascoidea; species Alloascoidea hylecoeti. The sequence continues at coordinate 639,202 of BCKZ01000014.1, read as the reverse complement.
TCAATTTTTTATGTTCTAAATTTTTAAATTTTTTAAATAATTTTAGATCATTTAAATTTCAAGTCTTAATAGTACAATTATCATTAACAGAAATGATTTGATTATTAGCTATAGATAGTTTAACTGGTGCTTCATCAATATCTATTCCTTCGTCCGATAAAATACATGTTTTATTTGTTTGTAAATCCCAAATTGTTACCTTGCCGTATTCACCGACAAATAGGTATTGATCATTTACTGCAATGGATCTGACATATACATTTCGAAATTCTTGGATGATTTGACCAGTTTAAATATTCCAGGTTCTTGTAGCCCCAAATTCTCTACTATATAAAATACTATTATGAATGAAAATACCACCAATCCAATCTACTCCTTCTATGCGGAGTTGAAAATTAAACTGTAGTTGATCATGATTTTATTTCCAAACACCATAACCATCATCATAACAGCATATAATATAGGCATTGTACATAGAGACATCATTTACAATGCTTAATCTTTGTGTTGATATTACCAGACGATCTATTGGTTTAAGGTCTGATAATTTCCAAATGATACAAGAACCATCAGTTGAACCAGAAACCAAATATTGATATCAAATTTCATATCGGTAGTGTTCGTTGTATGGATATTAGTGATCAACATTATTTGTTAATTCCAATATTTATGTATTCAATAAATGTTCTCTTGAAATCCCAGGGTCCGGTTCACCTATTATTTCCAAACATTGAAAAGTCTCACTATCCCAAATTCTTATTGCCCAATCTTCCGAACTAGTTAAAATCCAGCTTCTAAAAAATTTAACACAATATGTTATGTCAGAATAACCACTTAACTTATGCTGTGTAAATTGATCATTTTTCCAATTTGATTCTAAAAGATAACGCTCCTGATATAATTCATACCATGAATCGGTTTCTGAATCATCATTATAGTATTTCCATTTTTGATCTTGAAACTTTGATCTCCATATATTATCATTATCAGCCATTTGTTTCCATGATTTAGATACTCTTCTACAATTAAGTAAAGTTGTTGGTAGCAAATCTGTGAATATTATTTCAGATATTTCATCAGGGAGACCGGAAACAAAATCGAGAGTGGTCTGAAAATTTTTATGTGAAACCATATTGCAATTGTCAAATGGTTTTTTGTCTTGGAACCCGTGGTTGTCAGCAAGTATTCTTGATTTTTCCAAAAACAAATGGTTGCGAATTTTACCCTGTTTCTGAGAAATCTAGTGATCGAGGTGTACGAATCTACTTGAATTTACACTATACAGAGACGACCACTGGGGCAGATTCCTTGCTACCGGAGAAATAATTAATGAATTAGTAACTCTCCATAACCCTGGAAATATAATTATTCTAGAGATCTTCTTGTTGTATGGTAAAATCTATACAATTGTCGTGTAGCAATTCCTAATGTGTACTGTGGATATGGTAGTTCACATTTAAAATGAAAGTGCATGAGGTTTTCCCAATACCCTTTTTTAGTCTCTAGTACAATCCACAACCAGCAGCATTAATTCACAAATTTAAAGATATACACAAATATACAAATGATAAATAGAAGTCACTGCATTCTTATTTTTATGTTTTCGGAAAGAGAGAGAGTTGAACCACCAACAACATGCATAAATTACCCAAATAGGCGATTTGATACAATCGAAGGATCAATCTTTGCTTCCTAATTATAACCATGATGAACACAACAATAAATGATTCTGAAGATGCACTCTGGGACAATAAGCAAAGATGAGTGGCAATTTTAAAATGATTCGTCATTTTGCCAATACCTTATGCAAGTAGTGCTAAGAACTGTTAATTAAAAAGAAAAGAGGATGATTGAGTTAACAAAATTTCTAATCTTCGCGGTTGTATGTGTTAACGTAAAACATATAACGCATACTAAATTTATATGTAAAACCCGCGCAGGTCAAAAGAAAGTTTTCCTGAAATATATACCACCCATTTATAATAAAAATATGAAAATTTTGACCATCTTATTGCATGGACTTAAATTTAAATAGCACTATTTTACATTTTAAAAATTAATTTGAATATCCTTAACAACTTCATACATTATTATAAAATTTACACTGGATTATGGGATAATACAATTGTCGAAATGGTTCCTATGAAAGATTTTGTAGCATTTGAATGCACCAAACCATAGGCAATCATAGCGAGCAGGTCCGAATGGCTATACGCATTGTTTATATCGGGATCTTTATTGAATGTAATGATATTATATTGAGCAATCTGGCCTTTGTATGTTTTTACAAATGTTTTTACGTTTGTTGATCTTGGGTGGTCCCACGCTTGTCCACCAAACTCAGCTTGCTCTTCAATCACCTGCTCGTGGTATAAACTGATTACAGCTGATACTATTTAATCCATAGTCTGAAAGCTTAATGGTACTTTTTTGGTGAAAATCTGACCATTTCGAATGACTTTATATTTTTCCCCCTATCTTTTCTGCAATACAAATAGCACATCAATCTGTCGCTAAATACCTTTTCCGGGTATCTTTCATTTTTGAATTTATCTCTGCAATATTCGAGATATCTTTTTGGGGAAGCCCCATAATAATTCTTTGTATTTTGAGGAATGATGTCTTTCCTTTCGTTTATAGTTCTTTTATTTATAGTTTGGACTAACTGAAATCCATCTGCTCGTTGTTGGATATTGTCTTCCACAATTCGTGCATGAATATTTGCAACTAGTGATTCACCTTCTCTACTTGTTTGATCCATAATAAAGAATTGTATTAATTATGGTGGATCGAAGTAATTTATATATTAATTATATTTATTTGAAATTTTGTATTAATAATTTGGAATATTATATTAGATATATATATAGTTATTTGAAATATATATATCAATATAAATATGTTTATTTGAAATATTGTAAATTTGAAATATTGTATTGATTGTAGTTATTTTGAATGGGAATGGTGCGTGATAAATAGCTATTTGATATTCTCTGATGAACGTAAAAAATTGAAAATTAGCCGGGTAAATAGAGTCAGACGTATTTTCTACTATGAAGCAATAAATATAAGTCTTACATACTTTCTTCATTTTCTTAATGGAGCCACCAAAAACGATACTTAACAGCTCGCAATTCCAATCACTTAAAAGTGAATTTGAGATTCTTCACTTGCTATATTATCGTAATAAAAATCAGCATAGACGTTCTGTATGGTGGAAATATCTTTCAATTCTTCATAGACGATCTCGTCGAATATTGAATTTATCAAATGATCAAAACAACTGGTTAATTCAGAAAGGGTATTCGGTGGATGGCAATAACGAAAAATCTCTGAATAAGAAAAAGTGGGAGAAGAAGGACTTGATGGTATTTCAGAATCAATCGAAGATGATAATGATGGACATACGGTTTTTATATAAAAATATTTTTCCAAAAGCCTTTCAGTATGTCGCTTAATCACTTCTCTCATGAATATATACTAACACATTTTACAAGAGAGTTTAATGGTATTATTGCCTTGGGTCATTTTGTTGTTTTAGGGTTATCATTGTTAGCATCGTTATCAACTATCTATTCATTATTTTTACAGCTTGATATATTAAAACCACCAATAATTGAAAAATCTAAAGAGATTGAATCGCCTGATTATAAGTCATCTTCCGATAACTTTGATAATATTGTTGATGAAAATATAGATGATGACCTTGGTAAACCTGTAAATAATAATGATCTTACTTCTGAAACGTTCAATCCTGCGAAAGGCATGAAACGAGAGAGTACATCTGTTAATAATGAAGCTGTTACTTACAGCTTAGACTTAAATCCCTCTACTGTTAACGTCAACCCAGAAAGGAAAAACTCTTCAAGGAAAAAGAAAAAGAAACATAAAAAGAAAAGTGCAATTGATGACATATTTGGGTTCTAAATCTAAATTAACATTTCTCTATTCACAACCAATTTCAAGATTATAATTACTTTTATATAAGTTATAAGTTATGCTCTATAATTAGAATTCTGATTATAACGTTATAACTATTTCGAAAAGATTCAATTTCTTAAATTTGATCTCAATACATTAACGATAAAATGTTCAGCGAAGCTAATTAGACTAATGTGATCTTTTTCCATTTTGCTAATCTGGCTACATCAGTACCAACATTTCTGACAATACATAACTCATTGATACTTATATCTTCTCCTGAAGTGGTATATCTATCGCTATCTGCAGTTATGCATCCAACTCCAGTGCTAGATCCTTCTTGTAAGTTATAAGATCCGGAAGTTACATACCCAATAAGATGTTCTGCCGTTGGGATTGGAGGTATAACTTGATCGCAAATATCAATTGGCTTTTTGAAGGATTTTTGGATTTTGGTTCTTGATTTGGAATAACGAGTTGAAAGCCAGTATCGAAGATCTTCTGATGGAATACTATAAATTCTAGCACGACTGGTAACATGGCCACGATTCAAGATGTTTAATCTAATAGGTATAATTTTCGCCTTTAAAAAATTATCATCCTCTTCATTCTCTTCGTCAATATCCATATGAGTTTCCATCTCAGTAGTAGTTTTAATCTCAACTTTAGCTAGCTCAATTGGAATATCTATGGAAGATGAATGACTTGATTCCCACTTAGAATCAGCAATTTTTTGATCTATTATACATTTATAAACGTCTCGTTTTACCTTTATATTTCTTTTAAAGGTTTTTGTATCAAACGATGTAAAATTTCCACCACCACAAACTACTTGTTGTCGTTGCTTTTTCTTCCATATTTTCAAATAATGTTCCAATAATTGTAAATATCTCCAATCGTTAGAAAAGGGGTCACCGACTTCACCCTTCAACTGATCGTTATTATTATTAGTTTTATTGAATAATTTTAAACTATCAAATTCAATTCTTTTCCCTGGTGGCTTCCTTTCCCATTCAGTTTTTAAATTTAATTTATTTTCGTTTTCTTTTTTCCAACCTTCTCTCAAAAAAGGGTAATCATCCGGGTAATATAATTTATTTGATTCACAACATAATTGGTGTGATTGCTGTAAACCACCTATTTTAATTGATGACAAATAAATTAATGAATACCAAATTGGAAGTATCCAATGCCATGGAGTTAATAAACTCCAAGAATTATCATTCTTTTTGCATAATATAATTGGAATTGATGGGTTATTAGCAGTAAAAAGTTTTTCATCTGTGCCTTGTATTTTTTCTGATTTTTGTTTATTTATTTGTTTCAGTGATGCTTGATTGATATAAGATTGTGTTCTTCCTTCAACAGTCAATAAACCTGAGGAATTAAAGAGTCCATTATTGCACTTCGTATCTGATATGGCGAGGATTAGGTCAACTAAATCAGCTGAATCCTGTTGTTTTGGTTGTGATTGTTTTGGAGGAAATGATATTCTTGGATCCTGAACATTGAATGAAAATGTGATGTTCTTGGGTAACGATTTAGAATCTGCTAATCCATTTAACTTTTGCCATAAAGAAGAAGAAGGATCGGATTTAAGAATTGTAGTCAATGCAGATACAGATGATGGACCTGTTATATCAATCGATCCGATTGAATAACGACAATCATAAATTTGGGTTGTTTTAAATCCAGTATTTGATATTTTTCGAATTAAAGTTTGTAAATATTCAAATAGTGTCGTATAAATAGAGGGATGTATTCTAATAAGAACTCTAGTATTTGTGTCATCGCCATTGTCATTTTGAAATTGATTATAAAAATCCCAATAAATTAATCCAATACCTAACAATCCATTTTCACCAAAAATTTCCCCCTCCCAGCATCTTCCACTTTTATAACCTCCCTTCCCATTGCAAATAACACTTGTGAGATGTGTTATTTCTTCTTTATTTCCATCTAATACGAGAGATCCCATAAAGCTTGAATCCCAAAGGAGAGCACCATCTTGAATACTTGCTCTATGTGTTGATCTGTAACATTTCTGTGTTGGTTTTAGAGGAATTGAATATCCCCAATTTGTAACCAAGTGACATCTTTTCGCAGACCAAATATGGGTGGGTAGCCAAACTTTTTTAACTTGCCGTTTTCGAAATTTCAGTTTACCTATAGGTTGTGGGGATAATTTATTGATACCAGTTATATCAAAATTTCCTATTGAATTAACAATTAGAACATCTTTATTTATTTTTGATTTCTCCTGTGAAGCTAATTTCAATAATTTTGAGATTGTTTTTGTGCGTAATCGATATGATTGTCTTCTACGCAAACTTTTGACCTTTTTAATTGATGAAGATTCATTTGACATTTCGCGTAAAGCACGGGCTCTATGACGACGAGGAATACGCTTTACATTATGAGATGCTGTTCTACGGCGTAAAGTTCGAGGCATTTTTTGAAACACTCGTTTTTTCGCTGAAGCACTATTAAATAAGAAATGTTAAAAGGGGTGAAACAAAAAATGGGTATCTTCTTTTGAAGTACTTACCGTGAACGTAATTGAGCTTCTGCCATTTGCTTAATTTCAAATTCTTTAGCTTTTATAAAGCTGTGAATATCCAAAATACCATTTTTAAGGGCTGTAATTATTATATAAGTTAGAATCATAGAGAAGGATAAGGATATGTATTTTTGAACGACATTACCTGGATCTGTGTTCTGACTTATGATCCTCCTGACATTGAAATCTAGTTTTCTGTTGCTTTTTTTTTGTTTAATAGAGGACATTATTACCCAACATGCAAATGTTGACTATGAAAGTGAAAATCTGATTGAAAGATTTATTAAAAGAAGGAACAGTTTGAATTAACTTGGTATTGAAAAATATATCTTTAACTTCCGTACATCTTAAGTTACACGTGACCATATATGCATTTTACCAAAGAACCCACTAACCAAAAATAAAAACCATATAGAAATGTTATCAACAGTATATTCTAATTATAAAGGATATCATGTACCTAAACATTATTCAAAGTTCTCATCACCCGTACCATATCTATTTTCATCTGGGCGGCATTTAGTCACCAATGGGTTTGATGTTTTGAACTGGAATAATGATGAAGGTGATAATTCATTTAAATTTGTTTCAGAGAATTATGAAAAAAAGGCAAATGAAAATGTTAATGTTAATGGGACGACAGTTGTTGGAGAAGAAGAGCTCACAAAAAGTAAGAAGAAACAAAATCAAGTATCATCTAAGCAAAAGAGACAAGAGAGGAGGATTAGACGTCAGAAAAACAAGACAGTAACAAATGCTAGGACCTGTAATAGTAGTAATAGACAACAACAAACAGCAACGATGTTATACAATTATATTATTCGTAATAATAATGGTAGTCATCATGACAGAATATTAGACTATCACGATACTAGTTTATATAAGGAAGATATATTTAATCTTCGAGATGATCAATGGCTAAATGATAATAATTTATCATTTGTCTATGAATTATTGGAAATTAAACAGTTATCCAAATCGGAGCGCACAAATTATGGAAATTACCCCGGACCGATTGTTTTATTACGGCCTTCAATGGTTTATTTATTGGCACATTCGCCTGGTATGTATGCAAACATTGAAAATTTTTATAAAAAAAATTTGGAAAGAATAATTATAAAATATAAATTAACAAGTAAAATCTAGACCCACGGACATTAACAGAGGCATTACCGAAACTTAATAAGGCCAAATTTATATTTCTTCCGATAAATGATAATGATGATGTTGAGGTAGCGGAAGGGGGATTACATTGGTCTTTGGTTGTCATCAGCATGGAGGATCGCAAAGCGCTACTATATGATACCCTTGAATCTGGGAACGAGGAGGAAGCTTTAAATGTTGTTGTTAAGCTGAGCCAATTTTTGGGGCTGCCAGCCGACAAAGGTACCAGCAAAGGTAATGGCAAAGGTAATGGCAAAGGTAATGGCAAAGGTAATTGCAAAGGTTTTCAAATTATCAATGTGGAGTGCCCGCAGCAGGTAAGTTACTACTTTTAAATTTGGCAGTTAGACTACTCTCATTAACATTCATTGATTATAAATAGAACAACAGCTCAGACTGTGGAGTGTTGGTGTGCCAAATAACGGCATTTCTTTTGTTTTGCATGTTGTCGGCTGATGAGGAAACCGCCATCGACCTGAACCTGAAGGGAGTCCGCTTTGTTCCTGCTGACGGCAGGCTGTTTCTCCTGCAGGTCATAGCCAATTTGATCTAAGTGCGTCACCCCCTCGAACGCAATGCGCATACGAACTCCCCCAATGAGATATCAGCAACAAGGGGGTCGCTCATCTCCAATCTATATTAATGGCCCTCTTAGCCCTTTCTGACCGTCAATTGTCAACCACAATGCCTTATGCTCCCCCTACTGCCACAAACTCGCTGGGCCCAACCTCCCTGTTCACCCTATGGTCAGCTGCCACTGGCCCTTCCCGTCCTACAACCGCTCTGGACTTATCGCCCACTCTCACCTCGCCCATAGATTGTGACTATCCGAGATCCCGTCTGGTCCGTAAAAAATCCGGAGAACCTGTGAAATCTTCCCTATCCCGTCCCCGCTCTCTCCCAGCCACTCCATCTTATTCAAAGTCAGTCCACTTCGATTCCCATTTGTGTGACATTAGACACTTCAAAGGTTATGAAAAGCCTGCTGCTGTGAACAATTGTTCAAAAAAGAACCAGAATTGGGTCACCGATTTGGATTTGGATTCAGATATTGACCTCGATTTAAACTCGGGCTCGGATGATCATGATTTCACTTATCTCTCTCACCATCACATTTTAAATCAAAACAAAAAGAAAAGTGAATGGCAAATTGAGTTACCGAACTTCCCTCGCAATTCTTCTCTAACAAGAGATGATTCTCCTGTTTTCTTACAAAAAATATTCTTATCAAATCCCGGCTCATCCTCTATCAATAAAACTGAAATAGTTGGTCATATAGCAGTTAAAAATTTATCTTACAATAAACATGTATCTATTAAATATACAACTGATTATTGGAAAACTATTTCTGAACTCGTCTGTGATTATAATGATGATATACCACGTTCATTACGTATTAAAGGATATGATCGATTTACTTTTAATTTAAAATTGAATACTATACCTCAGCAAACATTAAGAACAAAATCTTTATTTTTGTGTGTTAGATATATTTCAAATGGTAACGAATATTGGGATAATAATCAAAATTTAAATTATGAGATTATTTTTAAGAAATTGAAAGTAAACAAACAATCCCAAAAATCAAATACAAATACAAATACAAATAAGGAGTCAAACCATTCAAAAGTTTTCAGGAGAAATTCAGATACAGATGTCGTCAATAGAAAACACCAGATCAATAGTAATAATAATTTGGGCGGTGATTATGGCTACGATGTTAATGATTATTTTTCAATAATTGGATCACAAGGTGCACGACCAACACACACACAGCAACAAATTAAAGTTAAGGAGCTCACATTATCAAAACCAATTCAATTTGAAAATCTTAAAAAGACGCAAGAGTTTGCAGATGAAAAGTCTAGGTTTCAATCATACGACCCTTTTAAATCTGCCGATGGATCCCCTAATCATCCTAAAAGTTTAGCTATTAATGGTTCAAAATCTTCAACGACAACGGAGACAACAACCATAGTACATATACAATCACCTCCTGTTTCTCCTAAATCACTGCCGATTCAAGACACAAAAGCAAATGAACAACAAAATCAAAACATAAGTTTTATTAATGATACATCATCAGGTTTTAATTCTAAATTACCACTTGATTATAAAACAATTGTTGATAGTTACTGTTTTTTTCAAGGTCAAGGCAGTATAATTAACGCCTATGCTCCATCGTATTATAGGCCATTACCCCAAACAACCACTCCATAAATATTTAAGTAAGAAGCTTAGGATTTATCAATTGTCTTATGCATATTTTCCACATCTATTTTATCCTTGTGTATTACCATTATGTATTCCTTTAAATATATCTGATGCTGATCATGAAGTGTATCAATTTTTGTAAGTATAATTATAACGTAATGTATCCCCATGGGGTTTATTTTATTATAATATTCTGGAATGTAATTGAAACTGTATTTCTTTTATTTTTTATTTTTTATTAAATTTTCTAACCCGATGGTGCCATTTTTATTTTGCACCCCTCCCCCTATGTAGAAGCGCGGTGATATATGTATGCGTAATGCAGGGTCCACAAAAAAAAGGAACAATACCTTTTGGTAGATATAACTCTTAACTTAACCATGGGATATTAAAGTAGTGAATTATAGATATCGTGATAGGCACTGCAATTGATTGAGTTTTATTCTGATTGCTAGTGATGATAATACTAGCTTCTGAACATGTGTTCTTTTTAAATAAGAAGTACAATTGTTCATCACAATCATTAATATAATATAAGGTTATAACAAATACTAGTTCTTATCTAGAAAAATGTTGATATTTAAGAAATATGTTGAGCAAACTTAACTTTTAATAACTGCAACTGCTTGAATTTTATTGCGTTGAACTCTGAACTGTGAAAAATATTACTAATTATAAATGGAGTTAAATAAAAGCTGATCACGGTGGTTTTATTCAAATGGCATTACTACCCTTAATTGATCTTCAATAATGCTAATACTGTTATATAAAGTCATGCTAGATTAGATTTTTCATGAAAATATTCTGATATATAAGTAATTCCAAATATTTAATTACTTCTTTTCTTTTTCAATATTGCTATATGGCTATAGTTGGATTAGTTTTTAATCAGCGATGTAATATAATTGCAATATATTGATTGTATACATTCATAATAATATATTTATACTATGAAAAACTGATAGTAATATAAATGCTTGTGTTATAATTATATGGTGATGGTATAATCAAACAAGAAAATAGACTCTTGAAATATAAAACGACATTTAGCCAGGTAATGGTAGATGACCTAGATCACTAAAACTTTATTTATACCACTAATCCTACTAATTTGAAGAGGGTATGAAAAATTAGTAGTCATAGTGAGAATATAGCTTGTATAAATTAGCCAGTTTATACTCATGTATTTTTGGTTATTGATTCTATTATAAGCCTTATTTTCATATAAATCAACAAAATCAAACTGATACAAGGATATAGCAATCAAGTTGATTATAAATTCAACTGAAGCATATATTAATGCATATATGCATTGAGGAAGTTTAGATCTAGAATATATCTATAAGCAGCCATTTCAAGTAACAGCCATAAAGTCAATTATACTATAGTATAAATATAATATTAATGCCATTCAAGGATAACACTAACTTGATTAACCACTAAATAGGTATAATGATCTTCCCTCTAAGATAATATTCGTTTAGATAAGGTTAATTATTGTCAAAAGAGAATTCCAATTATAATATATAGAGATTTATAATTTGTTCAACTTTTTGGCTCAAAGCCTGCCGATTTAATCTCAGAAATTTGCTCTTAATTTCGGTTACTGATTCTAATCTGCTTATTTTATTATGAAAGTTTGGAATATATATGTTATTATATAATTATAAGTGTAACAATAATTTTATAACTATACGTATACATGTGAGAGTTTTATCAAAAAGAGAAAGAGATGAAACTAGTTATATGTAGAATTGTTTGTTGTTTAAGATAAATCGGCTTAACTTAAGATCATACGTGGTTTAAATTCTTATAATTATATCTTAAACTTAGTTGCTTTAATGTCACTTAAGCTTATTTAAATTTATTCACTAGCAATGCATATGATATTTGCCATATCTGCTTTAAATTTGTGATAATAATTATAAAGGATAGTATATTGATTTATAACTCTCTGGCTGTTAAATATTAGCTATATATAGTTACAATTGATATTGCAATGGCGTATATATACTTTTAAAAGTTTAATTTTTGAATTTTTAAAATAAGATAAACAAAGATAAGATCAAAACAAATCATCATATAAAAATATAATTAATATTGTTTTTCCTTTTTTATATATAGGTTATAGTTCGGTTGAACTAGAGTATTCTATGTCATATAAAGATATTGATGTTTGGTAACGGCTTCAGCTACCTTTCATCATGAATATGAGCATGGTAACTGTTTCGTGAGTGATAGTATTAGATATTTATAATAGGTATTATATATAACTATTAATAATGTTATTCAACCTCCAGACTTGTTAATGCTAAACGTTGCAAATATGAGACCCAAATTGGATTAAAACCTCAAGAAAATACAGCTTCATTCAATGGCAATTATAACCTACAGTCGTAGTAACAGAAATTTAACAGCTTTAATTTAAAATGGTCATGATCAGGAGACACACCAGTCTGAAATATACGCATGTGCGTACCATACCATCATTGCAAAATCAAAACCTCCCACTAGACAACTCCAACATGCCGAACTCTTCAAAAGGCAAGGGAAAAGGAAAAGCAGTCAATCTATTTGAGGGTTATGATGATGATACAGACGAGAGTGTGAAAGACTCTGGCTATGGTGGGTCTGTAATTTATGTTTCTGGAGGGAGATCAGGAAGTATTACGGAATCCGAAGCTGCCTCTTCAAAAAGACTTAGGTCTCAAATACAACAACTCCACTATAATGACACTAGAGTAGCGTTGGATAGAGCCATTTCGACTGTTTTACAAATATTAACAGAGCTCCAGGATGAGAACAAAGCGAAACCTATTTGTTTCCCTACCAATACTACCATTGATCAGGATGATGATGATGACCTCCTTAATAGTCTCAACTCAAGAATAGCGAAAAAAAGATCGAGCGTTATTTCTGCTCGTTCCTTGGAAAGGAGCATTACTTCCAATTCTGATAGATCTCTAGATGATATTAATGGACTTGACACTTCTTTGCCCCGTTTGGTCACTCCTCAAGTTCAAAGAAATTTTAATATTCTCAAATTAGATCTAAAATTGGGAAACGGTAGTGCTAATGTTATAGATGCTTTAGAAAAAGCTTCAGTTGCCTCTTTACTAGAAGAAAAGATTGTTCAGTCAATGCGTCATTTATTGTTATTGCGTGATAGGATAGATGACACTTCTTCAAAAGTCTTCGTTACTGGTGATTTAAATGCTGGAAAATCAACTTTCTGTAATGCGTTACTAAGAAGAAAAATCTTACCTGAAGATCAACAACCTTGTACAAGCGTATTCTGTGAAGTTATCGACTCTAGAGAAAATAAAGGAATCGAGGAGGTTCATAGTGTTGAAATTGGTGTAACCTATGATATCTTAGATGAATCAACATACGACGTATTTCCCTTGGATGATTTAGAAGATTTAGTACTCGAATCTGACAAATACTCGATTCTGAAGGTTTATGTCGATGATCATAGACCCATTCAACAAAGTCTATTACGAAATGGTGTAGTTGATATTGCATTAATTGATGCTCCTGGTCTTAATTTGGACTCTTATCAGACAACCCAAGTATTTTCACGACAAGAGGAGATTGATTTGGTAGTATTTGTTGTTAGTGCTGAGAATCATTTCACATTATCTGCAAAAGAATTTATTGCTGCTGCAGCTGCCGAAAAATCATTGATTTTCATCGTTGTTAATAAATTTGACAATATCAGAGATCAAGCTAGATGTAGAAGACAAATTATGGATCAAGTTTCGAGATTGGCTCCAGAAACTCATAAAGATGCATCTGAATTCGTTCATTTTGTATCTTCTGCAGACACTTTAGAAGGGACAAGTAAGAACCCTGGCGGCGGTGATGGTGGTGGTAATGATCCAGATAATGATGATAATGGAGGTCCAAGTTCGGATCCGAATTTTGATAGGTTAGAGGCAAACTTACGAAATTTTGTGTTGGAAAAACGTGCAATTTCAAAATTAGCGCCAGCAAAAACATACCTACTAAATGTGATTAATGATCTGGTAGTTCTGGCTGATATTAATAAGAATATTACGGGTCAAGAACGTGAAAAAACATTATCTCAGTTAAATCAAATTATACCTGAATATGATTATTCAATTTCTCAATCACAAAAAGTACAAGATCATATGGACGAACTTGTAAGTAGTACATGTTCTAACATTTATAATACCACAAAAAATGATATCACAGAAGTTATTGAACAAATCGGTAAGAAACCACTATCACATTATTATGGAGTTTTTGATGCTTACAACTATGCTAATGAGACACAGACTGCCATAATTGAGTCTATAACAAATGTAGTTTCATCTAGTGAGGATTTCACACGTAATAAAACAGCCCAGGGAGTTGAGGAAATCAAGAAAGTGGGGAATAAATTCTTGAAGAATGGTAGTGGGGAAAATAATAGTGGGGTATTTATGGACCGGGAGTTTAGAGGAGATTTAATGTTTAAAAGATCTAGAGACTTAAAACTACGAAATATTCAATGTGACGTTGAATTTTCAGATTTTTTTGATATTTCATTAGAAACTTTTATTCCAGGATTAACTGGCATATCCAAAAGAAAAGATAATGATAATAACAGCACTACAATAATGTCATCAATAACATTATTAAGTGTAATTGGTGGAGGTCAATTATTACAAACTGCACCTGCTTTAAATTTTGTTTATCAGGTGGCTCCATTCTTATCTGGTGGTATGATTAAAAAAGTGGCCTTACCATTGACTTTGTTTGTCACTGTCACTACAATCGGCCTTATATTAAGAGATATCAAACGGGCGGTTCCTCATAATCTTGCAAGGAAAATAAAAGCTCAAGCAGATTCAATAGATTATGTTCATAAAAATTCAGAACGATTATCCAAAGAGTGTAGAAAGATTTTAAATGTCCCAATAAGAGAAGTTAGTCATTTAGTTGAAATGAGAATTGAAGATCAAAAGGTTAAGAAGGAAAAATTAACTAAATTGGCCAAGGAAACTGATGATTCTTATAAGTATTTCTCAAGATTATTTAAGAGAGTTACTGATGAAAAGAGATTGGTGGAAAGCTTTAATTTGGAGGCAATTTCAAATACTATTGATTGATTAAATCATATATGAACACTCAAATTTTATAATTAAATATTAGATGATATGATATCATTTATTTTATTACATACCATATAGCATAAACGTAACATAACATAACATGGATGATTTTAGTATAGTCGTTAAAGAAAATAATATACAGTTTAAATAAAAGTAATCCAGTAAGTTCTATATGAGATCAGCAAATCAACATAAAATTCAAAATTAGAATCAAAATCAAAATCATATTCTAAATAAATAATACCTCCTGTTGTGAAAATTAGTACAGTTAGTATTATTTAGTGGTAATATCAATATCATGATCTGATAGAACACCAATGTCATGATAGTCCATTTTACTATCATTTTCATTAGCAAAATCTTCAATTTCCCCTTCAAGGTTTAAATCAACGTTATTATTTTGAAGATCAGGATTGATATTATTAGAGGTTAAATCTTTTTCCATTGGAATCGGATTGTCTTCTCTGTAAGGATCTATTTCATCCTCTGGTTCACCATTCCCAAGTATGATAGCATCTGGGTTTCTATATGGCTCACATTTTTCAGGTGGTATTCCCCCTAATACGGCATTATTTTTATTTCTTGTTTCCATTAATACATTATCAACATAATCTAGCCATTCATCACTATTAAGATAATCTTTTATTAATGGTGAGATAGAGTCCATTTCAAACATTGATTCAAATTTCATAACTTCTTCTGCAATGAGAGTAAGATGCCCCAAATACCCATACCTCATTGAAGTTTCTTCTTCATGACTTTTGTATGCTTTATACCCGTTTACAATTCTTGTTGTAATGTGTGAAACAGTGAAAAGATCAATAGCAAGGAATTTATTATAACCACCGATATCAAACCTTGCATTAATAATCTGTTGTATGATATCAAATACAACATTATGAATAAAATTATTAAATGGGAATAAAAAGAAAAAATCTAATATTGTTGGAATCATATTTAAATCAGTAAGTGCAATTTTATAGGAATCACCAATTGTAGGATCTTGTCTAAGTAATTTTGCTTGTTCCTGACCAGATATTGCAGATTCATCATCTTCATCACTATTTGGAACAGATAAAATTGAATCTTTGTGATTTAAATTTGAATCTTCAATAATATTTGTTGAGTGTGGGGATAATTCGTCATTAAAATCAGTTGGACTTGTATTATTATTGTTGTCAGGATCTATTTTTGAGATAAAAGTGAAATCATCTTTATCTTCTCCATGAAGTTTTAATTGTTGAAGTTCGAGTGATTCTACATAACGTCTGTTATCGGTGGTATAATTATTATGATAATTGCTATTGTTCATATCCCAAGGATGGGTGTCGGATTCATTTTGAGCTCTTGAACGTTGAACCTCAATTTTTCGTACCTCTTCTCTAAGGTTGGCGATTTCTTCAACATGTGGTTCGTTTAATAAAATCATATTACTACAATGTAATAATTCAGCAGTTAATTCACAAATTTTAAATCTTTCAAAACCTAAAGGTTCAATTTCACCAAATGGTGTATTAATTTTTTTATGTCGTGGTATGATTAAAAGTTTATAAAAATCAGGTAAATTGATTGTTATTACTTTTAATAAATGACCGAGGAATAAAGGATCATGAGGATTTGGTGGATGGGATTCAATAGTAACTTCAGCTATTGAAAAATAATCAAAATCGCTATTATTTTTCCTAATTATGTCAATTATTATACCCACACCAGATGATAAACTTGCTCCACCATATAACATATATTTAGCAAGTTTAGTTGCACATACTTCACTAACTAAAGTATGTGTTAACATATTAGGACCAATTATATTTACGTCTGGAACTGAATTAGCTGAAACGGTAACAATTGCTTTTATGAAATCACTAGCACAAGTTTGAATATCTTGAGAGACTTCAGGCTTGAAAAAATCCAATAAATTTTCAATTAGTTTCTGTTCGTTTAATGTTTCTGTAATTCCTATGGGATTGTCGGGTTTATCAGAACTTATTAATTTCAGTAGGAAATCCATTAATGCCGAACTATCTATATGACGGAGGAAATCATCGACCAAAGTAGGAAGATGGTTTATGTAGTCCAAAAGATCGTGGGTCCTTGTTACCAGTAAAGTTTCTAAGATAGCAGCAAAACCTTTTGCGATGTTTGGTTGTAGAATATGTTCATATTTAAGGATAGACCATAATTTGTCCATGGCTGGTTTGTCAGAGGTTAACGAGTCGGAGATTGACCAAATTTCACTTGAAAGTATATCAGCAGCTATATTTGAGTATTTGATGATGTCATATTCCAAATTTTGATCATCTCCACTGTCTTCGTCTATACTTAAGCTGTGGCTGTCATTTTGGTCTTCATCGTGGGTATCCGCATCCGAATCGGGAAACGAAGGTTCTACTGCCTCTGGAGACATTTCACTAAAAGTTTCACTAACAGCTTCTCGGGAATCGTCCTCGGATAAGTCTGGTGTTGTAGAAGCCGAAAAGCCAGAAAAAGAACTATTTTCGTCGCTGTCACCTACAGGTGGAATACCGCTTTCTTCTTCTTCGGAAATGACAAACTCCGTAAATGGCTCCTTGGCAGCTGTAAAAAGTATCTCACACAAATCCATTATGACATCAGGCTGAGTTAAATAGCTAATCAGCTTTGAGTTTGAAGTCTTCAGTTCGTCGGAGAGAGTGGGTTCATCCAGGATTTGCGGCAGGTGATGATGGGGGTCGTCCAAAATTTTATCGATGGCATTTGTCTTTGAAAACGCAGTACTAAATCTCCAAAAGGACATTATTTTTAAGGCAAATCAGAATATAAAATTGGAAAATAGGAAAATAGTAGGAGAAGGCAGGGTCACCCAAAACGGAAAGAGCCAACTTAATAACATCACGTGGTACGCTGTTTGCTATTATAATAAAATGAACCGATGGATTTGAATATTATGTTCACAAATTAAACAGAAAAATAAACACCAAATTAAAAGTATGAGGATCACAGCTTTAAACGTATCCAGAATCGTCAAGTTTTTTGTTGTTTATGTGCTGTTTTTGGCTGTCTGGAAATGCCCCTTAAATGCTGCCAGTCCGTTACAAGACAACGCGCCCTGTTTGTGTCCACTGCTTCATCGCTCTTTTACGAATGTCATTCAACCCATTTATACCAAACATTTGTCCTCTAAAATCGATCCCAGCTACAATTGGTCAAAAGATAAAGTAACCACTTATGGAACTCCGGTTTACCACAAAACACAGTCCTTGTATGTTCGTCATGTTGCTCCTCTTGTGTCAAAATTTATATTTGCACCATTTCATACTCATATACGCCCAAAACTTATACAATATACTGATACTCTAAATCCCTATATTTCATATATAAACGACTTTTTTCGGGAAACAAAAGACCTTCTGAACAGCTTCTATCAACAAGTGTCTATAATAATAACTCCTATTTATCATACAACTGCCGATAAATTTCGCAACTATGTGATGCCTATTATTCATAAAATAGCTACCTGGTTATTCCTGCATCTAAAATACTTGTTTGTATCTGTAATTTGGCCTACAACCCTCGAAATTTATCAAACTATAATATATTCGTTGATAAAAAACAATGATACCGTTTTGGATAATAACACAGGAATAGTTCAATCTTCTATATCTGTTACTGAAAGCTTTGATGTGAATCATCCTACTAAAAAAGATACTACTTCTAATTCTTTACTGTAAGTTAACATACATTATTTTATGATGATATATTTTGTTGTTTATCATCGATTTTCTTGCAATTGGGTTATAAGTTTCTAATATAAATTTTATCTATTTGCTGGTTACAGGTCTACATCTTTAACATCTTTAGAAAGTGCAATCGGAACAATCGCAACAATTCCAACAACTCCAACGGCAGGTCCATTGAATACATATAACCATAGTGATATCAAATTGGTAACGACACTCGACTCTTCAAATACTACTGGTGTGGAGTCGCCATCAAAGAAAGAAAAAGTTTCTACAATAATTGACCTTGAGACTGACAAGTCTCTAAAATTTAGTACTGTATCAATATCTAAAGATACTATCGTTATTCAAAGCTCGGCTTCTGAAACTGATAATGCTTCTAGTTACACCGAATCATTCGAATTGCACGCTACTAGCTTTACTACCCATGATAATTCTATTTCACAAAGTACCACAACTGAAACAGAACCTTCCTCAATTTTCACGTTTCATGCTTCACCTTCTACTATTGATCATAGTGTAGACTTAGAAGAACACAAATTATTAACATTGAATGATGAAATTTATATTTCAGATACAATTATACTAAATGATCTTTCGGAATCTGTTTCTTCTGATAATATTCCCTCTATGACTGAAACGGAACCGTCTTCAACTTTTATATTTTATTCCTCGCCCTCTACTATTGATCATAATGTATACTTGGAAGAACAAAAGTTATTAACATTGAATGATGAAATTTATATCTCAGATGCAATTCTATTAAATGATCTTTCCAAATCGACTTTTTCTGCTCATGGTATCTCCTCTGCAACTGAAACTGAATCATCTTCAACTTTATCATCATATTCTTCTATTTCTACCATTGTTCATAAAGATGATTTAGAAGAGCAAAAGTTATTAACATTGAATGATGAAATTTATATCTCAGATACAACTATACCCAGTGATTTTTCAGAATCAGTTTCTTCTAGTCATGGTATCTCCTCTCCAACTGAGACTGAAACTTCTTCAACTGAGACTGAAACTTCTTCAACTTTCACGTTTTATGCTTCGCCTTCTGCTATTGATAATGTAGAGCTGAAGGAACAAAAGTTTTTAACATTGAATGATGAAATTTATATCTCAGATACAACTATACCCAGTGATTTTTCAGAATCAGTTTCTTCTAGTCATGGTATCTCCTCTCCAACTGAGACTGAAACTTCTTCAACTTTCACGTTTTATGCTTCGCCTTCTGCTATTGATAATGTAGAGCTGAAGGAACAAAAGTTTTTAACATTGAATGATGAAATTTTTATCTCAGATACAATTATACCAAATTATCTTTCAGAATCGATTTCTTCTTCTTGCATCCTCTCTGCAACTGAAATTGAACCATCTTCAACTATATCATCATATTCTTCTCTTTCTACTAATGGTGGTCTAGAACAGCAGAAGTTATTAACATTAGATGATCAAATCCATACCTCAGATACAACTACATTAAATGACTTTTCTGAATCTTCTAGTATTCCCTCACACAATATTGAAACTTTATCTCCTGCTGTGTCTACGACTCCATATGATGATAATAATATTTCAGGTGAAATATTGCAATGGAAAAAGGATATTGAAGAGATATGTACCGATGCAATAATGGATTTTGAGAATGATATTCTACAGGTGAAAACTGACTTGACAAATAATTTTCAAGTTAATTTTGAAAAATTATTAACATCATTTCAAACTGATTTAACATCATGGTTACATAATATTAATAGCATTTTAAATAAAGTGAAGGCATCAGAAGATGGTTTAAGTGATCCTTATAGAATTGAAGAAGAAACTTTTTATAATAATGATTTAGATGGAATTTTAATTGAAGTTGAAACAAAAAGGGAATTAATTTCAAAGGAAATTGGAATCTTAGTTTCCGAAATTGTTAAAAGTGTCGATAAAATACGAAAGCGTACACTTAATGTTCTTGAAGAATATGGAGAATTATCTTTACAAGAATATGGTGGACGTTTATTACAATCTTCTAGAATCAAAGGTTTTAGTGATTCAAAAGAGGATTCAAAGATTGGATGGAAAGAATGGAAAAAATTTTATGAAATTAAAGATCGACTTTTCAAAGCAAGAGATGATATTATATTATATGAGGTTGAAATGAATGATATTGCAATTTTCTTGAATGAAATAGAGACTCGTTTTGATTCTGTTTCAAGAGAAGTAGCAAGTTATTTATCATTATTAAGAGCAAAAGCAGAGTTGAAATTCCAACAAAGAGATGAGGATGAGAAAAATGTCGAAAAGGAAAAATTAAAATTTTTGGAAGATAAAGTAGAAATGGAAAAAAAAGTGAAGGAAATTTTAGATTTAACAAAGAAGAAAGAACTATTTTCGGAAAATATATTTCACCATAAACATACAAAACTTCAAGATGAACATCTGGACACTAATACTGAAGTCCAATCGGCAACAACAGTATTTTCAACTGTTGTTAAAGTAATAACCTTAGACGCTACCGTTGAAACTTCTCACTCTAAAGGGGGGGGATGGACCTGAGGTCGATATCAATGAAGCTCAAAACTAAGTAATATAGCCTTCGAGCATTCATCTTCTGAAATATTATAATCAGTATGCCCTAGCTTGTTTACAAGAATCCGACAGTTTTCTGTCTTATAATTAATTCATAATATTAAGGCATATGTTAACACACTATAGAATAAATTAAGGTAATTCTTAATTATAAATTTATAAAAATATTATTATGAAACATAATTCTCATGATCATGACCTAAATATGAAATTTTAAATTTTTATATCAAATCCTATAGCTACCTAGATTTTTCTTGCCAATGGCAACCAATTGTAATTATAATCTTGATGATAGTTCCATCAAATTTCTCTTTCTTCATCAGAGTGCACCTTGCAATAATATGAATTGAATTTGACTTTTATGCTTATGTCACAATATTACTAGTGATACCATTTAACCAGCTGTGGAATCACAAAATAAGAAAAAATCACAAATTTTTTCATAATCTCCAGTACTCTATTAAGTTACGATAAATGTTGACGTTTGATTCATTGTGTTCAAACGAAAGATCAACATTTTCAGGTTCATTATCTTGAGTGTTATTAATGTTATTTGGTGCTTCTATGTCTTCAATTTGATTATTAACAACTAACTTTGTACCATGTTTCAAACCTTTTGGATTAAAAGGCCCATCTTTATAGACCCTAACACCAGAAATGAGAGTTGAAATATTATAACAAATCCCCAATAAAATGAAAATAACAGCTATTGCTTTACCTATTCTGCAACCATTATCAGTTTTTGTCCTTGAATACCATTTATCATTTATATAAATCTTATCAAGTGTTACTGTACAATCGGCAGTAAAATAAACAGCGGTCAAAATACCTCCAATATAACAGCTGAGTGAACTAAGTATATCTGAGATCAATCGTAATAATGGATGAGAAAATGGTCTTATAAAATTTGATAAAAACCCAAATATTGCACCTGGAATTAAAGACAGTAATGCACCAGCTGTACTATATATATATCTTGTTTAGGTACTAATGGTGTTGTAAAACTATAAATTAATTCTTACCCACAAACTACAGCAGTTGTAGTATAATAAGCAAGACAACCACAACAAAGACCAACTGTAACTATTGATAAAACAAATTCTATTATTCTTAAACAAATATCGGACCAAAGAACAAGTTTCTTTCCCAAATTGAGATTGTTGGAATTGGTGAAAACTTCTTTCCAATTATACGTCATAATTTATAACAGTAATAAGGGGAATTATCTGGGAAATGAGCAATATATATAACGTCAACCATATCCCAATTTCAGTGGTTATGATACAACTGCAATTCTATATCATAAACTTGAAATTGCACTGGAAATCCCGATTGATCAAAATATTAATATTAATTTTAATATAGGATGTCATTTAAAGGAACAAAACTTTAAACTGGTTGAGTTGAAACAAAAAACTTTAAATACAAATGCAAACAAACAAAGGAAAAGATCTTTGCTAGATCAACCCAATTAAAACAAATATTTAGCATCTATATAGCTTTCAGTTACTACTTGATAAAGGAACTTGCAAAAGTTATCAATTATGGAACTCATTTCTATAATTACCTCATGGTACACTCGTTACAATTGTATTGTTTGCATACATGTGAGGTGTTTGGTAGCTAATTATATATTTTTATAAAGACATTATTATCAACAATATGCATCATTTTTGTGAGGTGAAGATATATATATTCAATCTATATATAAATGATATTTAAGCTTGAAGCTGTAGATCTAGATGTTATTTTGTATCAAATTCTACCCACATTTCCCTTACCAGTATCAACCAATTACCTTTTCTTTTTCAAAAAGTACCTAGTAGTTGATATAAAATAAAATTATTGATTGAATCGAATAAATATTATGCTGTGATATACATTAACACTTAAAGGTTTAGCTAGTATAATCCATGAAAAAGAGAAACAAGACTGTAAAGCAAATACTTCAGTTATAATTTGTGTGTATGAATGACATGCATGTTAAACATTGCACTGCAATTGTAAGCAATTAATCATAAATCATAAAGTCTGAGTAGTAGCGACTATTCAATGTTTTTAGGTATGCTCAGTCGATGCTTCTAAATCGTGATTTATGTCTAAATTTTTACGCTTCTTCAAATTTTTTGGAGTAAAAGGCCCATTTTTATAAACTCTAATACCAGAAATGAGAGTTGAAATATTATAACAAATACCCAATAAAATTAAAAAAGTAGCTAAAGCTTTACCGATTCTGCAACCACTTTTTGTCCTTGAATATAATCTATCATTCAAACGAACCTCTTCAAGTGCTACTGTACAGTATGCATTAAAATAAACGGCAGCTAAAATACCCCCGAGATAATTACTGATTGAAATAAGTACATCTGGGATCAGTTGTAATAACGGATGAGATAATAGCCATATAAAATTTGATAAAAACCCCAATATTGCACCCAATAAGGAAGATATTGCGCAAATTGTACTATAATTTTGTGTTAATTATATTATTAATAGTACTGTATACTGTATATCGTGAATTATTCTCACCCAAAAATCACAACAGTCGGACTATAATATATAAAAGAGCCACAACAAAGACCAATGGCAACAATTGATAAAACAAATTCTATAATTCTTGCACAAGCATTAGTCCAAAGAATAAGTTGCTGTCCCCAGCTAATATTGTCGGAATTAGTGAAAACTTCTTTCAAGTTATATTTCATTATTTATGTTAATAATTAGGGAAATCACATGGGGAAATGGATTATATATAGAAATATACGATGACAAGGGTATTATACGGCTGCGATACTAAATCATTGTGAAACTCGCGATCGCGATTGATAAAAATAAGAATAAAGTTTTATATGACATTTTTTAAAGGTTTTAACTCAATTGTAACTGAAACACAAATTTATAAATTTAGATGCAAACAAAGCATTAAAAGTTTCATACGACTAATATGAGTTAATTCAAAGATTAATAATTACCTTGAACTTAAACATGCATATGTGGTCTAATAAATTCAGTAAAACTTCTGCTCAGTATAGTGATTGCTATATAATATAATGCTCATTTGGTCCACTTACAGTTGAAATATTCTCAAATTGGTTAGATTTTAAGCGAAAGTTCATAGGTATAATAAATTAAAAGTATATGAAGTATAGATTGTAGCTAAAAAAAAGTATTTATTAGAAATAGAGTCAAAGAGTACATAAGTAGCTAGTTGTAGTTGTCTAGCTTCTAGCTCTTTCCGTATTCTTAGATAGAATATGAGTTTGTGTTAAGATTTAAAATGATGTTAACTAATTAGGAACATTATTTCTCTACTAAATCTCGGGTAATAAAATTACAAACTGACCGTTAAATTTAAGATCGTTATGGATTTATGATGCAGGTTCCGGAGACAATGACCATCAAATACCCCAATTTAGGCTCATCTCTATCAAAGAGACTGTGTTTATCTATATAATTCAGAATAAATCAGTGTTAATAAATACTCACTTCTAATTTTATTTGTTTGTCCTTAAAAAAAAACTTACTATTAATTATGACATAGCTAGCTGCTTTACAAATATACTGCTGCAGCCTGATTATGAGAATCAGCTCACGCAATTAATATAGGTCAGGCCTAATTATAACAATTAAGTTTCTACAGGAGGACAATAGGTATAATTAAATAACTAATAAGCAGATTTAATACAACACAAAAAATAAAATAACATGCTCTCTGCATAAGACTGATACATGTAGCTGTTTTATTCACAGTGATGAATATTTTGCTTAAACTTTATAAAAACTTCACCCAAGCAGGATCCTTCCCACTTGAGTCAAGTTCCTCATAAGAGAAACAAAAAAAACCTCATCACAAAGCAAATAAAAAAGAAACATACCTAAAAACTAAATAACCAAAAACCAGAATCTAGAAAAAGTCATCCAAAACATAGATATACAATCAATCATAAGCATCATAATCAAATTCAAAATCCCCATAACCAATTAAAAGCAACAAGCTTAACTATCAAAAAAACCTTATCATAATTCATTACCATTTCGTATCAAAACAAACTGTATCATCAAACATTATTTAATTTTATTTAAAAAAATTATCATTTAATTTATAAATTTGCGGTTTTACTTCGTTAACAGGTATTACAAACCTCTCCTTTCCATCATCATGTTTTTAAAGTATTATAGGCGAGAATTTATAATTAACTTTATTGCACCCGTGAAATATTAACTTACTGTGTAAGACTTGGTTGGATATAAAATTCGAGCAGAACTGGACTCAAAGGCCAAACAGAAAAGCAAACTGCGAAGCAATGGATATACTACCATTGTAATAAACTGTAAAATGTAAATGGAGATCGATAATAATTGGACTGATTACCTATTTTATTTTATTCCTAGAAAGAGTTAATGAAGGGATCACTTACCGACAATGCCACCATACAGTAAATACTAGAAAAAGACATAAGTATTGTGAAATCAAACTGGGTAGTTGAACGGGGTTGTTGTGATATTCAGAAACCATATTTAAGAAAAAGTAATCCAGGATCAAGATGTGAGATATATTTATTGATTTCATTTATCGGATAAAAAAATATTTGTAATTATTTGACTTAAACGGTTCGCGGTTATGCTACGCTGAAACCGGGTGTTAGTCGAAGACGTATTCCAAGTTGGTATTGAAGTCTTGAGCGGCACTGGTATAGGAAACTATTCCTGAAAGTTTAAGAGATATATACTGAATGAACACGAAAACATCTGAATGTACTTGTAAATGTATCTAACATGGCATGAAAAAGGACCACCTATGGCCTGAGATAATTACTTAACGTTGAGAGGGACGGCGAAACACTAGGAGAGGTGGGTACGACTATAAAAGACGTGACTATCAAGTAACTGATAGACTGTTAGTTTGAAACATGCAAAAATAGAAGAGTTGTGATGAGGTGTCGAAAAAAAAAGTGGCGACGAGGAAAATAGGAGGGGAGGCCACTTATTTATAGGAAAAAAAAACTGCAGCTAATCATGCTAAGCCTATTTGGGAAGCATACCTTCTCAAACTGGGTATTTCGGGCACCGCCTGCTTACCCGGACGGCGGACATTTGTGACTGTAATTCGGCAGCAGCGTTAACGTTAACGGGAAGTCCGTAGCAGGTGCTTACCTCTCGATTTGGAAAAACATCGGATTTTAATTAGGCCGAAGTAAAGAGGCCTTTATGCGGAGACATTAGCTAAGTGAGGGTAACGCCTCACGCCATTTCATATTATTAGGATATAATTACATAATCCGACCTGAGGGTTCTCTTACTATTCTAGACTCATTATTTAAATCTCTTATAATCATAATTTATAATGTATCATTGTTCTTCTTCGTATTCTTCGGCCAACGGAACGTGTCCTTTCAGAACCGCACCCTTCATATGATAATGAGCTTTCCTCATTTCCTCAAATTTTTTATGTTTCTCCTCCGGTGTTAATACATGTTCCTCCTCTTGTGAGGATTCCTCCGACTCATCTTCTTCTTTACTTTCGACCAATTTAGCTGCTGGCACCACGAATTCAGGTTCTCCCAATGAAAATCCTTCAACATCACTTTCATTATCGGATCTATAATAATCGTTTGTCGGATCAACCCCTCCTTGATAAGGAGTTTTTGGCTCGGAAATCTTCATTGTATAAATTGCCTTTTCTTGATCTGTCAAATAAAGTTTTGCTTCATCCCATTGCAAATGGGAGTCTTCTTCACCATTGCCATTGGCATCTCTGGGGACATGAATGTTATTTGTCACATTACCACTGCTAGTTCCCGAATTGGCGCCGCCCGGTCCTCTATTCAATGCTTTATTTATCTTATCTTCTAATCTTTGCTTCCTTTCTAATATTTTCTGTCTTTGTTCGGTAGTTAATTGAGCATTTGCCATTGTATTTTCTAGAACCTTTTTTCTATCATAGTCTGCAAGAACCTGCTTATCGTACGAACCGGGAGGAGGAGCATTTCTGAGAATTCCTTTTACTGGTTGTTCTTCATGTTCATCCATCTTTTTGAAATAAAATCAAACTTAGTCGTTTTGTTGTAATCGTTTGATTTCAGGAGTTGGAGAGAAACTACTCATCAGTTTACCCGGACATCTAGACCCATGTTGTGTCACGTGCGCAAATTCTCCATCGGGTGAGCAATTGCCATATTCCACATATTTGTAGGGATTGTTTAATGTTTTATGCATAATAAGGTTTACGACTTTTTACGACTGTTTACGATGTCCGGATGTTTTTAAAAGTTTGCTATGGATCTATTTTTACCACTGTGTCTTTTTCCCGTCGAGATCTTTTCCATTCCTCTTGTTCTTTCATCGTTCACTCTTTGTTAAGTATTCTTTTATTGGAAAATCAGCACGAAAAATGAAACTTCTATCTTCTTTATCTATTTTAGGACTTGCTTCCCAAGCATTAGCGGCTGGATCTCTTGGATTTAACCTTGGTGTTAAAACTAATTCTGGTCAATGCAAAACCACAAATGATTATTTAAACGATTTCAATATTTTGAAATCTTATGCTACAACAGTAAAAGTATATGCTTCTTCTGATTGTAACACTTTACAAAATATTGCTCCAGCAGTTCAAGAAGCAGGTTTTAAATTATTTGTTGGTGTATGGCCAAATGATGATGCTCATTTTAACGATGAAAAAAATGCTTTGTCCAGTTATTTACCATTATTATCAACTTCAAACGTTCAAGCAGTACTCGTTGGTTCTGAAGCTTTGTATAGAAAAGATTTGACTCCTCAAGAGCTTGCTGATAAAATCAATAACATTCGTGATTTTATTAAAAATATTAAGGATAAAGATGGTAATTCATTTTCTGGTGTGCCAGTTGGTACAGTTGATTCATGGAATATTCTTGTTGATGGCTACGCAACACCTGTTATTCAAGCATCAGATATCGTTTTATCTAATGCTTTTTCATACTGGCAAGGACAAACCATGCAAAACTCCTCATATTCATTCTTAGATGATACAATGCAAGCACTTCAAACAATTCAGACAGCCAAAGGTTCTACTGATATTACATTTTGGGTCGGTGAAACCGGATGGCCAACTGATGGTACAAACTTTGAAGCTTCTTATCCTTCTACTTCAAATGCCCAGACTTTCTGGCAAGAGGGTATTTGCTCCTTACGTGCTTGGGGTATCAATATCTTAGCTTTTGAAGCTTTCGATGAAGAATGGAAACCAAACACTTCTGGTACTTCTGATGTTGAAAAACATTGGGGTGTTTTTGGTGATGATGGTAAACCAAAATATAATATCAACTGTGATTTTTAAATTGGCATTTATACACATGAAGTAAACACAAAAGCAAAAAACAGAACATGTTAAAAAGCTTGATTTCAAATTAACACTAGTACTAGTATACTTTCCCTTTATTTCCTATTATTAACTATATAGTCATTCTTATTAGTATCTAAATAAATTTTAATTCATTATTTTTTATTTTAAAGCATACATAAAAATATTATTATTTCGAATATAAATTTAGTACAATTGCAATTAAATTATGAGCATAAGTAGATAGCTCTCTTTTTCAATAATATTTTTTTACATACTCAATACTCAACAATCAATATTTGTACATCTATTTCCGATATCCAAACAATTATTTTTTTGGTTAATATTTTTCAAGGTAAGTTTTGAAATTTCCACGATCGATGATCAGCCATACTCTACAATTGCAATACTGGATCTCAATATTGGAATTTGAATGTTTCATTCCTATTTATACATGTGTGTGTGTTTATCACGCTGGCTATTTTAATTTATTTTAAAACTGCTCCATCTTACAAGTATATAAGAACAAGGAGGAGTAGTTGAATGAAAACGAATAAAACATAATTGACAAATACTCCTAAAATACTATTTGGGCCATCACATTTTAGTAAATACTTGATATAACAGGGATACTATAATTATAATTATATAGGTACTACGTAGGAATTATAGTTAGAACTTGTGGGGCATTCCAAGCTTAATTTAGTTCATGAAAAGATTATTCAAAAGTTGCAGTTACTTATATACTTAGTAGACTTTCCGTTTGAAACTATGCCTACTAATAGGATCTTTATGGCATATTTTTACATAATTCTATATAAAAAAATATACTATAACTAAAGCTGTGGAGCAACAATTACAACATTTATATTAATTTTAAAAGAAATGAATCGCAAACTGATTATCATGGCTAGTAGTATATATATTCTATTAAACTAATGTAATCACAGTATTGCTGAAAATTAAAGGTACCATGCAATCAATTGTGATCGATTAATAATAAATTACAAATGTTTAAGTATACATTATCTAAAATCCATAGATTATGACATAACCTGAACTACCACTCGTAATATTTATCATTAATAATGAAATTTAAAGCTTATCTCAATAAATAGTTGTCGTTATGAAAATATTCTCTATTGTTAACTGTCTTCATATTAACTGCATTCATAAAAATATGCATGCATAATAATAATTTTATTTTGTGTTTGATCAAGCTATAAAACTTAGTTATATCAGCGCTATGATCTTATACTGAAAAGCAATAAATATAGTGATTATTTAGTTTTCCAAAAATTAATTCCAACTTATTTCTTTTTATTACAGGTTGTTGATTATCATATTTTAAATGAGCACGTTAAATAGAGAATTAACTCGTTCAGAAATTATGGAAGGGAACGAAAAGGAGACTGATTCTCATGGCACCATGCAAATGAATCAGGACTATAAACAAGAAAGTACGACCAATACAGATTCAATTAGTGAAGAAACTCCTGGGTTCAAAAATTATCTATCAAATTATTTCTTTTGTGTCCTTGTTGCGTTTGGTGGGTTTTTGCTTGGCTGGGATACAGGTACCATTGGCGGCTTTTTTCAAATGCCGTCCTTTTTAGAAACATTTGGAAAACTACAGAGCAATGGTTCATATTCGATAGATCCCTCTATTGTTGGTCTTATAGTTGGTGTTTTTGGCCTTGGCTGTGCTTTTGGTGGGATCCTGTTAGCTAAGACAGGCGAGATATTGGGTAGAAGGATTGGAATCACAATTGGTTCTTGTATTTATATGATTGGGATATTAATTCAAATCACATCCACGAGTTCCTATATTCAAGTTATTATTGGTAGAGTCTTATCTGGGATTGGTGCTGGATCTCTGGGAGTGTTATCGCCAATGTTTATTTCTGAGACTGCACCAAAGACACTTCGTGGTACTTTTGTATCAACGTTTCAATTATTGATCACATTGGGAATCTTCGTTGGCGCTTGTGTTAATAAATTTAGTAGAGGTAAAATTGGCTCAATTCAATGGAGACTTCCATTAGGATTATCATTCATTTGGGCAATTACACTTATTATTGGAATGTGTTTTATGCCAGAATCTCCAACATATCTCGTTAAAGAAAAAAAATACAATCTTGCTAGAAAGGCCATTGCTAAAACAAACGAGTTAGCAGAATCAGACCCAAAGGTTAATAAGGAACTTGAAGAGATAATGGATTCTTTTGCTAGAGAAGAAACCAATGGATCAAGTTCTTGGTTAGAACTATTTAATGGGAAACCAAAAATATTTCACAGATTACTTTTAGGGGTTATACTCGAAATTCTTTTACAACTTACAGGTATTAACTATTTTTTTTTCTATGGCGGTGAAATTTTTAGACAGGTTGGTGTTGAAGATCCATTTCAAGTTCATATGGTGCTTGCATCCTTTAATTTTGTATCAACCATTATTGCTTTATACACCTCTGAAAGATTTGGACGAAGAAAAAATCTGATTTGTGGCTCATTAATTATGGCAATATGTTTTGGATTGTTTACTACACTGGCAATTATTTCTCTCTATCCTAATGGCCCTAATGATAGTCCAGACAAGAAAGTGGGTATTGTCTTGATTGCAGTTGTTTGTATTTATATTGCAACCTTTGCCATTACTTGGGCACCTTGCGCTTCTATAGTTGTGTCAGAAATATATCCACAAAGAATCAGATCAAAGGCAATGGCAGTTTCAGTTGCTGCAAATTGTCTATATGGGTTCTTTCTTTCTTTTTCATCTCCTTCTATAATACGTAACTATGGGTTTTATTATGGTTATTTCTTCACAGGTTATTTGATTTTCTCAATAATTTTTGTTTTTCTAGGAATTCCTGAAACTAAAGGATTAAGTGCAGAGGAAGTCGAAGAGCTATTTCAGTCCTCTAGTTACATTACACCATGGAGAACTAAAATCACAGATTAAGCTAATCATCATTATATTGAGATGTATATGGTATAGATGGTTATGGAAGCAAATCGGAGAGATATTTTTATATGAATACGTGTGTATACCTAATGATGTTATACAATTATATATTACTAATATTCTAAGTTCGAATTCTATTACTACTATATAATTTTATAAAGGTGATTCTTTAATTAGGATCTCTAATTAAACATCATCACGTTATAACTGGTACCAGATATATGGTATTAATTTGTGTTATATAAGTTATAGTGGTGATATACATAATTAATGTCTTTCAATTGATATATAATCATATATAATCTATACGCTCAGGAAATTTAAATAAATTCCTTGGAAAAAACATAAGCTTATACCTGAGCTTGATCGGCGGTTAAAATACGACTTACACAATATAACTTCCTGTATATAGATTTAATTTGTGGCTGAAAAGTTTCTACTTGCAATTGTGAGATAGATATAATTATAAGTGGGTGGCTAATAGTGGCTATGCATCTCATATACATTAATTAATTTATAAAGCCTTCCAGAGAAATTCTTCTGGATGTTTTATAATTATTAAATACTATTATGTTAGCTAATCTAGTATAGATACAATCTTTCCACCTATTTGGTAATTATTCTCGAAAATAGCGCTATAAAAAGATGGAATTTATATACTGTATTTTACTCGATCGCGATCGCAAGCTCGGATAATTATAGAAACCCCGTCCTTCTTCTGCTTCTTCTAGAGCAGCTACGCTTGATACAGATTATTGCTATTAATTATTCTAAAATAGATAAAAGTGATTTGCTATCATCTTTAATAGAAATAAGATCGTTTACAACTTCAGATTCTTTCATTGTAATTTATATTAAATCTATCAGAGGCTGCTTTACTAAACACATTAATATACAATATATCGCAACTGCTAAACTTATGTTTCGCAAAACAGTCGTAAATAAATTATAAATATAAAAGAAGAGTTACTAATGACATTAATAATTATAATAGTTAATTATTGATATAATGATTTTAATAAAACTTTCAATAAAATTAATATTTTCACGAATGTAGAAATCTATCCAGAATCCAGATAAATATGAAGCTCAAATACACATGAGTGAACTGGTTGATCCAGCAAGTACAGATGTCTAGACTATTTTAAGGCTTTTATCCGATTGCAACGTTAACAAGTAGCCCATTGTCTTGGTTTAACGCTGGAATATTCTATCAATGTTTCAAAGGGCGTTACAAATTCATGACCGGTGTATAACGTTATATAATTACAAGTTAAATTATAAACCATAGATCATGATATAATTACAATTGTAAGGTTATAGGCTCTGGATTTGCTGAAAATTTTAACAACTTTCAATTGTAACATTTATAATAACAATAATTCATTTTGAACTTAGGTATATGAAATTTTTGCAATTGTAATAAGCTAAAAACTGGATAATAAAAATGGCAACTTCTCTATCTTTAGGAAAAGCAATCTATATTTCTATAAAGCCAGTGATCAAAATATTTCTAAATATGTGTATGGGATTCATTTTGACGAAAAGAAAAATTCTTACAGTTGAAACAGGCAGAGCTATATCTACAACACTTTTATTATGCTTAATGCCATGTTTATATTTCAATAAAATAATTACATCTCTTGATGCTTCTGATCTTCGAATTATAGGTATCTTGGCATTTGGTGCCACATTAAATATAGTTATAGGATTAATACAAGGTATCTTTCTTATTTTATTTTTTCCAGGTCCCAAAACTTGGCATGGGGGTATGATTTCCGCAGCAGGATGGTCAAACTCTGGTGATTTACCCGTTGCCTATTTACAATCATTAGCAAATGCATCACTTTATACTAGTTCTGAAGCAGATAAAGGTATTGCATATGCTTCGATTTATTGTGTTGTTGGAACGATAACATTCTGGAATCTGGGTGGCTATAGATTAGTTGAGAATGACTTCAGAGATAGATTAAACCCAGTGGACGAAGAAGACTCTTCAGATCAAGATTCCGAAAAAGTTAGATGTAATGAAGTGCCTCTGGATTTTACCCCAATTTTAAGTGTAAAAACTTGGGTTACTTTTATTAACTGCAGCTGGCCATGGAAGATGTTCAGTTCCACAGTTAAGCATAAAGATTTGCATAACATGAATACCAAGGTGAGTGCTGTTAAAACTGGTACTGGAAACTCAATTGCAGATAATCAAGCAAAAAGTTCTTTTCATTTGAAATCCACAGAGAGAGTAGAATCCGATACCAATATTGAAAGAACAGAGGATCAAATAGCTGTTTTGGGTCAAAGTTCCAGCCATAGCTTTCATAAAATTACGACTAATAATATCAACGATTCTTCCTCCAGTGTAAGCTCTTTAGCTTATGATGAAAATACAATGAAAATTCGAAGAATTGAGTCCATTTCCAAAAGCGCCGGCTTGAAAAGAATGGTATCTCRTGATGTTGAACAAGACAGTAAATCAGCTGAAACAACAAAAGACTTAGTTCGAGTTTATAGTGAAGCGGAAATAATATTCAATGCTAAACAGTTAAACTTAAAAATTGAACGATCTACAAGTATTATATCAGATAGTGCTATCCAGCCAATTTCTGTTAGGCCAGTTAATTCAGATATAGATGTTGATGATGATGTGTTTGGATCTAATAATCATAAGAAGAAGAGAAATTTTGTGCAAAACATCCAAAAAAGTTTATTGTTCTTCTTAGCTAACTTTGCAAAGCCAGTTGGTTTAACTGTTTTTGTTGCATTGATATTAACTATGATACCCTGGGTCAGAGCACTATTCACAAATGCAGCGACTGCAAAACTTCCAGATGCTCCAGATGGAAATCCGATATTAAGTTTTGTGATGGATATAACATCCTTCGTTGGTGCAGCTAGTGTTCCTATGGGGCTCATGCAATTAGGATCTTCTATAGCTAGGCTTAAACTAGGTGATTTCCCATATAAGTTTTATGGAACAATTCTCCTTTTAAGTATAATGCGCCTTATAATAACTCCCATAATGTTCATGCTCTTAGCTAGGAAGTTAATGGATATAGGTTGGATTCCAGATACAAATAGATTGGCACCATTCTTACTTGTTTTAACAGCTGCTGTTCCTACACAGAATACAAATATGTTCCTCACTGCTTTTTATTCACCTCCAAGTTCACATGTTGAATTGGATTGTGTTGCAATTACACTCCTAATAGAATACGGCATGTTAATCATCTCACTTCCTACTATCATGACATTCACGCTGAAGTCAGTATTAAACTATTGATCTTATTAACAAAATAATATTAATACTTAGTGTTCTGTAAATAGTTAGATGAACCGTGTAATCTAATAATTTGTGGCCAGCAGGATATTTGAAAATTGGAGGGAATGGTATTAAAGAAAAACATCTATTATCTCACCGAGACTCACATATCAATTACCCGGATAAGGTTAAGTTTATACCAATAGTGATAATTAATATTCCCAAATTAAATAAATTAATGGAAAGCTGATATGTTTATTGTTCATGAGTTCTTTGTGACATCTTTAGGGAGCTGATGTTTCAGAGATTCAAGATGCATGTGCCCATGTATCGTCTATTCTTAGGGTAATAGGTTTTTGGATTTTTTGGTGGGAATCTAGTGTTAGATTCAACAATTTTATACTTACTATTTAATAACTGCTTTCAATGAAAGGATTTGGATCTATGTCGCTACAGCTTCCAGTTTCGCTGATTTATTATCTTACTACGTCACATTATGTTATAACAGACTCTAATGAAAAGTAACATTTCAATAATGCTTGCTCGATTAATATATATAATTCAGTTGTCACATAAAGAATCACTTTTTGCTTGAAATCTGGAATACTTATAATCCGCAAATGAAAGAAAAAAACTATAATTACATCAAATGTGTTGGACAATGGAATTGAAGGTATGAAATCATTACTGACAGCATTGAGACTTAGAGTTCATTTTGGGGTTCACACCGAATATTATAGAGATGATACTATACTGTCAATCAGTATTTTTTAAAAATTTCAGATTCGCAGTTTGGGCCTTATTAACAAACAATAAACCGTTGCTAGCATTGTGAAGCTGAGCTTTGTTTAAACATTAAATACAATGCGATAAATCAGGTGGGAACAATAAATATTGCAGCTGCAAAGTTTAGCATTGAATCTGTACATGTACTTATTTCTTTAAGCTTTTCATACGAAATTTGGGAACTTTTTCGATGCAAAAATACAATTAAATGCAGCTTGACTATGGATACAATGAAGTTGAATGAACTGTAATATCAAATTTAAGCAAAACACTATTATGCCCTGTTTAAGACGATGCCATACAAACAGTTATTGTACAAAAAAGTCTAGAATAGATTGATGATCATTAGTGAATTTATCTTCAAAGACATATTATTTTTTGTTATTAATTATGAATGAAATATATGCTCTCTGTGCCCTCTATCCCTCATTAGATCAATTGGTCCTAAAGGTTTCGATTCACTATATATTGGGATTAAATCCTTTGCCTTTAACTCATAATCATTCAACACCATTTCCTAAGTCATTAGATTAAGAGTATTATAAAATGAAACTTTCCTTAACTACCCTCTTGGTCATGACCGGTGGGGCCTTAGCCGACTACAGAAATCGAACAACTGAATCATCTTGGACAACTTATACTACTGTTACAACCACTACAGATACTAAATACACTACATATTGTCCTGAGCCGACAACATTTACCTTTAATGATAACACTTATATCATAACTGAAGAGACTACCGTCACCATTACAGATTGTCCTTGTACTTTCAAAACCACTGTAACCACTTCTACTTGCCCAACAACTATAACTACTTCGTCTTACTCTTCCAGTTCTGAAGAGGATTATACTACTAGTGTTGAACCAACCTCTTCATCTCTGAACTCTACTTCAATCTTCACTTCCACTAAAGAGGAATTTACCACCTATATAACTACATCCACTGTTCCTTGTACGAAATCCGAGTGCAATCCAACTACTTCTGAAGTACCAATTAGCACAACTAGTATTGAGCCAGTACACAATTCTACAATAACTACTACTTCATCATGTACTACAACATCAGAGGAAGGATATACCACCACTACCACGGAACCCTGCACAAAGTCAGAGTGCAATCCAACTACTTCTGAAGTACCAATTAGCACAACTAGTATTGAGCCAGTACACAATTCTACAATAACTACTACTTCATCATGTTCTACCACATCAGTTGAACCAACCCCTACTCCAATTTATCCAACTGAAACTACTAGTGAACCAATTACGCCAGCTCAAAACTCCACTATTACTACTACCTCGTCATGTTCGACTACTTCCAAGAAGCCAGTTCCGATTACTAGTGAGGAAGTAACTACATATACATCAACCGCTCCATGTACGGAAGACAAATGTACCTCTGCTCCCGAACCAACCACTGAAGCACCCGAACCAACCACTGAAGCACCCGAACCAACCACTGAGGTACCTGAACCAACCACCAAAGCACCTGA
Organism: Alloascoidea hylecoeti; assembly: GCA_001600815.1. Taxonomy (NCBI): domain Eukaryota; kingdom Fungi; phylum Ascomycota; class Alloascoideomycetes; order Alloascoideales; family Alloascoideaceae; genus Alloascoidea; species Alloascoidea hylecoeti. The sequence goes on along the minus strand of BCKZ01000014.1, from coordinate 602,100 downwards.
ACCAATTACCACAGAAGAAGGAACTACATATACGTCAACCGCTCCATGTACTGAAGACAAATGTACCTCTACCCCTGAATCAACCACTGAAGAGCCTGTTCCAGTCACCACTGAAGCACCCGAACCAACCACTGAGGTACCTGAACCAACCACCAAAGCACCTGAACCGATTACCACAGAAGAAATAACTACATATACATCAACCGCTCCATGTACTGAAGACAAATGTACCTCTACCCCTGAATCAACCACTGAAGAGCCTGTCCCAGTTACCACTGAAGAGCCTGTCCCAGTTACCACCGAAGAGCCTGTCCCAGTTACCACCGAAGAGCCTGTTCCAGTCACCACTGAAGCACCCGAACCAACTACTGAAGCACCCGAACCAACCACTGAGGTACCTGAACCAACCACCAAAGCACCCGAACCAATTACCACAGAAGAAGGAACTACATATACGTCAACCGCTCCATGTACTGAAGACAAATGTACCTCTATCCCTGAACCAACCACCGAAGAGCCAGTTCCAGTTACTACTGAAGAGCCAGTTCCAGTTACTACTGAAGAGCCAGTTCCAGTTACCACTGAAGAGCCAGTTCCAGTTACCACTGAAGAGCCAGTTCCAGTTACCACTGAAGAGCCAGTTCCAGTTAC
>BCKZ01000014.1:515396-601179 GCA_001600815.1 Alloascoidea hylecoeti | reverse complement strand
ACTGAAGAGCCAGTTCCAGTTACCACTGAAGAGCCAGTTCCAGTTACCACTGAAGAGCCAGTTCCAGTTACCACTGAAGAGCCAGTTCCAGTTACTACTGAAGAGCCAGTTCCAGTTACCACAACTGAAGAATCTGTTATCACGTCTACTATTCCATGTACTAAATCCGAGTGTGCTTCGACATCAACACCAGTTGTTCCAACGTACACTGCCGGAGCAGGTAATCTTGGAGCAAAATCGGGTATACTTGGTGCAGGTGTTATATTTGTTCTTGGTTTATTTGTCTAATTTTCTTATCAAAAACCTTTTCAATTTTCATTTTATGACTATCACACCTTTTTTTTTAACCTACCACGATCTAAATTTCGCTGGTGTATTATTTTCAAGTTCTTATCTAATATTATAACTATTATACAAAATCGATTTGTCAAATAAGGGTTATTTTACTTTTCTAATTCTTCACTATAATTTTTATATTTCACCATTCTAACTTAACCTTATTTATTTCTAGCGACCACAATTTAATTTAATCAATAACTCTTACACTTTTTACTTCTTGTACCAAACTTTTCAACCTTTTATTTTTTATTTTGTTTCAAATTTTTTTCGTGATCAGCGATACAATGTCTCTATTATTATAATAGCTATCCAGAATTTCCTGGATATCTAATTTATCTATTATTGTCATTATATTTATATATTTCATAACAATATTTCTAAAATTATATATCTTGAATATTTTATAAGCCTATATAAAACATTTATATAAAACATCTACTTATTTAATTCATATTTTCTTTTTCAAATTTGAATTTACCTACTATATTGTTAGTTTGCAATTCTAAATAGTTACAAACACAATATATGGTATTACAGCTCGTTTAACTATCAATAGCAAATTGAAGAAATATGCCTAGATATAAAAATAATTTGAACGGAGTTCTCTATTTATTAATTATAAGCTCGTTTATAAGATAGTGATCGCGATCTATATGGAGATGAAAGTACAAACTAAAATTAAAAACATTAAATGTTCCAATTAATATAGATAAAGTTATTAATATATATATTATAAATAATTTTTTTAAATTATATCGATAGTTCACTGATTGAACTTATTTGCTCTTCTACTCTATAACTCATGCAATGACATGCATATGCATAACCGGTAGACATTAATGCACACTTAATTTCGGCCATATGGTGGTCTTCTGCCTTAATTTGAGCTATATAATCGGGCAATGTGTTGTTGACTATAAATATTCGGCCACGGTTATTATTTAGGTATTCCATAATGTGACACAAACTAAGTGGAATGGCTTTTAATTATAGACAGAAAAGTATAAATTGTATAAAAATGTAATGTAACTTAGATGTGATGGTACAAACTTAAATAGTATACCGGTACACATTTAGTTATATTAAATGATCTATAGATTTTATATATCTAACTGTCGTAGTATCATTTATATTAACGTTTGATATTAATTGCCATATAAGAAAAATCAGTTGTAAGTTATGGTCTAAAATTTAAGGTCTTTTTGTTCAGGAACTGGGGAGATAATTCGATTCTTTTCTAATAATGATCTAATATTCTTAATAACCAAGCATTCCATTTTATACTCAGTTTCTTCTGAATACGTTCCCACATGTGGCAATAGCAATACATTTTCATTCTTCAATAATCCTGGATGGATTGTTGGCTCATTTTCATAAACATCAGAACCAAAAGATCTAACATGACCTGAATCTAAAGCATCTACCATAGCATTCTCATCGATGACTGCTCCTCGTGCCGTATTAATAATGACAACACCCTTTTTACACTTCTCCAGTCTTTCTTTGTTAATATAATGTCGAGTTGCCGGGTTTAAAGGAATACTGAGAGATATAACATCCGAAGTTTTCAATAAAGTGTCCAGATCAACATATTCAGCTCCATCTTCAAACTCTGGACTTAATTTGTTCCTATTATGGTATATTACCTTTTCGAATCCTAGCAAATCAACCCGCTTTTTAATGGCTCGGCCAATACCACCCATTCCAATTATGCCCAACGTCTTACCTTCGGGATCATGACCTATCGGTATTCCCGTTTTCCAATTGCCTTTTCTTAGATTAGTGGCAGCAAAACTAAAGTTTCTCAAAGCACCGAGTAATAAATATAAATGAGTGTCTGCGGTAGCATCATTGACTAGGTCTGGTACATTTGATACATAGATCTTTCTATCTGTAAGTGGTTGTATGTCCACTTGGTCATAACCAGCCCCATTATGTGCTACTAATCTCAAGGTTTTAGGGAAATGATCAGCAAGATCTTTGTCAAATCGTCCAGTAATTTTTGCCGAGTCAAACGTTCTATAAAATGCTGTAACATCATTATATTTAGAATTTAAATCAGCAATAAACTCAGATCTATTGGCTGAAGTAGCAATGGCTTTGTGTGCAATAGAGGATAATGCATTCCATTCCTTGGTTGCGAATTTGATCTTACCAAGAAGAACAACTTTTGGTAAAGACAGTGTCATGATTAGAAATAAAAGTTTTCTCGTTTGAACGTTGAATAGAAGTATTATTATGGTAAGTTAATGATGAAAGTTCATGTATAATGATAAACTATAGGAGGGGACTAAATAGTAAATAACCACAATTTGACAAATAAGGTTTAAATTTGTTTCCTTATCTGTACCACTGCCACGTGAGTGTTGGTACTTCGAAAGAAGAAGAATATCAATAACAGTCAAGAAACTCTTTCGTTACTACAATCCAAATGGTAAAATGGTTGACAAGAACCAAAGATATCATTCTTGTGGCTCTTTAAAAAATACTATTGAACATGAGTCTGCCAATTGTACCCTGTTTGAGCCCACACAATATTTGGTTATCACTATTCACCTTGTCCAAAACAAAGGGCTTTGCAAAATTGTTGAAACGTTGGTCTTCGTAGCCAGGATCAACTTTTCCCTTTGTTTCTTTCCACTCCGCTTTACTTCTAAATAACTCGATGTTACAGATAACTTAAGAGTAATCCCGCCTCTTTGGGTCTTAATTGTATCACACCACCAAGGAGGATTTACAGTACACCGAGTACAGTTGAGTATAGTTAAATACATGATTATAATTGATTATAGTAAACTTCCTTATTGTGATATATATTTTCATATATTGTTATATAAATAAAATATAGACTAAATAATTCTACCCATAGGAAACTAATTCCCTGGGCTTTAATAGTAAAAACAACCATAGTATTAAATTGATATCACATTATTTGGGGCTTTCATTCGATGGTGGTATAGCCCATATTTATAGTTGGATAATATCTTATAATTCAGCAAGAACAGCTTCATATCCAGAGACTGTGACTTCAGCACCAGGTTCTTGTTTGGCATAAACAACCTTAGAATCTTTAACAATGATAGCATATCTACCACTTCTTAAGCCGAATCCCTTGGAAGACAAATCAAGAGATAATCCTACACTTTTTGAGAAAGCTGCGTTACCATCGGACACAAACTTTATAAAATTTGTCTCGTTACCCAATGCCTTACCCCAAGCACTTAGAACAAAAGGATCATTCGCTGATAAAACAAGGACCTCATCAACACCTTTCTTCTTTAATTCTTCCTGATTTTGAATAAATGGTGGAATATGATTGGCTGTACAGGTGGGTGTGAATGCACCAGGAACGGAAACAATGACAATTGTCTTTCCGGCAATTTTATCTGAAGCAGTACTATATGGAATTGGGAAACCACAAGCAACGATGCTTTTGTTTTCTTCCGAGAAAGGAATGTAAGGGAACTTGGTTTCTGGGAATTGATCTAAAACGGGATAAAATGTTAGGATTTAATCGATCGTAACCTCAACTATGACGACCACTTACCTCCGACTGAAAGTGACATTTTGAAATATATGTGTGTTAAAAAGTAGTGAATTGACTCAAATATAAATTAAAAGGATTTGGATCTCTATTTATACTGTGAAATAAGAATGAGATCCCGGTGCTTATTAATTTGTAATTAAGCTTATAATTAAGCAATCGATCTTTAAACGGGAAATTATGTCATTTCTCATGGCCTAGTTGTTGTAATGCACCACTATTACTAAGCAAACATCGATTTCAAAATATAAATAATCAACACAACATTCAGATACATCTAGATCTAGAATTCTGATTAATATATAATATAGTAATTATAGGTTTATCGATATGAACTTTAGATTACAATATAAATTTTATCAAGATAAACCTTTACATACAAAAGTTCGGCAACTGCCCGTACCAATTGTACACGTAACCATCCGTTATTATTATTAACGAAATATTAATGACCCAACATTTCCTAAATCAATTATTGTTCATATTTAAATACTACGAAATTGAAATAGACATACTCGCTATATACCATAATACAGAACATATCTAAATATTCCCATACCAACTCATTGAAATTAATATTCAGGTGTAAATCAAGATTGCTTGTGTTGATGAGATTGTGAGTGAGATTGTGATGGCGATTGATGTTGCTGTTGATGTTGCTGTTGCTGTTGAACTTGCAATTGGATCGGGTAGTAAGAGCCAAACTGATCATATGTTGGATACACATAGTTCACAGCATTTTGAGGTTGTCCTTGTGTAGCTATTATCTGTCCATTTGTAGCCGACTCTCCTTGAGCCGTTTGATATGCATACTGAGTTCCAGGTGCAGCAGCATACACTGGAGCATATTGAAGAATGGGATAAGGTGAATAGGCAATTCCTTGAGCAGAAACAAACCCTTGTGGTTGTATTTGAATTGGCTGCATGGCAGAGATTTGCTGCTGCTGCTGTTGTTCCCTTCGATTTTCATCAGAGTGAGTTTTAGGATTATTAGAATTTCTTCTTTTAGCAGCTTCTTTATCAAGTCGTTTACTACGTCTTGTGCGTCTTCTAGGCGGCTCTGACTCCGGGTGAGGGGTCTCAGATCGTGAAGTGTTATCTTTCTCGCGTGTCTGATGAGACTGTGGTGTAACGTTGCCAGTTGATGAAGAATGATCTTGGGATTGAGATTGAGATTGAGATTGAGATTGGGATATCTGTTGCTGTTGTTGTAATTGGGGAAGTGTAGTATAATACGAATTAGCTGGATATCCTGAATAATTAGCGTAAGTATAGTAAGGTTGTGATTGTTGAGGATAATGGCTATTGACATTGGGTAACATTGAAGGAAGAGATGGTAATGTTTGGACCATAGAAGCGTTAGTATTGGATGCATCATTTATTTCATTAGTAGGCCTTAATGACTCTATACTATCTGGTCCTGAGGCTAGTTCATTGCCAATTTTCGGACTAGGAGATCTTCTTTGATAATATCGTCTTCCAGCTGGTCTTGGGGGTTTGAATAAAACTCTTTCTCTTAATTGATCCTTATCCCTTTCAATTTGTTCTTCTCGTGCTTTACAAATTATTTTCTGTTGTTCCATACGTTTATCTTTATCCTCTTGCTTTTTCTTTTCCTTTTCTTCGGGAGTTAAATGTGGAACGTATAACCTAGTTGCCTTTTCCAAACGTAATTTTTTAGGAACGAAATCACGATTAACTTCAGTATAAATATTATTAGGTCTTCTTCTTCTTCTTCTTTTCTTTTTTGGGGTTTCTTCTAAATCATCTGCCTGTTGCCTATCACTCTCTCCTTTTGAGCCAATACTTAGCTTTCTCTTCATGGAAGAAGTTGATGGTTCGCTTACATTTTCTGAGCCTGAAGTATTATCATTAATAGAACTTTTTCTTCTTTTCTTTGTTTTGCTTTGTTCCCGATCTTGAGGCTGTGATTGATTCTCTGATTCAGTGTTAATTTTTGGAACATCATTAGGTATAACTGGACCAGCCAAGATGATTGGAGGTAAATGACTATCCGGTCGTGGGAAATTTAGGGAATTTGGGTTTTGTATAATTGTGGCATCTTGGGTCAATGCAAATTGTTGGCGTTGCATTTCTTCCTGCAGGTGAGCATGTTGCTGCATTTGCCTTTGTTTTTCCATAGCATAGGTATAATTGTAACTGTAGGGAACGATATTTGATTGATGGAAAGATAATTGATCACTAAGTTGTTTTAGTTCCATTGCAACTAAATTTTGGAAGTAAGGATTTCTAACAACATGAGAGCAATCCGGAGGTACACCCTGACCACTGAGTTGCACAAGAAGGGTTTCCGGGTTAACATCAGATTCATCAGAAACAGAATCATTTTCCTGATGTGGTAGCGGTTGATCATTAGGGTCATTCCCGGCTAGTAGTAGCATATCCTCGTTAAGCTCTTCTTCACTCAATCCTTTTACTGTAGGTACATGCGGCACTTGCAGTCTTAATCTTTTCGAGTCAGCGATTTTTTCTTTCATAATATTAGCTTCGGTAGGATCGTTTTTATCCGAATATTTTAGAATGTTATCTTTGAAATGATAATATTCCCTACTAATTTCGATTTGTTCATTCAAGAGTGATGAGATTGTATCCTGGCGTAATTTATTTTTTTCGTTGAAAAAACCAACCCAAATATTTTCAGCTTCACCTTTAATTACTCTTTCCATAGACTCCATTTGTAAAGCTAAAGCCTTTTGACAAATTTTTTCTTTTTCAAGTAATGGCTCCAATATAGGTTCAATAACTTTTGTAAAGAGCGGCACATTTTTGTCCTTTTCAAGTGCATCCAGCATGGCTAGCAATCTAGCTTGCCTATTTTTTGAAAACTCAGAGGATAGAAGTTTGTATCTAGTTGTGTATAATAACTGTTGTTGTTTCACTGCATCGAGGTCGAGAGACTTGAGTTGGTCGTTGAAAGCAGCGGGAGACATGGACAAAGTAGACGCATTAGGACTTGGAGTCAACGCTGTGGTTGGGACCATAATGTATTCAATAAAAGTACAAACAAAAAATACAGAATTTCTATGGACTTTTGTCCTGCTAAGCTTGCAATATTAATATATTTAATTGAGTATTCCACGAACGTTCGCAGCAGCAAGCCGGCCGGGTAACCACAGGCTTAAACAATAACGCACAGACGCATCATGCGGCCGGCCGCCCGAAAAGGAAATCTCCAGCAGCAAGCTTAAGTTCACGATGATCTGTTTTTAGGGAGGGATAAGTACAGAGGTGCTACCCAGTTATGCCTCCAAAAGTGGGATTAAACATGGCAACACCCGAGTGAACTGAAACTGGATCCCAAACTGGAACTGGAACCTTCACATAATCTCCATGGACTTCTCTGATAACGAAATAGACCTATACACAGCCTTGGACCACCAACTGGACCAGCTGGAACTTGATCTGAAGCAGGCTCCGTCACAAACAAGAACACTGGACAAGTACTCCCACACACTGGCGGCTCTACTTTTTTCTTATATGAAGAGTTTGGGTATAAATGCTAGCCAACGGCAACTGCTAAACGAGCAAGACAAAATTAGATCTTACATAAGCTCATGCCAGTCAAAGAGGTTGGACTTAAAGGCGGACTCCGCTAGCCTTCCACGACGGATATCGCCCGTGATTTACGATGAAACTAGCAAGATCGGCATCAAGCGGAAGAAGATAGTCTCCAAGCTTAACGGTTCTAAAACACGATCTGGAGGCAAAAAGACAAGCAAGAAAAGAAGAACTGATAGCCATACATAATAATAATAATATAATAATGATACTTGTAATCTTACACCCAGACTTCCTTAAAACCCACCCTCTTGATTGTTTCCTCACCAGATTTCCATCCTTCACATAGGAGATTTTGTAAATTCAAGCAAACCCTCATTGCTTATTTCTCATTCCTAGCTCCCCTTTTTCTACTCTTTTCTTATTTTGTAGTTCCCGCTGCTATATATTTTATACTCTAGCTCATTCATTCCGATTATAGTTTAACATGCTTTCTTCAATTGCTGGGTTTTCCAGACGTCATAAAAAGAAGCTTATCTTTACAGGCGGTGTTATAACTGCTGGTGTTTTAGCAGTCCAATATGTTAAGAGAAAGGTCATTGCTATGCAAGACCGATTAGCAGAGGAAATCTATTCAAGGGAACAGTATGTTATTTCCCCTCCCATATTATACATCAACAACTAACTTTATATTAGGATACGCCGAAAATTCGAACAAAATCAAAAGGATTCACTTTATACAATTTTGGCATTATTACCAGCTCTTTCAAAACCGATCATAGAAAGTTTACCCGTTGAACAAATCACTCAAGAATTACAAGCTAAAAGGCTTGAAAAAGCAATGAAAAATTCATCTTCTGCTGGATCACAGATAGGTGCTATATCTGATGATATTTCTTTAAAATCAGCTGAAACTGGTGCAACGCCACCAGATTCCAATAATAATACTGATGGTGGTGTAAAAACACCTGCTCCAGAATCTAGTGACGGTGTAACTCCAAACTCAACCATAAATTCATTAACTCCAACTAAGACAAGAAGTCAATTGTGGTCAGAACTAAAAATTTTAAGTATAACTAGATTGATTGCTTTAATTTATAGTACTTCTCTACTTGTATTGTTTACTCGTTTACAAATTAATTTAATCTCCCGAAAATCTTATATGGAATCGGCTATTGAGTTGACCGAAAGGAAGAATTCTTCGGCCTTCCTTGACTCAGATAACTTCCACGGTGATGATTATGAGTATCGTGAAGATGAATATGCAACAGAACAAATGTATCTTTCTTATAGTTGGTGGTTATTAAATCGAGGATGGATGGATTTAAGAGAGAGAGTTAAAGATGCTGTTGAAAATGTTTTTGGTGGAATTAATCCAAGAACTGAATTAACTTTAGATGAATTTGCAATTTTAATTTCAAGAGTTCAAGTTTTAATTGAAGGTCCTAATGTTGAAGAATGTGGTGAATTATTTGCAAATAATCTATTACCTACAAGAGATTTAGAATCTTTTGTTTTAACTCAAAGTTTTTTGTCATCATCACCTGAAAGTAATTCTGCTCCAGAAATTACACCACAGCTTAGAATATTATTAGATGAAACTTTAAGATATATCCAATTACCCTCAACAGGAGTTGTTATTAATAAATTAGTTTCTGCTGGTATTTCGAAATCGTTAGAACTTTTGGCAAATGCAACTGCTTCTTCTTCTTCAAAGAGTACATCAAGTTTAATTGATGATTATGATGAGGTTTCAAGACAACAAGTTAAATTAAAATTAGCTAGTATTTTAGCTTCGACAACAAGACAAGCTAATTTAATTCCAAGAAATACTCATAATGAATTTGTTGATGCTATGGATAATGTTAATGAATTGGCTGAATTTAGTGCTATTGTTTATTCAAACTTTGATTGGAGTAACGAATAAATAGACTTTATTAATTCTCATTGTTTATAGTAACCATATATCCCATTTCTTTTATTATATATTAAACATAAATATCATCAAATTTTTGAAAAAAAAGTTATACCTACTTATAAACTCATATTTTCTTAGTGTTCAATTCGTGACTGTTTGAATCTGGTTACATTTCTGTGTATTTAATTTGCCCCTGTTTATTCTTAAGCTTTATTATACTGTTTTTTCCGATTTGGGTATTTGAGAATAAAATATAAGCATTTGTCCGGGTAATGTTTAACTATATGCACGAATCCCAATCATTGATATTTTTGAATAACGTTGTGTGAAAAATGAATAGATGTGGATTCGTGCATATAGCTAAACATTACCCGGATAAATGCTTATTTTATTCTCAAATAGCCCGTTAAAACAGTATAGAATTTTAATTCTAATTATTACAACTATGATTCAATTTAGTTTCGGCCACCATTTAAACCACTCTGCTCACATAGAACCCCATAATTAAGCTTTGGCTGCATTATTCCCGTTTTACTTGTTAATATGCGGGGTTATGTATCAAATCTGGGTGTAAAATGTGGCTAAAACATAGTAATCGTACTGGCTTAATCTTTAGTATAAATAGTGGCCGAAATTAAGTGGTTTCATTGCTAGATAAACTTTCTCTGAATATAAAATTGTAAAGAAAAAAACTTTCATCATTTTGTTCAGCGCAGATAATGGCAAACGAGTCTTCTTCCAACGTTCCTGCTATAACCCGACCTACAAAAATTCCCAAATTGAAGCTTCCTCCAGGAAATCCTTTTAAAGTCCTAAAACAATCTGGCAATGCTAGGTGTGGAATATTATCAATAAATTCAAATTTACAAAAAGGATCAAAATATGTAATCAAAACACCAAATCTTATGGCAACGACTTCAAGAGGGATTGTTCATCATTTGACACCTGAGAATTTAGAGAAATGCTCTAATGTTTCGGGTTATTACCTTGGTGCTGAAGACTGTACGTTATAAGTTTTTTTTTTTTTTTTTTTCTTTTATTGGTCCCATTGTCTAATCAATATCTATCAATCCAGTTCTTGAACAATATCCAAACTCTTCTCCATTTTTATCATATCCTGATAAATTTCGAAAATTGTTCCCATTTCCTGAAAATAAACCGCTTGTAACCTCACTAAGAAGATCACAACCAGTTGAGTCACCTCATTCAAATACTAAAAAAACAATGAGTGTTATGACATCACAAGGATTCAAAAAAATCCCATTGCCAACATATATTGAATTAGCCAGAGCTTTAGGTACTGAAATATTGTTCACGCCAATAGATCTTCCAAATTTATCTCCAGGTGGGAAACCCGGTGGTAATAGAGTTCGTAAGATGATAGAAAGAGCCATTGAATGGTTGGAAACATCTATGGAAACAATTAAAGATGATCAAGATACTTATATTCCTTATTTATTTGCACCAGTTTTGCCTAAAATTGATATTGAAAAGCAAGAAATATATCTTGATTATTTGAAATATGCTGTTAAGGAAGGAATTGTTAGTGGACTTACTTTCTGGGATTTAAATGGTGTTACAAGAAAAAGGCAAAGTGTTTTAGCAAATGAATGTACTAATAATGAAACTAAAGATAACTCCAATGATATTGATGAAGAAATCACATTTGGAGAGATTACATCAAATTCGGTTCTTGATTCTTTAGTGCGGTATCAAGCTTCTCCCGTTGAAACTCCACAGGATATACTATTGCAAATCCAAAAGGGGATTGATGTATTTACCAATGATTTTACTAATAGTTTCACAGATGCCGGAGTATCATTTGATTTTATCTTTCCAGTTCTAGATTCTACGAGTGATTCTTTAGGTCACAATATGTGGGATCCCAAATACAAGACGGATATGACTTTACTAGGTGTTAATACACCAGAGGGTATCACAGAAAGAACTAAACCCTATACAAAGGCATATGTTCACCACTTACTTGATGCCAAGGAAATGACTGGTTGGGTTTTACTACAAATGCACAATTTCCAAGTATCTGAAAATTTTATGAGAGGAATTCAAAGCACGATTGAAAATGGAACATTTGATTTAGAAAGTGAAAGATTTTTCCAAAAATATGGTTCAGTAGAGAAAGCATTATCCTTAAGAGATTTGTACAAAAATCGGGCTAGACTACCCAGGGCCAGAGGTTATCAAGTTAAGTACAAAGAGTTGGAGTCTGGTCAAAAGATAAATTCATCTCCATATAGGAAACTATAGTTATAACAAATTTTAATATAAATTCGTACTTTTTTCATACATCCTAGAGCTTTTATGGTACAGGTACTTGAGCTTGTTTGTACCATTAATCTTTCATAATAACATTGGTTATATTTCCCCTTTTTATCTACTTAAAATTAACATGTTTGTAATATGTATGTTATACTACTGTTATAGTTATAGGATAAGCTGCAGAATTGTCTATGAAGAGCTACTTTAAATTCGGATCCTCGAGGTCTATTAATATTTCCTATCAATGTTTCTTCCTCGATTCATTCAGTTTGTTATGCAATGGATACATTAAATTATCAATTTATAATTAAGTGTCGTTGGGAAAATGTGCTGTTTCGCGGCCAATTTTGGGTACTTTTACTACTCTATGAACTGTTTACTTGGATGTAAATCTTTTCATTTCTATATTGAAGGAGCTTATAAGCTTCAGTATCGATAATATTTTGATATACAAATATTTATTATTTATTCTTATACCGTAACATGAAATAATTACAAATGTAATTATCTTTACCCATGAGAGAACAAAATATACTCTTTCATATTTTTGTCATACATTATAAACTAAATAATTCTGCCAAATGAAAAGCAAATCCATTACCCATACATTGATAGAAAATAATAATAATCAATGAACACTCGAATTCAAACAAGTAAGCACTAAGAAGGTCAAAAGCTAAAAAATAAAATCCATATGGGAAACTATAACAAATTAATTTACAAAAATTTACGAGCTCTCACAAATATATAAATCTTTAATCTCTTCCGATTACAATACTTGTTTCAAACTTCACTTATCCTTTAATTTCATATCTACAATGTCTTATTTACAATTAACATCCTCTGATGCTGAGGTGTTCAAAGTTGAACGAAAGATTGCTGAACGTTCCGTTCTACTCAAACATATGATTGAAGATTTGGGTGAAGAAGCGGTGAATATTCCAGTCCCTGTTGTACGATCTAATGTTTTAAAAAAGGTTATTGAATGGTGTGAGCACCACAAAGATGAAATTTTCCCAACTGGAGATGAGGAACGGAGGAAATTGACCCAAATTGATGAATGGGACCAAAAGTTTTTACAAGTTGATCAGGAGATGTTATTTGAGATCATCTTGGCTGCCAACTACTTAGATATTAAACCACTGTTAGATGTTGGTTGCAAAACTGTAGCTGGTATGATTAAGGGCAAAAGCCCAGAAGAGATCCGAAAAACTTTTAACATTCAAAACGATTTTACTCCAGAGGAGGAAGCCCAAATAAAAAGGGAGAATGAATGGGCTGAGGACCGATAAATTGGTTTATTCTTGGACAAATACATGTTTATTTATTCTGTGATAATTCTAATTGTTTTATCTGGATAATCAGTTTTGCGAAATTCTGATTATCAGCTTCGTATACTATTTAGGAAGAGATTTATTTATTCGTTAATATTTTGACTATGCATATGCATAGCGGTTACAAATTAAATGCTTGTGCATTTTTATCTATTTGTAACGATATTTTGGAGAGCATTCGCCAAATAGCGATAAGTATATTTATGAAAATTAGTCAATATAAAATAAAATCCTCGGATGGTGAAGAGTTCAAAGTTGAACAGAAAACTATTGAGCGTTCTATGCATTATAAATGCAATTGGTGACTAGTGAAAGAGACCTAAATATTACCACTCGTTGGCTTACGCACGAGTATACATGTATATTAAAAAAAGTTAACGAATAGATAACCCACATTGATGATTGGATCCCAAAATAATAATCAAAAGTTTCTGTTTTAAATCATTTCAGCTACCAATTGTATGAATATTAGTCGCTTGTTAGTTGTTGTAAAACCGTGGCAAACGTGTTCAAAGGCAAGAAGAGCCAACAAAAATCAGGGACACGTTTGGTATAGAACACAATCTTAAACCAGAGGAAGAAGCTCGACTCAAAAGTCAAAATGAATAAGCTTTGGAATAATATATTAAGAAAGGAGATTGAGGGCATTTAATTTTGATGTATTATATAATCATATTTGTTGAACTTAATATTATAATGTAAAAGATTTTTTTCTATTTGTAATTGGCGATTCGTAAATTTGAATGTCCAACATAAAGCCTTATAACTACATTCGCTCTGCTTAATACTTGACTAATAGATAGTCCCACTCTATTTAATTGTGAATCTTGTGATATAAATAATGGCTGTACTAGCAGATGTAAATTTAAATGTTATACATACAGAAACACAGTGGAAATTGAAACAAATATTAGAATTTGTAATAAATATATCTTTAATACAACATATAGACACACTAATAATTCAGATAGTCAAATACAGATCATGATATTTTAAACAAATATAAATATTAGCACTGTTTTCTTTTATTCTTCTCCTGCTAGTTCCTAATGGACTCAAACATAAGCATATGCAGATGAGCAGCCTTTTCATCAGAAATCGAATATTCTTCCACAAAATCAGCCATTCACTTTATATTTTGCTTATCATCCTCTTTAGTGAGTACTTATTATGCAATAGACATATTTTCAATCGATTTAGTTATATTGTTTCCATGACTGCACTTATTCAAAAGAGCTGATATTTCATCAGCTGTTTGAGTCCTAGCTACTTGGTAGATATTCCAGAGCTATGCAAAGCACTCAATTTACTGAGAAACTTGAATAGGTAATTTCATAGAGTTAATGTATCTGTGAGGGTATTTCCAAGATTGTACCTATCCTCAAAATTAATAAGATCATGGAAACAAATTCCCAAATTCTCACGTGTTGTATATATTTATATACAGAATAAATAATTTTCTTGAATAAAGAATCTTTTAGGTTTTGTGTTTTTTATGGCAAGCGGTTGTTATTCCAAATACAGTCTTTTCCAGTTTCTTTATAATTTCCGCTTTCCAAAAAAAAAAAAATCACTCGGCTATCCCTTCTAACTGCAATGGAACCAACAATAACATTAATCTCCTCTGATGGTGAAGAGATTAAAGTTGAACAAAAAACTATTGAACGTTCTATCTTGATTCGAAATGCGATTAGTGACGTTGGTGAAGAAGCCCCCATTGCTTTAAAGTTAGTTCACTCAAGTACATTAAAACTAATTATAGAATGGCTTGATCGCCACAAAAAGGATCCTATTGTGGAAGATGAGCAATACGTGGAGGCTACCAACATTGATAAATGGGACGAAGATTTCCTAAGTATCGAAAGTCAAAAGGTTCTGTACGATCTCGTTTTAGCCGCCAATTATATGAATATTAAGCACCTATTAGATATTGGCTGTCAAGCCGTTGCAAAGTTATTCAAGGACAAGACTCTTCAAGACATCAGGGACACGTTTGGTATGGAACACGATTTTACACCGGAGGAAGAAGCCCAAGTTGAAGACATATATCAATGCGCTACGGAAGGAAAATGTAATTTTTCTCTGGAATAATTTATTCAATATATAATCATTTTTTATGATTGATTTGCTATACATATATATTGTTTTGCTGCCTATTAGGCATACTCCGATATAGTTGATGCCGTTGAGAATCAAATAAAATATTATATATATATGCGATTAATTAAAATGTGACATATTTCTATTTATTAATATCGACTAGTAAAACAAAAGCTGAAAAAGTGATATTCTTTTCAAAAAGATTGTCTCTTTCATAATTATAAGTTCGTAAGGGTAGTAGATACCTCTAATGTTATTAGTAGAAAGTCCCGGGAAATAAGCCTTCCATAAATTTGGGTGAAAGGTAGTTTTGTGTCTATCTGCTTACAACTGATTAGCACCTCCTTATACCTATGGTATTATCTGGAGAGTGCAGGCTTGCGGTCGGTCATATTTAACATCAAACTATAGCTATATATTTACTTGGCGTTACGACATTTATAGTATTAATTTCAACATGGGTTAATGTCGTCGATACTCTAGCTATACTTAGATGGACTTTAATCTTTAACTCGATAAGTTTCTTAAACGGGGATACGATTTTACTATCATTGTTGATGATTGATTTTTAATTGTGGTCGATTTGGACTATCATTACGCATAAATATTTCCATAAATTAGCTCTCCTGTTAGTCTCCATCATACAGATGTATTTCGGATTCTGTCTCACTATACAATCGATTATGGTCTCCGCGAATTTTATAGCTTTTAAACCATACGTAAATTATTTCTAACTTTAAACATTAATTCTCCGGTTCCTTTTAAATTTGGTGTATTCTATCTATATTTTTGTAAAGGAAAAAAATATCCACGTGCTAAGAGTGGCAAATATACGCAGTGGTTACCCGCCCCTAACACATATAACTTCTTTCAAATCTAACCTTCCTACGACATTGCTTATCCTTCCAACCCCAATGTCATACTTACAATTAACATCCTCTGATGCTGAAGTGTTCAAAGTTGAACGAAAGATTGCTGAACGTTCCGTTCTACTCAAACATATGATTGAAGATTTGGGTGAAGAAGCGGTGAATATTCCAGTCCCTGTTGTACGATCTAATGTTTTAAAAAAGGTTATTGAATGGTGTGAGCACCACAAAGATGACATTTTCCCTACAGCAGATGAAGATGAACAACATAAGAAATTGACCCAAATTGATGAATGGGACCAAAAGTTTTTACAAGTTGATCAGGAGATGTTATTTGAGATCATCTTGGCTGCCAACTATTTAGATATTAAACCACTGTTAGATGTTGGTTGCAAAACTGTAGCTGGTATGATTAAGGGCAAAAGCCCAGAAGAGATCCGAAAAACTTTTAACATTCAAAACGATTTTACTCCAGAGGAGGAAGCCCAAATAAAAAGGGAGAATGAATGGGCTGAGGACCGATAAATCGATTTTTATTTAATTTTTATCTATATGATTGTTTAAAAATTATAACTCCATTGATGCCGTTGAATATGAAATTTATACTGTAAAGCGTTTTATATCAATATGTAAATTGAAAATGATGTTGTTCACTCTGTCACTTTGCTTAGCAATGCGAGTCTCATGTATAGTTTAGTGTCAACTGCCCCATTCCAAAAATAAATTTAAACTGCTAAAAAAGATTCCTATYCACTTCCATTATTTATTATATATATTATGCAATCACCCGAAACTCCGCGGAGCAGCCTGACAATCGACTCTCCTCGGAAGCAATCCTTAATGAAGAAGGCGGGAAAGCCTTTCAGAAAGATCTCGCTATCAAGAAAACACAGAGATTACCGTGGATCTCAAATGCCTTTGTTTGGTTCAGAGCAAGCAACTCATTCCATGGATATAGAAAACCCATATCTTTCCCAAACTGAGGAATCTTCAAGTGATCACTCCGACCACTACAAGGACGAAAATAAGGTCACTCCTGATGGCTCACTGAAGAGGGCCGGCCCCAAAAATCCTGGAGGTAAGCCGAAATCGTCAGATAAATTTGACGAAACTCCAGCAATCGAAGCCAACTCCACCACCACACAAAGCACAATTTCTCTTCCCCGTGAGGCTTCTCTAGAAGAGCTTCAATCGGAATCACAGTCAAGAATACAATTGCAACAAGCTTCAAATACAGATTATAATCAAAATGGACATAAACGAGCACCTTCCAAAACTTCAACAACATTGTCCAAATTCTCAAAACATCCCACATCATCATCATTAGCCTCAACTAACACATCCTCAGAGCAGAAATCCTCAAATGGAAATAGTGAAAAGGAAAAATCTTTACTGTCTTCTTTTTTTTCAGTTGCCCACACAGCCGCTTCTACAATTATAGGTACTAATGATTCAAATGACAGGATTGGAAAACAGAAAAGCTCATTTATAGAACATTTAGATAATCTTGTGTCATTTAGAGATGGAGATACAAATACTGCCGACAGCATCGATGATTCTGTAAAAGAAGAGGACGAGCCCATGTCGCCAATACAGAATGTTGTATTTGAACCCATGAAAAAGTCACCTATAGCAACTATTGGAAAAGGTGAACTATCTCTTGCTAGTTTAGGTCTAAGTCCCGAACCAGAGGTCTCATCTCCTATGAATGGGTTTCATCAATCCAATCCTTTATCTTTGGATCTACTGGCAAATGAATCTTCAAATAATTTGACACTATCATCTATACGTAATGAACCAGGAGTAACTTCATATTCAGTATCTAGTCCTGTTGCAAATAATTCATTCAATACAGCTCATTACTCAAATATCATTGAATTTCCACAGGTCAAAGTGGATCCTACTCAATCTTATGGACAAAGACCTTCCTCCCCTTCGGTTTCGTTATATGGTGAAGGCGTGTCTGGAAACCGTTCTTCACTTTCTTCTCGTCGCAAGCCAACCTCTCCATCTCCCATCGTAAGAGCGCTTTCTCCAGCTTCAAACAGAGCAAATAGGGGAATATCAACGTCAAAATTTCTTAAACAAGATACACCGGCTGCAGCGGGAAATGCTACACCATCTTCAGATTTACGAGGACGAGCACGAAGCAATGCATCCGCAACATATGCTCTTGCACCAGCAATTGCAACTTCTCTAAACGCTGCTCTCTCACCAGCGATTGCAGGCGATCGTGATGGAGGAAATAATCTTGCTTCGATATCATCAACCGGTGAAGTTGGTGCCGATAAATCAAAACATCGATCAAGAGCTGCTGGTGTTGTATTTGCAAGTGAAAAACGAAATAATGAATTTCATTCAACTTTTAAAGCAATCCCTTCTCATGAAAAATTACTTGATGATTTCACATGTGCTTTAAGCAAAGAAATTTTATTACAAGGTAGATTATACGTTTCTGAAAAACATGTTTGTTTCAATTCTAATATTTTGGGATTTGTTACTTCATTGGTGATTCCTTTAGAAGAAGTAGTGCAAATTGAAAAAAAATCAACTGCTGTTTTATTTCCTAATGGAATGGTTATTCAAACGCTTCACGCGAAACATATATTTGCCAGTTTTATATCAAGAGACTCAACTTTTGAATTCATTTCTTCCGTTTGGAGTAGAATTGTTGATGGAACTACAAAAATGGTTGATGATGGATCTATTGTTGCTAAAGGAGGGGATGGAGATGATGATTCTGTTAACGGTTCTATAACTTTGGATTCTTCCTCAGGATACTCATTTTCTGAATCGGATGATGATGGTAGCAGCGATTTTGATGATGAATCGATTGATGAACAAGAAAATAATAAGTCCGAAGTAAATGAAAATTCAAATGATAAAGGAGCAGCATCCCATGAGAACAAGCAAGATAGTAAACAACCATCAGGAGAAAATAATACGACTGGTGGAACTGATTCATCTAATCCTGGACCTGCCACACATCCACCAACACAATCGAATGTGAAGTACGAATCAAATGAAAAACAAATTTGTGATGAACAAATAGCTGCACCATTAGGAGTAGTATATGATATTTTATTCGGAAAGGACCCTTCGTTTATGAGAAAATCATTCGAAACAATGAAAAATTTTGATATTACAGATATTCCAGAGTTTAAACCTGATCCTTCTAATCCAGACAAGAAAATTCGAAAATACGCTTATACTAAACCGTTAGGAGGGCCTATTGGACCCAAACAAACAAGGTGCCATATTACTGAGTCAGTTGAGTATTGTGATTTTAATGATTATTGTTATATACTTGTCACTACAAGCACTCCAGATATTCCCAGCGGTGGATCTTTTACAGCAAAATCGCGTTATTTGCTTAGCTGGGGTGAGAACAATACTACAAGACTGATATGCACATGTTTTATTGATTGGACGGGTAAAAGTTGGATTAAAGGAGCTGTTGAAAAGGGTTCTATTGATGGACAAACCGAATCTACTAAAACTCTGATTTCTCAATTAAATGAGAGGGTCAAAAAATCTTCATCTAGACCACAAGGACAATCGATATCTAAAGGAAAAAAGCCGAGAAAATCAAAGAGTAGACCTCATAGAAAATCAAAAGTTACAGAAGAGGAAGAAGCCAAAGCTAATGTTTCTTCTGAGACCAGTGGAGGTATTTTAGATGGCATCATTAGTATTTTTAAAACTGTATTGGATATAATACCATTGAGCCAATATATTAGCGGACCTTTAGTTCTTGTACTGGTTTTGACGATTCTATATTTTCTCATATTTTTACCTAGCAGTTTCTTATTGAGAAGTATATTTGGAGGAAGCAATGGTTCCAAATCCATTTCTCCAAATTTTAGTGTTCTCGATAACAATAACTATATTGTGCTAGTACCTAAGCATGGAGACTTTTATCAAGATATGAAACGGAAAGAGGAGACTAACATCTGGGACTGGATTAATGACCGGGTTGATGCTCGTCTTCCTACTGATGGACTCGATGGATCACAAGCGAGGGCTACAAAAGCAACGACTCGTGATGAAGTTTATAAAAGATACTCCAAACAAGAGTTAGCAGAATTCATTAGGACGAGTCAAGAAAGACTTGATAAATTGAAGGAAAAACTTGAAGAATGAGTTTTTAAATTTATATAAATTTTTAGGTATATAGTGATATACATGCATCGATATAAATAGAAATGTTATTTGAATTCTGATTTCATCACACGTACCCACTTACAATGTATCGCAACAGAACCCCCAGATCTCTCCGCCAAGCTCCAGTAAGTCTTTTTTTCTTTTCGTCACTGATACTATGGGATAGAAGCTAAATAACGGTCTTAGGAACTGATTGAAGCCAGAATCAAACAAAAACAGTCGAGATTAGAAGAGCTGCAAAACAGCTGCAATGCTTTGGAACAAGAGTTAGGGTAGGCTTGAGTTTCTTTCGATGAATCGAGTGTACATGCATTTTTCAAGCCACTAACACATGATATTAGAGATGTGAATGCTGCTGAAGTCGTGAAGAAACATGTTAGACTGCTTCATGAATATAACGAGATACGTGATGTTGCGATGGGGTTGATCAATATGATTGCTGATCAGCGTAAAATAAGAATCCAGGATGTTATGGAGGAAATGTGTCTTGATATCTCGGAATAATTTTATTTATTTTATACTTCATTGGAATTAGAAGGGTTACGGCTTACTTGCTTGCTTTAAATATATAAAAATGTTGTAGTTCTAGTATGATCAAATTTACTTGCAATCGACAAATTTAAACACCTTCCTAAAACACCAACTGTCGCAGTCTGCAAATTTGCCTCTTCCCAAATATTTCAATTAACCAGCCATTGCACATCATGAGCGAAAATATAGATAATTTCCTTGCTTTCACAAGCACAACAGATAGAAACACTGCTGAACAATATCTTACCGTATCAAATAATGATATTGATGCTGCAATTACACTTTTCTTTGAAAATGATGGGAGGCCCTTGACCTCGACTACCAATAATGAAAATTCTAACATCGGTGAGGATGAAGATGCTGCTCTGGCAGCACAGCTTCAGAACGAGGCATATAATGAGAATGAAGTTAGAGCTCCTATACAATCCACAAGGGAAACGTTGTTAGGGGATTATGGTTCTTCATATTCGTATCCAACTAGACAGGCTCCATTGCCACCAATGAATTCGATCTTCGACCAAAATCCCTTAAATAGAGCCAGAGGGGCTTTCAATCAAATCGGAAATCCAATATCTTCCCGGAACCATAGGGTGGCTATTTACGATGACGATGACAATGACGATAATGTTGATGAAGAAGATACTGATATCGATGTGTCTTCTGAAGGTGATAATGATGATCTTGGTGATGAAGAGGATGAATATGCTGGAATGACTGCCACGCAAGCCCGTCTTGCTAGGATTTTTAGACCTCCTTATGATCTTATAACATCAGTGAGTGTCCCACGAGCACGAAACATCGCTAAGCAACAAAAGAAATGGGTGATGGTAAATTTACAAGATACTACTGATTTTAACTGTCAGATTTTAAATCGTGATTTTTGGTCTGATCCTCAGATTAAAGTGATTGTTAAAGAGAATTTTATTTTCTTACAATTTCAAAAAGGAAATCAAGATGCTGATACAAGTAGTTATGAAAACTTCTATCCTGTTACGAAATTCCCTCATATTTCAATCATTGATCCATTGACGGGAGAGAGACTTAAAATTTGGAATAAGGTTCCAGAGGTCAATGAGTTTATGGAAGATGTATTCGAATTTCTTTCACGTTTCAGTTTAGAAAAGGGCTCCTATAATCCAGTTGTTACTTATAAATCAAGAGTTAATGTCGATGCTATGACTGAAGAAGAACAGTTACAACATGCAGTTGCCAAATCACTGAATCCGGTTGAAGAAGATAGCGATGAAGAAATTAATATTACAGAATCAAGAGCTGGTCCATCCAATAGACCTATACTGTCAGATTCGAAGGGAGCTTCAGCTTCGCAACCCATCAATCTTTCTGCTTCTGAAGACGAAGATATGGAGGAAGAAGAACCTGAAAAGGATTTGTTTCTCTCTATTCTGCCTGTTGATCACGCAGAGCCCAAGAACGATCCGAAAACTACAACACGGGTTCAGATACGAATGGGTGATGGATCGCGTATTGTAAGGCGAGTATCACTAACAGACACTGTTAGATCAATTTATGAAACAATTAAACAACTGGTTCCACAGGTTAAAGATCAATACTTTGTGCTAACTAGTGAGAGGAAGAAGTTGATTGATATGTTAGATCGATCAGTTGAGGATGCGGGACTGAAGAATTCTGTTATACTGGTGGAGGTTGTGTCTTAGTAGCAATAATTGACTCAACGTATTATATAGGATCTTATATTATATTATTGCTATATAGAGAATAGTTTATATTAATATATACGTTCATTTATAATTATACTTGGGTTTTTAAATTTAAAAATAATATACAAAGACAATAATAAAGCAAATAATGTATAAAAATGCGAAAGGCACCAACCAAGAAACCAAGATTAAGTTATGAATTTCTTATTTATGTATAAGAATCCAAAGTTGAAATCACTTTAGAAATCGTCATCAAATGCAAAAGAATCTTCATTATCTGCCTTATTAACACCTGCCATAACACCGGCTTTTTGATAATCAGAAACTCTCTTCTCGAAAAAGTTTGTCTTACCAGCTAATGAAATATTCTCCATGAAGTCAAATGGATTAGTAACATTGTAAATCTTCTTGTTACCTAGAGCAACTAAAAGACGATCGGCAACATATTCAACATATTGACACATCAAATTGCAATTCATACCAAGTAATGAGGCTGGAAGAGCATCTGTAAAGTATTCCTTCTCAATAGTTACAGCCTCTGTAATTATCTTTTCAACAATAATTGGATCGGGTCTATTTTCCAAATGGGAAAATAATAAGCAAGCAAAATCAGTGTGAAGACCTTCATCACGACAGATCAATTCATTAGAAAAAGTAAGGCCTGGCATTAAACCTCTCTTTTTTAACCAGAAAATAGATGCGAAAGAACCAGAGAAAAAAATACCTTCAACAGCAGCGAAAGCAACAAGACGTTCAGCAAATAATGCTTCCTTATCACTAATCCATCTTAAAGCCCAATCTGCCTTCTTCTTAATACAAGGAACATTTTCAATAGCATTGAATAAAAATTCACGCTCTTTAGAATCTTTAATATATGTGTCAATTAATAGTGAATATGTCTCAGAGTGTATATTTTCCATCATGATTTGGAAACCATAAAAGCACTTAGCTTCTGGTGTTTGAACCTCAGCCGAAAAGTTTTCAACTAAATTTTCGTTAACAATACCATCTGAAGCAGCGAAAAAGGCTAAGACGCGTGAAATAAAAAAACGCTCATCTTTATTAAGCTTATTTTCCCAATCACCAATATCTTTACTTAAATCAATTTCTTCAGCAGTCCAGAAAGATGCTTCAGCCTTTTTATACATTTGCCAGATCTCGTGGAACTTAATTGGGAAGAGGACAAATCTTCTTTTATTTTCCATTAAAATGGGTTCATTGGCCTCTTGTGATTTAATAGCATGTCTGTGAACCTTATGCTTAGCCAAAAACAATTGATGTTCGGATTCATCAACATCAATAGTACTGACTTCCTTCTCAGTAGAAGAAAGCTTATCCTTCTGAGCAGCAACAGCTCTCAATTGCTCGGTGAGATCTCTTTTAGTGCCTTCGAAATTAAGACCTTCAAGTGCAACAGCAGTAATTTTGGATGGTGTATCATTAACAGGAGCCATTATAGTAATATAAGATGGTAGAAAGACGCGTCTAATATAATTGAGAGTCAATAGAATTTAATTTTAGTTCAAAAAGATTTTGAGAAAAGGGATGATGAAGAGAAAGAAAGAAGGGAAAGAAGAGTTTATATATAATTTGAACGTGACAAGATATGATCCAGACGCGTCAGAAACAAAACAAAATCTTTCCCATTTGGCCGGGTAACATTTTGGCGAACCCCACCAATCAGCGGCAATAGTGAAACTCCGGGCCTCACTAAAATTAAGTTTCTAATTACGCGTCCATTTCGTGTTAAAAATCACCGGAAAATGAAAATACAAGTCTAACGCGTTCTACTCCTCCTCTTTTAACTAGCTCATTTGAATGATTATTTGTGGTAATTCTAACACATTAATATTAATGATATCAGCTTACGTTAAGGATCACAACACACACCTACGTGAATAAACCTATTGTGAACAATAAGAACGATTAAGCTTATAATCAAAGTCACAACTGTATCTCAAGCAGAATGCTTCTGACTATTATTAGAAATTTTATTAAATTATACTAGGGATTTTTATCGTTTGGTTCTATTAATAATATATTATACTGCGTGACTGCATATAATATGAAATATCCTTATTAAGAAATGTGTGATTATTCATATTTTGTGCATTTAACGCTTATGTTTATGCTAGAACACCACATTTTAACAGTTATACTCGTATTTAATTGTACCAATGCTCGTAAAGAGAACAATGAGAAGTATTGCCTTCACCCTATCTTAATGTCATTTTGGTCTCGTATTACCTCTGTTGACTGCTTCAGAACCCAATCTATCGCGAACCTGTCAATTTGGTGATAACGATTGATGTAGAGAAAAAGAAAAAGAAAATAATCGATAAGGCAGATGAAGAAATGGTTCAAATACTGTCATGCCAAACCCTTAAATTTTTTGATTTTATGAGTCAACTGGAACTGTAGGTCTTATAATGGTACCGAGACAGAATAAAAGCTGTTAATATAGGCCGGTATTTACAGTGTATATGCAATAGGCGTACGAAAGTGGTATATCAAATTACCTTTACGTAACGGTCCTTATACTGCTCGATTCCAGTATATTGAGAACTTCCTTAGATATTCAAACCCTCGCAAAATGGATAGATCCTGACGAGTACGGAGAGAAATATTTCTGGGATTGACGAATGTTCTTGAATATATAAAAGCTATTAAAGAATTAACTTAAAATATAATTAAACCCAACTTCGAATTCGTTTAGTTATTTAGTTAATTATAAACAGATAGATAACAATTTAAAATTATACTATAACTTAAGCAACCTTAGAATATTCTTAAAATTATTCTAGAAACATATCACAACAATCCCACCATAACTAGCATGCTCCTTAGAGCTTCTTTTTTCATTATTTCAGTTGGTTCGAAATATTCAGTAGCATTTCCATCTTTGAGTAACCAAGATATATCAGATTGAAGACCTAATGGAATAAGGGCCTTTTGTTCTCTTGTTAACTCCCATAGTTTTCTCATCCTAGCCGTGTGCTCATAATTCTTTGCTGCCTCTTCAGCATTGTCGACAATAGTTTTGCTTATACCACACATAGATGCAACATGCATACCAAAAGATCCTGGGGAAACACCTGGTTCTAATTTATATAAAAATGTAACGTTTCGTTTCTCTTCGTCAACTAAAATTGCCATACGCATCGGCCTTACTTGAGGATGTGATGTGAAACTTGACCATAATGTACCATAATGTGTAGCAAAGAATGCTAAGCTTTGTACCTGTGTAGCAACATGGTGAAGAACCGACTCCGCAATGGCAAACCCATCAGAACTGCTACCACCACGACCTAGTTCATCAATCACTAGCAAAGATTTTGGAGTTGCATCAGCTAACATTCGTTTTGTTTCAGATAATTCAACCAGAAATGTACTTTTTCCAGCAAAAATATTATCATTGGCTCCTAAACGGGTCATAATACGATCTACTAAAGTGAGAGTAGCTTCTTCTGCAGGAATATAACAACCAATATGTGCCATTATAACAGCAACACAAGTCATTCTTAGAACCGTTGATTTACCGGCAGCATTTGCACCTGTCAATAAGGTAATTGCAGAATCTTTACCACCTAAAGTAACATCGTTGGAAATAAATTCTTTGAGTCCACCATTAAAGCATGGATGTCGAAGTTCCTTGAAAGAGATTTGACTTTTATGATTTTCTGGAAGGAGCTTTGGCCTACAAGAAGGACTTCCTAATGAAGAAGCGGTTCTCGCTAAACTAAGTAAACAGTCAATTGTACTGATGCATTTTGTAGTTTTGAGCCAGGTATCATATGATTTATCAAATCTTTGGTATACTCTTGTTTTCAAGTTTTCATAGATAGTTTTGTGTATCTCTCTTGCTTCTAATATTTGTCTCACGAGCGTACTTACTTCAGGTGACCAATATCTTTTCACTTTAGCGGTGGCACCCATTTGTTTCCAGTTCGAAGGGATGCCTTTAAGCTTAACCGGAACCTCAATCAAATATATTTCCTTTCCACTATCTTTATATTCAATTTGTTGTGACTTGAATTCACGTCGATATTGACGTAGTAACTTAAGTAGTTCAGACTCAATTTCTTTCATCTTTATACATGATTGATCATAATCTAAATCAAAACCTTCCTGTGGAACAATTTCATTGTCTTCAAGTGCCTTTTGCCTATCAAAGGCTTCTGACCATTCTGAAATATCAATTTCAGTTAATGGAATCTCGCTTATAACCTCAGCTAGTAAACCATCTAAGTCAGGATACTCATTTTTAACATCGGTGATCATTCCATAAACTTTTTCAAACCCCTGGATAACTAGAATAAAATCTTTGACTTTCAATAAGCCAGAATGTATCCTTGATAACATTCTTTCTAAGTCTGGCAATTTGTTAAGGCCATTTTCGAACAAATCAGTTAGAATTCCATCAGAGTTCAGTTTGTCGACAGCATCTAGTCGCTGATTTATATGCTCGATGTTCATTAAAGGATGACATACCCAGTTTTTCAATTGTCGTTTTCCAAAAGGGGTGATACATCTATTTAATAAACGGAAAAGAGTTCCTTGGTCACCACCATCAAATGAATTCACAAAAATATCCAGATTTTGTAACGTTTGACCATCTAATACCAAAGAAGTTGTTTTATGAATTGTATCATGATATGAAAAATTACCTAAAGAAATTAAATTCTCATCAATCTTTAGTGATTTTAAATACCAGAGTAACCCACCGAATGCTGACATTGCTAAAGGTTTGGTGGTAATTTCTTTCAACACAGCTGGCCATTGTGATAAATCGTCTAAATCTGCAGCAGGGAAGTATTTAGAGCGCACCAATTGTTCGAATGCAACTTCATGATCCCAAAATTCGGTACCGGGCTTCAAATAATTCCAGAGAGTCATTACAGAAGTATTATTTTTAATAATTTTAACGGCCCTTGATGAAATTTCATTTTTTTCTAGGAGAACTTCTCGGGGCCTTAATTGTGCAATAAGAGTCTCAAAGTAAGTATATTCTGGATTATCTTCAAATTCTGATATACTGAAAGCACCAGTTGCAGTATCGACAAAACAAGCAGCAATTATCGGAGCTTTATTCTCGGATATACTTTCTTTTATTGAAATACAATATGTTGATAAATCACTTTGTAGCATCGATTCATCTGTCAATGTTCCAGCGGTTAGAACGCAGCTAAGTTCTCTTCTGATGACCTTATCTTCCTTTTTACCATTGCTGTTTTCTCTCATTTCTTTGGCGAGAGCCGTTTCTTTTTGATCTACCTTTGCAACTTTATATCCCTTTCCGATAAATGATGCCGCCCAGTAGTCAAAACTCATTTCAGGTATTCCAGCCAATCTCATATTAGCACGACCTCCACCTGCTAACTTCAAGTCAAATTCATTATGTGCAATGTCAGCATCTCGTTCATACAATTCGTAGAATTTACCCTTTTTAAAGAATACTACGCTGTCCCACATTTTTGACTTCACATCCCAATACTGTTTTTCAAAGGCTGTAAACTTACCCCATGCTGAGGGTGGAATATATAATGTCCTAGGATCATAGCCTGGTTCTCCTTCCGGTATTTCATCAGCATCCTTAACATTAACAAGCCATTTATACCTCTTTTCATTCTCTTTCTCGAAAGATTTAACTGGTTTATTTGGAGGTTTATTTGTTTTCTGGGATCTTGAGGAAGAGGGAATATATGCTGAGCTTAATGAAAACTTATCACATAATTTATTATCAGAGTTAAAAGATTGATTTTCTGCTTGATTTTTTGGTTTATTAGGCTTTTTATTTGGTTTAGTATCAACTATTTCTTCTTTCTCCTCTTCAGGATCGATATCCATATTGCCATTATTTTCCTCAAAGTCATCATCAACCACAAAATCAGATAATACTAAAATAGGGTTAATAACTGGAATAAAATCATATAGAACAATTTTTTAATTCTTACCATCGTCATAATCATCGGCGTCATTCAATTCTAGAGTAAATTCATCTTCAGAGTCTGAATCCACTATTACTCTCCTTTTTTTAGATTTGACTATAAATTTAAAGTAGAAAATTAGATTTATGCAAGGGAATTCCTAATAAAGAACATACCTTGAGATTTAGTGCCATTTTCTTCTTCATCATCACTCAACTCACTATATGATATCTTTTTCCGTTGTCCCTTTTATATTTCTTAGAAATTTTTATTTTATTTTGTATTCTTGTCAAATTATACATACTCTTCTAGTAGGGCTTGATACAATGCCAGAAAGACTGTCCTTAGGACGGTCAGGAGAGAAAATTTCAGATGAATCTATAAATGTGTCAGTATATTAATTTATTTCAATAGAGCTGAACTAAGCATACCTATATCTAATGATGTATCCATGTCATCGGCCTGAGTAACGCGTTGAACAATAGTGGGTAGTGTGTTAGATTTACTAGCGGTAACCCTTTTGAGAGAAGGCTTAATTGACGGTGGATCCCTTTTCTCATCCTTTTTACCTGTTTGAATCTTATTTGAGGATATATTTCCAATTGGTGACTTTTGAGGTGTTTTGGAAAAGAAATTAAGGAGAGATTGTTGTTTGAAGCTAGAGGATGGAGTGCCCTTTGGCTTAGATCTCTTGGACTTAGGTTTTGGAGTACTCGAGATCATAATAAATATAATTGATATATTTTGAACACAAAAAGTTCAAACGAAAATCTTGTTTAAGAATGGAAAAGAAAAAAAGATTTAAATATTAATTCACGCGTTCGTGTTCGAAACCGGGTAAATTGAAGAAGATCTGAATAATCTCTACTTTTTTTTGAATATTTCAACACACCTCCCCTCATGAAATAGTTGTTGATATACGTATTTAAATCACATACCATAGGTCTTTTCTACTCACAATGAGGTATGCTTTCACTGTTATGGGATGCTCTGTGATATTGATTAATCGTGACTAACTTCCACACCTATTATTAGATTTTTCATCGATGACCTACCTATTCTTTTTCCATATCCAAGAATATATCCTGAACAATATCAGTATATGTGCGATATTAAGAAAGCTCTTGATGTAGGGGGTAACTGTGTCCTAGAGATGCCATCAGGTACTGGTAAGACGGTTTCTCTACTGTCTTTGACAGTCGCTTATCAACAATACTATCCTGAACACAGAAAGATCATTTATTGCTCTCGAACAATGTCAGAAATAGAAAAAGCTTTGGCAGAACTAAAAGGGTTGATGGATTATAGAGCAAAAGAGTTAGGTCATGTTGAAGATTTTAGAGGATTGGGATTGACAAGTAGAAAGAATTTATGTCTACATCCATCAGTAAGGCAAGAACGAAAAGGAGTCGTTGTTGACGAGAAGTGTAGACGAATGACATCAGGAGCGGCAAAGGCTCGCAAGGAAGCTGGAGATGAGAGTGCTGAACTGTGCGTTTATCACGAAAACTTGTATCTAAAGGATCAAAAGGACTTAATACCTCCTGGAATTTACACATTTAAGACCCTTACAGAATACTGCGAGGAGGAAAAACAATGCCCTTATTTCACTGTCCGACGAATGCTTCAATATTGTAATATTATTATATACTCATATCATTACCTTCTGGATCCTAAAATCGCCGAGCGTGTTTCTAAGGAACTTTCAAAGGACTCAATAGTTATTTTTGATGAAGCACATAATATTGACAATGTCTGTATTGAGTCTCTAAGTGTTGATATAACGGAAGACTCACTGAGGCGAGCTGCAAGAGGTGCCCAAAACTTAGAGGAAAAAGTTCAACATGTTAAGAAAACAGATGCCCAAAAATTACGAAACGAATATCAGAAACTAGTCGAGGGATTACGTGAAGCTCAAATAGCAAGAAATGAAGATATATTTCTATCAAATCCTGTTTTACCTAAAGATTTAATGGATGAAGCAATTCCTGGAAGTATTAGAAGAGCCGAACATTTCATTGTATTCCTTAGGCGATTAATCGAATATCTTAAGAAAAAGATGAAAATTCTTAATGTAACTGCAGAAACGCCAGCTTCTTTCCTTCGGCATTTGAAGGAGCTTACATTTATCGAAAGAAAGCCGTTAAAATTTTGTTCTGAGAGATTATCAATGCTCGTAAGAACATTAGAGCTGGAGCAAATAGAAGATTACACGGCGCTAAAAGAAATTGCAATTTTTGCTACTTTGGTAGCTACATATGATGATGGCTTCAAACTTATCTTTGAGCCATTTGAAACAGAGCAAGCTACTGTCCCAAATCCAATTCTTCATTTCACCTGTCTTGATGCATCCATTGCAATAAAACCTGTATTTGACCGATTCAGTTCTGTCATTCTTACCAGTGGAACAATGTCTCCGCTTGAGATGTACCCTAAGATGCTAGATTTTCAAACAGTGATGCAAGAGTCTTACGCAATGACACTTGCAAGACGATCATTTTTACCAATGGTGGTTACTAAAGGTTCTGACCAAGTTGCTATCAGTTCTCGTTTCGAGATTCGAAATGATCCAAGTGTTGTTAGAAACTATGGAAACCTTTTGGTAGAGTTTTCTAAAATCACTCCTGATGGAATGGTGGTTTTCTTTCCTTCATATCTCTACATGGAAAGTATAATAAGTATGTGGCAGAGTATGAGAATTCTTGATGAAGTCTGGAAATATAAATTGCTATTGGTTGAAACCCCGGATAGTCAAGAAACAAGTCTAGCTCTTGAAACCTATAGAACAGCTTGTTGTAATGGCAGAGGTGCCGTTTTATTATGTGTTGCTCGTGGGAAAGTGTCAGAAGGAATTGATTTTGACCATCAATATGGTAGAACGGTTTTAATGATTGGCGTCCCCTTTCAATATACCGAATCTAGAATACTAAAGGCTCGTTTAGAGTTTTTGAGAGAACAATATAATATCAAAGAAAATGAATTTCTTTCATTTGATGCCATGCGACATGCTGCTCAATGCTTGGGGCGTGTCCTTCGAGGTAAAGATGATTATGGAATTATGGTGTTGGCCGATCGTCGTTTTATGAGAAAAAGAAATCAGTTGCCCAAATGGATAAATCAGGCCGTTAATGATGCTGATGTCAATATGTCAACAGATATGGCTATATCATCAGCTAAAAAGTTCTTGAGAACTATGGCGCAACCCACGGATCCAAAAGATCAAGAGGGAGTTAGTGTTTGGAATTTAAAACAGTTAGAGCAATTTCAAATAGAGCAGAATAAAATCAGAATGAAAACGTCTACAACCCACGATAATGAAATGAATGACTATGAGGATGATGTAGATATGTTAATGGAGATGAATATAGATTAATGATTTATATAATTATAAGTAATAACTTGGAACTGTATTTAATAAATAGCTTATAGAGGAAGAGAAAAATATAGTTTTATTCCAAACGTTTGAGTGTAAAAACCTCCTAATCTGAACGAAGTTAGATACTTGGGTTTGTTATCTACTCTACCTATTGTACATGTAGATACATACCCCTTATACTCAAGCTGCTTATTTTCATTCAAAATATTATTATAAATCATATCTATAAGGCTTTAATTACAGGTATGAAGGTTTTTGAATTTCAAACAGTCAATCGCAAATTTAAAACTTCTGATCAATAACCAATACGATATGATTTAATATGCATTTATTTATGATGTTATGCAAAATATATATATATATATATAGAATAAAAAAAGTATGTGTAAAAAATAAAATCCTCCTAATTCAACTAAATATGAAATTCAATTTCATTCCAAACTGTACGAACTATTTGCTCTTCTCTCATTATCAAAATTCTTGTATAATTATTATATCTTAAACCTTGCTCATTATTTATAATTCCCCCTTTAAGATTGCTTCTGTCGCATAATCAATGTAATCTTTCTTATGAATTAAACTCATACCGAAAGCTTCTTCTAAAGCTTCTCTTAAACTTCTTTTTGTAACTGACATAAGATCTGCATTACTTAATATATTCCTTAATTCTGCTGCAATTTGTTGATCTGTTGGCTCATTAGCCTGTCTACTCAGTAATGCCTGTGAACTCATACTTCGTTGATCACCGAGTAACATCTGTGAAGAACCAGCAGCAGATCTACGATCAGGGAATGCCGAACCTCTTCTTTCCAAACCTCCACCATATGAAGAACCAGTTTCAAATGGATTTGAACGGGTATAATTCGATTGGGAATCCAAAGGCTTTGAATACATCGAACCAGCATCCGTATAAGGATAATTACTTGCCATTTCAGATTGAGGACCAGGACTTAGAATACGCTCTTTTTGATCACCATGTTGCCAAGTATCACCACGATAATCTTCCCATGTCTGTAGAGGAATTTCATTTGGATCAAATTCTCCTTCATCGGAGACAATAATCTTTTTATTACCACCATCACCAAGCACAACTCTTGTATTACCCCAAGAGAAATCATCCATATACCAAAAGGAATATAAAGGTAGAGCCAATGAATAAATCGGTATAGCCAAGATATAAATAATCATCCAAAATATCATATCCCACTTTCTTCGTAACAAGAAAACAACAACTTGTACACCATAAATAACACCTAACATAATTAAAGATACAGTTGGTATATCATTTGATGAGGTTGCAGTGGCTACAGTATAGAATAAATAAATCAAATAAGCCACGGTAACAGGTTGAATAATTGTTGAGATCAAATCAACCATAACGATAAATCTCATTGAAAAACAACAAAACCCACATAATTGCTGCATAGGCGCCAATTCAACTAAATTGTGGACTGTTGAGTTAATCCAACGTCTTCTTTGTGATAATAAAACACTCCAATTATCTGGTGCAATGGTATAGGCATGTGCTTGCCTATTAAATTTTGTTCTGCATTTAGGATGATGTTTAATTAATAAAGTTGTTAAATAACGATCTTCACCCAAGTGTAACAGATTCTTCATATGTAAAGTATCGACTCTATTTATTTGATAACCTTTAACAACAGGATGAGAAACAAATAATGGTTTACCATCTTCAGGAGTGAAAATTCTAAACATTGAGAAACAACCAGGTAAACAAGTAACTGAATTGAATAAACTTTCAAAAGCTTTTGCCATATTATGAGAAATGAAATATTCATACACTTGAATCATTGTTGTCATTGAATCTTTTGCATTTGATAAACCAGTTTCACCACAATTTGCAATGATTTTTGTATCTGCAACCAATTGAGAAGCCAAGATTGCAGCAGACATTGGTTCAACAGTTGTATCAGCATCTACTTGAAATAAAAATTCATATAATGATGGATCAACACCAATGACGTCTTGAATTTGATGATGCAATTCTAATTCCATTGGAGACATTGGTAAATTATAATGAACAGCATTTAAAAATCTCATCAATAACATTTGTGAATCTCTTTTACCTCTATTTCCTGGTTTATTAATTTCATCAGGTTTACCAACTTTAACAGCAACAATATATGGTACGATATGACCTTGTGTTTCATATAAACCAGAATAAACTTTTCCCATGTTATGTCTTTTTCTACCTTCACCTAAGGATTCAAAACTATAAGGTTCAGCATCAACATCATCAGGAACACCCAAAATATCCAAAACAATTCTTGGAGTTGGTCTATCATTACCTGATCCGACAATCATACCATCACAAATAATAAATAACAATTTTCTTTTATCATCATATTTCGTACGAGCCAAGGAATCAACAGCTCTTCTAATAGCAGTTTCATCTTCAGTATAAACAGGGACTTGCATAATAATGAAATGATCAAGATTTTCAGGAATAACTGATTTTCCAAATTGTAATGAAGCAAAGAATTTTGCACCAATGATTAAAACAACAACACATGTTAATGCTAATAAAAAGTATCTTGCAAATAAACATCTTGCAGATGATCTTGAATCAACTTTCCCAACCAAAAATACATTATTTAAACAAGCTTTCATATCAACTCTTAAATCATCATCCATTTTTAAATCATCAAATTTACTACTTATATCTTTTCCAGCATAATTGATGAATAAATTTGTTAAACTACCATCCATGAAATTAGTATCAATATCATCAGGTGCTGTCTCACCATCAGGGGCTTGAATAGACATTTCACCATTAATATAATCTGATAAATCATAAACCATACCATGTATAATACATGCATTTAAAGATTTTTTAGTAGCCATTTTTTTAACAGCTTTAGGAGTATAACCAATATGACCTTTCATATAATTTGATTTAAAACGAATCATCATCTCAGTATACCAATCAGGTCTATAATCACCAGTTGAATATCTAAAATCATGATATACAGCATTATCATCAGAATAATTTGTTGTTGATCCCATATTAACATATTTTGAAATGGATCCTTCACCACCTGTACCATTACATATAGCAGATAATTGTATTGGGAACAAATCAGTAATACTTTCACCAGATTTTTTCTCAATTGTTGTAGTAGAAATAATTGATGGATAATGTGATGAAGAAAATTGAGTTATATCAAAAACATAACCTCTAATCGCAGTATAAATCTCATCTGGATTGTTCTCATAACTATATTCAGATAATTCACCAGTTGAATAGACGTGTTCTTTTGGACAAACCAATCCAGAAAACCCAACTAAAAATAAAATGCATAAAGCACAAGACAACCAAATCATTAAATTAATAGCTAATTTTTCTCTCCATGTAACTCTTATATCATATCTTGGCATTTTACCAATCTTTTCGATAGCTTTGTCGGGGATATACCATGTCATTGCCCTCACTATAAAAACCCAAATTTTTCTTTGTCTTGTGACAGGCATTTCTTCAACGGCTTGTTGTCCATCATCCTCATTTTCATCCTTAACATGCATGATAGAATTAGTATAGGTCGATTTAGCTTCATTGAATCTAAACATATTACCATTACCAGTTGACATTATTGTTCTTGAATCACCATTTGGATCGTAAAAAAATGCATCATCTTCAGCATACTCAGCTGTATTTGCACCTGCTAATACAGCACCTTCAGTTTCAGCTCTATTATAAATAATACGATTTTCAGGGTCAACTAATTCTAACCAACCTCTTTCAGAAATAACAATTCCTGTCATACCAACACGAGCATCACGTTCAATCCAACTAAGTTTTCTTAATAATCTTTCAGATTGTTGTTTTTCGGACATCATTTCAATATCCATTAAATTTGTTGTTTCAGTATCTGTATTTTCAGAATTTTCTTTTGCTTTATCACTTGCTAAACGTAATTCAGATAATTTTATAAATTCATTAAATGGTAACAATAAACCAAAATCGATTGTTTTAACACGTTGTGTTAATTCAGGAATTTCGAAAGCAGTTACTTGTTGTCGCACACATCTTGCATCAAATTGATTTGAAATTCTTCTATCATTTGGTTTTAAACAAATAACAAAATAAGGATTTGAAGATTCAAATGAATCAACAAGAGTTTCAATTGCAGTTGCAAATTGACCACAAGCAGCATATGTTGATTCTTTTGCATATTTAGGTTGACGACTTTTCCCACCTTTTGATAAATCAACGCGATTACCACCAGTACGAGAAACTGATTTCGAAAGAACAGAAGTAGCATCATCTCCTCCTGGAGCTTCAGAACGATGTTGTGAAGCAGCTCTTGAAGCAGTTCGTTTCATACTTGATTTTCGATATTGTGATGGTTGTCTTGTTGGTTTTGATGAAAGAGTTGCTTGTAAAACGGCACCACTTCCAGCCAAATCATCTTTATTAATAACAGCTGAAGCTTGGAAAACTCCTTGTAAGAAAGTTGAAGTTGAAGCAGAAGTAAATAAATTAATAGCATCAACAGAAATAGTTTCAGAATTATTATATAATAAAGAAGTTGCAGAATATTCAACTTCACCAGCAAAATGTTTAACTAAAAAAGATTTTCTTGTTCTTGCAGTAACTTCAACAACATGATTTCTTTGAAATCTTCTTTCCAAAGAATTTAATAATTGAGTATCAGATTTATTTTTTTTAGAATAATTATCAATAATTGATAATAAACCTAAAGATGGTCTAAATAAAGTTTTAATAATATCTGAATTATCAAAATAAGCAGTATTTGGAATTGGAATATTTTCAGAATCTAAAACATTTGATGATCTTTCAAAATAACAATTTAACATATAATTTTGTAAATATTCAATTGCTGAATTATGTAATAATTTATCTAATGATGAGTTTGCAGAAGATATTGAAAATCCAGGAAAATCAACAATTGAAATTGTTTTTGAAACTTCACCTGTGTTAATTCTTGTATTTATTTTTTCAACGATCCAAGAGAATAATAAAGTATATAAACATCTTGATAATTCATCAGCATTTTTGCGAGCACCTTCAGCATCTAAAACAGTAGTTACTTTATCTTTACCAATCATAGTTGTTTTATATAATAAAGAGTTTTCAAGTAAAGTTGGTCTAACACCTAAAAAGTGAGAAATGGCACTCAAAGTTTTGGTGTTTACAATTGAAGCAGTACCATCTCCGGACATGGGACTAACACCAACATCAACAAATTGTAGTTGACCGATATGCAAGATAGCAGCTAGTAGTTGACAAATATTGGCAATATCCGATCTTGAAAAAGTTAAACTTTTAAAAGCCTGTTTTAATTCCATAAATTTTTGAGTATCATCCAAACCAGAAATAGTTAATTGTGATGGATGACCCAAATAATGAAATCTTGATTGATCAGGAGTTGTTAATTGTAAATGATCTCTTTCAACATCCGAAATACCAGATAATAAATAATAAAAGACATGGAAGTTTCTTTCACCAGTTGGGACTTTTGTTATTCTTGATCTTTCTAATCTATAATCCAACATCATTGCACCAACAAGAGTCGAGTCCTCAGAATATTGAAGTTCGGTTGTTTGACCAGCTCGCGAAGCACTGTTCGATGACATTGTTTTAGTAGATGTGAAAGCAGCAAAAATGGTGTGAGCATCTCTGACTCGTATACCTATTGGAGTTCTACTTTGTGATAAAAGATGGTTTGTAACGATTGTTTTGAACTCAGATTTACCTGACCCAGGCTCACCCAAAAAAGTGATCGTTTGACTTTCATCCAACAGATTTAGTCTTCTTAAGGCTCGGTTGCCCAAATTTTTAAAAACCTCAGCTTGTTCGATGCTAATTTTTTTATACGTGTTAATTGCAACGACAGCACCTGTGCCGATGTAGGCATAAGGTAAGTTTTGATGAAACCTTGAGGCGCACTGAGAAGTGATGCCCAGTTCGTCCATACCACTTGCTGGCAGGGTACTTAAGTCAGCTCCAGACTGCATTTTTCAGATCCTCCTTAGTCTCGAAAAGCCACTAGGGAAAAAGAATATCCGAACGAATGTGTTTTGGTGGTGAGGAAAGAAAAAAACAGTTTTTCAAAATCAGGAGAAATAAGTAAGCAAATGTATGTTATTAATAGATTTTTGTTACCCGGGATGCAACATGAAACCACGCCGATTTCTCTCTCCCTTCGTGCGAATTGCAACATACTTACAGCGTGCGGAAATAATGTGGATGCAAGGCGGTAACATACACTAMAATCTGAGTAACATAGGATAGGATACCATACCTGAAAAAACTTGAAAATATAAATGTTCAGACGATTGTTCCACGAAAGTGGAGGCTCGGACTCGGAAGGAATGTCTTACGAAATGCTCTCCACCGTCATAACTCCAAGTTCTCAAGAAGACGATGCTGAAAATGAAAATTCCATCAGTACAGATTCTCAATCCGTGATATCTGAGATTTTTGAAGCATTGGGTGAAATACAAACATCTCAGGAGAATAATGCTGGTGATCATAATGACCAGGAGGGTGAAGGATATATTCCTGATATTGAAAATAATATACATGGACATCCTACTCCTTTGCCGATTGATAAGCAATTCAAAAAGATCTTATGGTTTGTTCTTGGTGGAGCGGCTACATTATGGCTAATGGCTCTTATAATGTATTCATTTTCAGGTAAAGAGAGTATAAGGCATGCTAGTCCTGACAATAAAGGAAATGGTAGTGATCTTAATAATGTAAAATACAAACCAATCTCAATGAATGATATAAGATCAGGCTTATTTTATAATTTCCCACAATCGATTAAATGGGAAAAATCAATTAATGATGATAAAGGATATGCAATTTTTATATCAAAATCGAATCATCAAATAATATCAAATACTGTTTATAAAGATGATAATGATAAAAAACATGGTATTAAAATTAATCAAACAATACTTTATAATGATGATACATTTAATTTTAATGATACTATTTATTCAATTAATTCAATTAAACCAAATTTTAAATTTAATAAATTACTATTTATAACAAATCATGAAAAAGTTTGGAGATATTCTTCATTAAATTATTATTGGATATATGATATTAAAACAAAAAAAATTATACCTCTAAATATAAATATAAATTTAAATGATGATAAAAATAATAAAGAATTAAATAAAATTAGTTTTGCTGAATGGTCACCAAATGGAGAAGTTATTTTATATAATTATAATCATGATTTATATTTATATACCATAAAAACAAATACAAATTTAAGAATAACAAATAATGGAAATGAAAATATATTAAATGGATTAAATGATTGGGTATATGAAGAAGAAATTTTTAATAAAGATACAGCGATTTGGTGGGCACCAGATAGTAATAAATTTGCATTTATGATTACAAATGATACAAAGGTACCTGATTTTAAAATACCTTATTATTTTCAAAATGATTTTAATAATGAATTTTATCCAGAATTTAAAAATGTCAAATATCCAAAACCAGGATTTCCAAATCCTATAGTTTCAATTTGTGTTGTTACAATTAATAATGATAATAATGATAATAATGATAATAATGATAATAATGATAATAATGATAATAATAATAATAATAATAATAATAATAATAATAATAATAATAATAATAATAATAATATTAAATCTTTTATAATTAATAATTCAAAAGATTCATCTTTAAAATTTGATAATATAATTACAGAAATAAACTGGGTTAATAGTGATAATTTATTAATTCATAAAACTGATAGAACAAGTGATTATTTAGAAATTTCAATTACAAATATTAAATCAAAAGAAACAAAAATTTTAAGAAGAGAAAATTTTAAAATTTTAGATAATGGATGGGTTGAAA
This sequence comes from Alloascoidea hylecoeti, assembly GCA_001600815.1. Lineage (NCBI taxonomy): Eukaryota > Fungi > Ascomycota > Alloascoideomycetes > Alloascoideales > Alloascoideaceae > Alloascoidea > Alloascoidea hylecoeti. The sequence goes on along the minus strand of BCKZ01000014.1, from coordinate 561,726 downwards.
AATCATCCATTACTACTTTTATACCGAAAAACAATAACAATGAGGATGATAGTTATGTTGATTTAACTATTAATAAAAATGGATATTCACAAATTGGATGGTTTAAAAATATTTATAAATCTGAAAAAGCTGATTTGGTTATTACTGGAGATGATTCAAAATTTGATATTGATTCTTCATCTATATCAATTGATTTAAAGAAAAATTTAATATATTATGAAAGTACTGGAGAAAATTCATCGATTGGAAAACATTTATATTCAATTAATTTAGATTCAACAAATAAAAAATCAATTCCAGCAACAAATGGAAATGGATATTATGATTCGTCAATTTCTCCAGGTTTAAGATTTGCTTTAATTAATTATCAAGGTCCAAACTTACCATATCAAAAAATTATAGATTTATGGGATGATAATGATAAAGGATTAAAATTAGAAGGATCACCATATTTAGAACAAAATTTAAAAAAATTTGATTTACCGATAGCTAATTATACAACAATTAGTTATAAAAATAATAATGAAATGATTGATTTAAATGTAAGAATTATAACACCATTTAATTTTTCAAAATCAGCTACCAAGAAATATCCAGTTATATTTTATGTTTATGGCGGACCTAATAGTCAAGAGGTTCAAACAAAATTTAGTATTCATTTTCAAGAAGTCTTATCATCACAATTAAATTCAATAGTAATTTCAGTTGATGGAAGAGGTACAAAAAATAAAGGCAGAAAATTTAAAACAGGTGTTAGAGATAAACTTGGAGTTTTAGAAGCACAAGATCAAATTGAAGTTGCCAAAATAATAGCTAAAGAATCATATATCGATGAAACCAAAATGGCGATTTGGGGTTGGAGTTTTGGAGGATTTTTAACATTAAAAGTTTTAGAAGTTGATAAAGGAGAAACGTTCTCGTTTGGGATGGCAGTTGCTCCGGTTACATCATGGAGATATTATGATTCAATATTTACCGAACGATATATGCATTTACCAATTGATAATGAAAAAGGATATGAAGAATCATCAGTTTTAGAAGAAAATGGGATTAACAATTTAAAACAAGTTAAAAGGTTTTTGATTATGCATGGAACAGGAGATGATAATGTTCATTTTCAAAATAGTTTAGCAATATTGGATAGATTGGATGTCGCTGGGTTAGAAAATTACGATTTCCACACATTTCCAGACTCTGAGCACAGCATTAACTTTCATAATTCGAATGCGATGGTTTATGATCGGTTGTTGAGTTGGATTGAAGAACAGTTTTCCCAGTCCTCATAGCTATTTTTATTATTTATTATTTATTATTTATTATTTCTCTATGTTTTGGAATATATTCATGTGATTATGCAGGCATATGCAGGAATGGCAACGAGCATAGCACTTTGCTATCAAAGAGCCTGTTTGGCCGGTTGTCTCTGGCTGGCTTCTCTCAAGCAGACATATACTCGGGCTCAAAGGTCCGGCAGAAGGGATGCTACCCGCTCCTAACAATTTCCTGGTACGGCATCTGACCATTGCTCTTCCACATCAGGACAGGTGAATACGCATATATTATCACATGGAGGGGCATAATTATGGAGAATCGACTTACTAATTAATCAGGTCCAACAATTGCAAACGTTAATCCCAACAATTCACAATTAATACTTATAAATATGTCAATTAATATCTTTTCCTTTCTTTTAATTTCTTGGAATGATCTTGCAATTATGAGTGAGGTAGGATCGATAAATAGCACTACAGAAATCACTGTTGATGATGAGCTTAAACTTAAAGATAATCATGCTAATATTTCAATTGGTATCCTTGGATCACAAAACAATAATGAAACTTTTATCATTCCAAAAACTCATGATATGATTGCAACATTATTTAATCCTAAAATTTCAAAATCTCCAATTGATAAATTAATTATATTAATTCTATCAAGTTACATTTTATTATTTTTAACAATTAATTATGGATCTGATAAGAAATTTAATTCTTATACTTCAACAATATTCATTTCTTTATTTGCATTTTGGAGAATTGCTTATAATGTCGGTATTGGTTGGTTATTAGATAATCAATCAAAGCATAAAACTTTAATTAAATGGGCAATTAAATATGATTTATTTTCAAAAAATGAAAAGGGGACAAAAAATTGGTTACAAAACTTCATTCAATATGATTTAAAAGTTAAAATGAATTCAAATGATATTTATGAAGTACCAATTGAGTTCAATACTTGGATTTTATTTCGACATTTCGTTGATTTGGTACTGATGTCTGATTTTATATGTTATTTTTTAGTAGTTTGCAGTTGTTTTAATTTTGAAGGATTTAATCAACCATTATATTTAATTGTTTTCCGGTTAGCTATTGGAATTCTGTTAAATTTATTCAATCTATGGGTGAAGATGGATGCTCATAGAGTTGTTCAAGATTATGCCTGGTATTGGGGAGATTTTTTCTTCTTACAAGATATAAATTTAACATTTGATGGAGTATTTGAAATGGCTCCTCATCCAATGTATTCAATTGGTTATGCTGGATTTTATGGTGCTGCGTTAATATCATCAAGTTATAAAGTTTTAATTATATCTGTCTTGGCTCATATTTGTCAATTTTTATTTTTGATTATTGTTGAAAATCCACATATTGAAAAGATTTATAATCCAAAACCAATTAGAAGATTAAGTTCAAGTATTGTGAATGAAAATGAAAATGAAATAGATATTGATGAAGAAAAAGATTTAATTAAACCAATGGTTATATTTTATAATTTTCATTTATTAAGACAATCAGATATTTTAACATTAATTGTTTGTATACAAACTCTATTATTGATATTTTTACCACAATCTAATTTTTTTAATAGATTATTATTTTTAAATGCAATATTTTGGAAATTATGGCATTTTTTTGGTCTTGGTTATATTTTATCAAAACAAAGTTCTTCATTTTTATGGACAAAATATTTTTTAAAATTTGGTTATACAAAAAAACAATCATTTAATCAATGGCAAATTTTATATAATTTTACAATTATTTTATCATATTCATCATTTTTTATTATATTAATTCGTGAAATTATAAATCCAAATGACCATTCAAATTTACATTCATTAGATTTAAAATTAAGTTATACAATTGGTTTATTTTTGATTTCTTTACAAATATGGACAAGTTATTCAATTTTTGAATCATTAGGTGATTATGGATGGTTTTATGGTGATTTCTTTCATAATAATACCAATAATAATTACAATAAATTATCATATTCTGGTATTCATAGATATTTAAATGATCCTGAACGTTGGTTCGGTATCGCTGGAATTTGGGGTTGTGTTATAATTTGTAATAGTATTAAAACCTTTATAATTGCGCTACTTTGGACATTTGGACAAATTTTCTTCTTACAATTTATTGAACAACCACATATGAAAAAGATTTATGGTGATCAAATTAGATTAGAAGCAGGAGTTGTTAAATCAATTAAATCATTAAAAACTAAAAGAGTTTTATCATTTTCAGAACCATTTACAAAAAAAGTTAAAGATTTACAAGGTTCTGTTGATAAAGTATTTAATGAAACTATTAATGCTGTTGAGGAATTTATTAATGAAAATAAACCAAAATTATCTGCAGCAGTTGGAACAGTAGGTGTTAGTCAAACAAAAATTAAATTGTTAAAAGAATATCCAACAAGATTAACAATTTCAATATCAAATATTAATGGTAATTCTAAATTAGATAAAGATCTGGATATTTCAAAATATAAGCTTAATATTTCAACTATATCTTCAACTCCAACCTTAAATTTTAACATTGGTGACCCAATTAAATTAAATTGGGAAGCAGATCCAAATCATTCACCTACAGATTGGATTGGTGTTTATCGAGTTATTGATAATCAATCAAATGAAATAACAACTGTTTCATCAGAAGGGAAATGGGTTCCTATTGACCCAGATGCATATGATGAAGATATAATTCCACCAAAGCCACCTTTAAATGAAAAAAATGGAACTGTTACTTTTAGTTCAAGCGTATTACCATGGGAAGAAGGAACTTATGAATTTAGATATCATCATAATGGGAAACATAAAGTTTTAGCAATATCACAAACATTTAAAATAATTATACCAAAATTTAAAATTGATAAATCAACACCAAAAGAAACTTCAAATAAATTATTACCATTTATTATAAATGCTTTTGATGTTTCTAAAGATGAACCACCAAAAAATATTTTTGAATTCTGGCAATTACAAAATGTTGAAGATTCAAAAGTTGTTAAAAGATTAATTTATTTTATTAAAGAATCTTGTGGTTATGAACTTTCTAAAGAAGTTTTATATAGTGATAAAAATATATTACAAATGAGTGAGAGATTACATAAAATTCATGATGTTTTGAAACCATTTGTTCAATTAGAAGAAGATTAAGTTATGTAAATAGAAATATAACTATTTTAAATTGTTTAGTTACATAAGTTTAGTAGATTTTCTTTTTATTACTAACAACAGCTCTTAACCTAATGATGATAGTATTTAATTATACTCTATAATCGATAGCTTAATTGCTTCTGCAAATAAACACCTCTCTACATCTTCATGTGATACCTCCAGTTCTGTTTTCTCCTAAAATTTTTGTCCTCCCCCAGTATATGTATGCAATTGTACACATATTACGCCATGAGGAAATATCGCAGCGTTCTTATATCACCATTCAATCTAGAAGACGTCTTGGGAAGCGCAGTGGTAGAAAAACATAGCCAAACTGACTGAAAGTAAATCCATTTTATACTAAGTGCTCACTAAGGATGAAATGGTCGATTTAGTGGAAGAATATTAATATGCATATTCGATTTCTGATTGGCTGCATACGATAGAATCCTCGCACTACTTGGTAGACGAGGATCCAAAACCACGCAAAGTACCCAATTCACCACAAAGTATGGCTGGACTATCTCCTGGAGTCACCGCATGCTCGGGTGTACTTATTCGCTATTCGTAACTTCGATGGAATATAAACGGTATATCCCGTAAGTCTTGTATACTTTTGTCCGGGCTTGAGTCCCAAATATATCATATCACGTGGTAATCTTTTGTGACTCAGCGAAACTTTTATTGATAAACCTTCGAAACTCTTAAAGAAATATCTGTAATAAAAAAAGATAGTAATGTCGTTAAAGTTCTCTGTTTCAGCTGACCCAGGTGTCTCAAAATTAGCATTATCAAATAACATTAAGCTCGCAATTTCTCTTGCCGTTTTCTTTCCCACAACCAAGCTTGTAACAGATTCTCCAACTCTGGAACTATCAACAGAAGTAGGTCATTTAATTGAACCAAATGCTATAGTGAAGTATTTAGCTTTCAGTTCAAAGAAAGATTTAACCTCCGGAGAGGATAAAGCTATTTATTTAGAGGAAATTGAACTATATAATAGTTTATTAAAATCAAATTCAGATCCGACAGTTTTAAAGCATTTTACTGATTATTTCAAATCAATTTCGGTTTCTGCAACTTCAATTTCTCAAATTATATTATTTTCAAGTTTTTATGTTTTATTTAACACCCAGATATTGAAAATTAAAGAATCTTATCCAGATTTTGCTAATTGGTATAAATCATTTTCTTCATTACCTGAAGTAATTTCTGCTTTTAAATCAATAAAATCATTATTACCAGAACCACCAAAACAGGAAAATACTGGAGTTCGTAATTTAGTTGGTGATTTTCAATTAAAACAATTTGATGGTAAAATTGTACCAAAAAGTGGAGAACGAAATATTCTCATTACTTCGGCTTTGCCTTATGTTAATAATGTACCCCATTTAGGTAATATTATTGGTTCTGTTCTTTCTGCTGATTTCTATGCTAGATATGCAAAAGCAAGAAATTACAATACTTTATACGTTTGTGGTACTGATGAGTATGGAACTGCTACTGAAACAAAAGCTTTAGAAGAAGGTGTTACTCCTCGTCAATTATGTGACAAATATAATGCAATTCATGAAGATATTTACAAATGGTTTCAAATTGGATTTGATTATTTTGGAAGAACAACAACGGATTATCAAACTGAAATTGCACAAGATATGTTTTTAAAACTAAATGCAAATAATTATTTAGAAGAAAAAACAACTACTCAATTATTCTGTGAACAACATAAGGGATTTTTAGCTGATAGATACGTTGAAGGTATCTGTCCGAAATGTAGTTATGAAGATGCTAGAGGTGATCAATGTGATGGATGTGGTACTTTACTTAATCCATTTGAATTAGTTAAACCAAGATGTAAGTTAGATGGTTCAACTCCAATTCCAAGAGATTCAAACCACGTATTTTTTGCTTTAAATAAACTAGAAGATAAAGTTAAAGAATGGGTTGAGGAATCTTACGCAAAGGGTAAATGGTCTAGAAATGGGAAATCAATTACTGATTCATGGTTGAAAGAAGGTCTCAAATCGAGATGCATCACCAGAGATTTAGTTTGGGGAACACCTGTACCATTGGAAAACTTCAAAGATAAAGTTATGTATGTTTGGTTTGATGCATGTATTGGTTATGTTAGTATTACCGCAAACTATACTGAAGATTGGCAAAAATGGTGGAAACGTAATGATGATGACACTAATGTTCAATTATATCAATTCATGGGCAAAGATAATGTACCATTCCATACTGTTATATTCCCTGCCACACAAATCGGCACAGGAGAAAAATGGACACAATTACATCATATAAGTACCACTGAATATCTTCAATATGAAGGTGGTAAATTCTCAAAATCAAGAGGAATCGGTGTTTTTGGAAATAGTGCAAAGGATTCAGGTATTCCTCCATCTGTTTGGAGATATTACCTTGCGACGGCAAGACCAGAAACCTCAGATACTCAATTTTCATGGCAAGATTTTGTTAACAGAAACAATGGTGAATTATTAGCCAATGTTGGTAATTTCGTCAATCGTTTAGTCAAATTTGTTAATGCAAAATACAATGGTGTTGTTCCAGCATATAATCCAGCAAATGCTAACTTTAGAGAGTTAGAAACAGATGTCAATAAATTATTACAAGAATATAATACTTCTATGGAAGCTGTTCATATAAGAAAAGGTTTAGAACATGCAATGGCTATTTCAAGTAGAGGAAATGTCTTCTTACAATCAAATAAACTAGATAATTCATTATATGCAAATGAACCGGAGAGAGCAGCTGCTGTTATAGCAATAGGATTAAATCTTATCTACTTGGTATCTGCTGTTTTAGCACCATTTATGCCAGAAACTTCAGAACAGATTGTTAAGCAATTAAATGTTCCTTTACGAAATATACCAAATACATTTGATTTACCAATTGTTGGTGGGCATTGTATTGGTAAGCCAAGTTACCTTTTCAGTATAATTACTGAGAAACAACTTGAGGAATTTAAACTCAGATATGGAGGAAATCAAGAGAAATAATTAAATGCATGATATTGGCTATAACTTAGAAGTAAATTAATATAAATTAAAGCTTACATAAATATCTAGATTAATATTAATACTCATACATATTTATATTGAAAGTCTATGTTACAATTACCTGTTTATGTTTACCGTCTTCAGAATAGGATTTTGTACGATTTTTTTGTAAATGTTTTTCACCATAAGATGTTCGCTTGTTATTATGTTTCGTCTTATCCTTACGGTTCGATGGTCTATTGGAAGTAGAAGGTTCATCAATATTCTCATTAATATTACTTTCTTTGGAATTCTTTTCATGATTTTTCTTTTTACCTCGAAATTTTTCATTTAGTTTATCCTTTGAAAAGCTTTTATCTTTATCTTTATCTTTTCCTTTTGCTTTGTTTTTGTTGGTTTTACGCTTCGAATTTTGTGTTGACGGATCCTTAATGATCCCCATTTCTCTTTGAACACGTTCTGATTCTTCTCTCCACCATTTTTCAAATTGTTCTTCTTGTCTAATTTCTTCAATGCCCTTCATTGTTGCCTTCTCTCTCTCTCGGCGTTGGATTTTCAGTTCCTCCTCTCTGATAGCCTCTCCCAATGATGGAATTACTTCAATCTGCTTCTTTTTATTGCTAGTTTCAAATTTTGGGAAAGCACTAGTAGTTTCAACTGAAGAAATTTTAGACTCAGCCTTCAATTTCCAAGGAGAAGTAATTGGAGTAGGAGGTGTGGGTACTAATACGGGATTCTCCACAGTGGGAGTAGCACTTAATTTTCTTCTTTCCTTTTGAGAAATCTTTCTACTTGATCCGATGTGAACTGGAATACCAATAGATACAATATCTTCTACCATTTTTTCGGGGTTATGACTCTTTTTGTAAAGGTTCTGTGCTGTGCTAGCCTGTGAAGCAGGTGTAGATTTAGTTGGAGTGTTTTGGGGGAGAGTAGGCCAGAGTTTATCTTGGGGTTGAGCTCCAGAGGATGATATTTTGCTAGTTGATTGTGGTGTTTTTGCTTGCGATACAGGTCTGGTTGGAGTTTTTAAGGAAAGAGTAGGCCAGAGTTCTTTCTCTCCATTTTGAACACTAGAAGAAGGGATTTTACTAGTCAATGGTGATCTAGTTGGGAGCTCAGTTGAAAATGACGATCGTGGTTTTATATTGGATTTTGCTACATTAGATGCAAAAGAAGTGATTGAAGAACTAGAATTGTTAGCATTACTAAAAATTGGCTTTGAAACTGTTTGCTTTGTGAACGCACTTGATCTTCTTCTTTTATCATTTCTGTTGACCAATTGAAATTCATTTGATTCAATAACATTTTCGGTAAAAGTCACTGAATTTTCTTCATCGTCCTCTAATTCCAAATCAAATATTTCATCGTGTTGCAATTTTCTATTCTTGTTCGCGATATTATTAGCTTTTGGTGATTGCTCAGCATAAGACTTCCTTTCTTTCTTTTGTGGGGGTTTAACTCGATTTTCATTAATGTTTTTAGCATGTTTAAGAGTTCCGGGTATTAATTTAACATCGCTGAAAACAAGGTTAAAGTCAGACAAACTTTGCAAAAACAACGGAAGAAGATGTTTCTTTTTAGATTTTAAATGCATTTCTTCAAAAAAAGTCTCTAATGTATCTTTGCAAAAATATCGATTGAATTTTCGATAACAATACATTCTGTTATCAATATCTTCTAATAACTGATCATCAAGTCCATCCAAAAGATTATTCAAAAGTAAGTATTCTGCATTATTATAAATATAAAAGAGACAAGCAGATTTTAATTTATAAGCAGAATAATCATCAGCTTCTACCAATATAGAACCCACATTTCGTGCGTCAATGAAATCTGCTAATACAATTTCGCATTCAGCTTTTAATTCGTCGAGTAATAATTCGTTGGAAACGGCAATAATATCCAAAACAAACGATAAAAACTTCTCTACTGAATCAAATTCTAGATCATCAAATATAGTAGATAATTTATGACCATAGATATAATCAATCGCAATTTCAAAAGGTTTATATTCAAGATGGTTTATATCAATGACTAATTTGTTTCTTCGTGATAATAATTTTGAGTACCAACGGCTTGAAAAAAGGGCATTAAAATATTCTGATCGCACAGATAATATTGCGGAGTGACAAGATATTGAATATTTTCCGTTTTCTACTTCTATTAAAACGTCTGTGGTATCAAAATTGTGCTTTTGTGATATAATAGAATTTCGTAATTCAGATGAAATTAAATGCTGTGGTCCAATAGGACGATTGTAATCACTTAATTTGAGTAAATCAGCGAGATGAGAGAACATAACTCTCGTAAGATTTCCACTCTTGCAATTGGGAATAGGTATAAATAATCCTGTATAAATGAAATAAATCGTTTGAATTAAACAGTTAAAATCTATTCCTGAAAATTTCAAAATAATATATGAATTTTTGCCTTTCCTCTTCTTATGACTTGAAATATCTATTCCATTAGCAGAAACGTGTGCCACTTTAAGTCTTATAAGATTCAATAATGTTTCTGACCTTGTTTCAAGGATCGTTTGATGTGCCCATATTTCCTGATCTTGATTATCATGAGAAATCTTAATACATACATCACAATGTCGTGTGTTATTATCACCCAATAAAATACTATCATTTGAAATATAGCTTATACCTAGATTCGGTTCCTTCGAAATTTGATGCAACATATCATTCACATATGCTGGAATATGTTCAAATTTTGTACCACTAGAGCTTTCAATTCTTTTTTGTTCCTTCATTGATTTTGTATTTTTTGTCAGCGATAAACATTGCAAAAATTTATCATCAAACATAGATTCATTTTCATTTAGAAACAAGTCTTGTTCATCATCCTCGTCTTTTATTTCTGAAGGAATACCTAGATAATAAGATTTTGTAATTGCCTTCTTAACTACTTTATCCTCCCAATAAACAGAATTAAGTGGTGACAACTTGTGTAAATCGTATAATAACCTATCTTGAGGAACTAAAAGTGGTGGAATATCAGAGCTATCACGAATTGCTGCAAAAGAAGAGAATGATGGATTACAACAAACTTTAACGATACCACTCAGCCTTGGAATACGACTAAACTTGGAATCCTTATAATATCTTTCAATAATTGCAACGTTAGGTGTTGAAGTATTTGTTCTCGCTTTAGATCTCCATACTCCACCATCTTTTGAACAGATTATGATAGACCCATCACTTCCGATATCAACATCAACAGCGATTAAAAAATCATTCTTAGCTTTCCATATTATACTTGTGTGAACAAGTTTTGACAATTGTGAAGATGACATTGATACTGGAGGAGAAGATGAATAGGAATTAGAATAGGAACCTACATCATGATGAATATCATTAGATATTATCGGTGTTGAAACAGAAATATTATAAACTTCACCGTGACTACTGAGTGCGCAGATTGTTGTAGGGTTTTTAGCAACTACCTTCACGATTGTAGGTTTAATTGAAAATATACGCGGCTCAAATCTATCAAAGCTCTTAAGTTTTGATTCATTTGAAATGAAGTTAAAAGATACTTTTGCTCGACTAAATTTTGTATAAAGAAATACTTCTCCATTCGATAATAAACAAACTGTTGAAAAGTCATTACACGAAACTTCGACCACGGGGCAAGGAAGGTTTGAGATTTTATGCGGTAAAGCCTCAATCCGTCCTTTGGTTGGTGTACCTGAATGATAAACGACACTATCTTCCCCAATAGTAGAAATAATCCCCATTTGTCCAATATTAAGACCCCACATGAAAAGATCTTCACTTGTAAATACCACAGTGTGAATCTTCGAGGCAGCACAGCCTTTGACAGCTAATCTTTTCAATTCTCCTGAGACCTTTCTAGGTGTTGGATTAATAGGTTCTTTCTTCACTTCATTTTCGGTTGCGTAGCCTAATTGATTATATTTGTTGTACCCCCAAGTATAGCAATCACCATCAGATGTTATTGCAACTGTATGGTTTGTGCCAAGGGCAACAGAAACAATGCGTTGTTGAGAAAAGGTTTTCACGGGCTTAAAAGAAAGTTGAGTTGATAAATCTCCAAGGCCTAACCGACCACGACTTCCTATTCCACAAACAAATATATTACATCTTGGATCAGCAGTTAAGATAACAGTGTGTAATTTTGCTATTTTCACATCAGAAATTCTAATGGGCGTGAACATTTGTCTAGGTGGTATATGATTACCGTTGGAGAGTTCCTCTTCAAAATAAGCCGCCCTGTTTATTTTCATTCTATCAGGATGTGCTCTATCATCGAGATCAGCAAATCCCAAGTTTTGATTGGCATTAGACCCAAACATGTATAATGATGAGCCACCTCGTTCATATTGCCACCACTCAGAGAATTGTTTATTATTGTGGCGAGTATTTGAAAATTCCATGGATTTGTTTCTTAATTTGATATCATTGTGATCTACTTCACTGATTTCTTCACGATACCATAATCTTGACTCCAGTCCTGTGATTTTATTATATAAATCGAAAGGTGTTAGTCCCTCTCTATCCTTTACTTTAATAAGATTTGGTTGCTTTTCTATTAATAGTTTTGCACATGATAAATTTCCATTAAACAAGGCAGTATGCAAACAATTCCAACCACTTTCATAATCCAATAGCTCTAAATTAGAATGTCTATTCTTAATGACCGATTTGACAACATCTGTATTTCCAATTAAGCATGCTAAATGTAAAAGAGTCTTTCCGAATATATCAGTCTTATTAATTTCTTTCTTATCATAATGTTGTAGTTTTTCAATGTTTTTCCTATTCAGAGCTTCCGGTAATTCAATAAAAGAGTATACCCAGTCATCTTCAACAATTCGAATGTAATCATTATCATCTTGAATAGCTTTATGTGTTTTTTTATCACTGTTCATGTTCAGTTCCGAACACTCAAAATATGACTAATAACACAGAAAAATTAATAGCAATGAAATTCAAAACAAAAATAGGTGTATAATATTAGTATACTCGAAAGCTATTCATATACATCAGTTCCGAAGGTCCTTGAAAAAAGCTGAAGCTCTGGGAATCTACTTTGAGAGATCGTATGGTGGATTTTAGTGCGGGTAACACACGTGTGACTCAGCTGAGTTTTAGTAACTAGTGGGCAATTTTGGCCTCCAATAATATGCATGCAACTATACATCTTGCTTCATGAGGAAGTGTGGCATTAATCATATGCATGCTCTCACTTGTATGAGGTAATTTTCATTGCTTCTATGCACAAAGTTGTAAACTAATTTCTTAGAGACAGTAGCAGTATAAGGCCTTATAGTATAGTATATGGTTAAATGTAATATTAATGATCATTATTTAATTGCTCAAAAATCATAAGAAACACAATAAAAAAATATTCATATAAAAAATGCGCCGGGGGAAAAAATAAGTGTAGTCGTAAAAACAAAAGTATGGGTATAATTTACAAACTAAAATCAATTTAGCAATTTATTAGGCTTTGTATAGATTTGGTTTTATGTGTTGTTGTAGAAGTTTTTTATTTTCAGCCTTTTCTTCTTTACTCTCATTTTTCAAAAGCCCACCTCTGCTCATGGCAATGCTCGATATAATGTATTTCATATCATATGTAACCCATGATAAATCTTTAAGGTTGAGAATCTGTGGTGTGTGCCATCCATCCTTGAATTTATTTCCCAATTTTGGTGAAATTATGTTATGTTTGTAAAAGTATTTCGTGTCACATAAGCTCTTTCCATACTTGAAAGATACACGTTTTCTTCTCTGTTGATTTCCACTATTGACCTTCTTTAAAATAGGTTTAGGATGTGAACCCCTGTTTGTTAATGTGCGTGCAGTCGAAGATTTGACAATTTCGGATTTCTTCACCACCTTCTTGTTTTCCTGAGGCTTAACAATAGGTGAAAAATTTATTCTGGGCAATCCTGATTTCTTAGAAAAATCTACTCTGGGTGATCGCGATTTAATAGGATTGTGTTTTATATTTCTCCTGCTCTTCAATGAGAATACAACTTTAGGCCGTATCTTTTCTAATTTAACTGATTCCTCTACATTGTTATCAGATATATCCTCATCTAAAGTTTTGACAGCATTCTCAATTTTAGATGATACCATATCAATCATATTATCAGTGAGATCTCCATTTTTCATTTGTGACGAATCACTTGATAATTCAGATGTTTCTGACAAGTTGAATTTGAATATATTACCGATATTTTCTTCGTCATCTTGTCGAATTGGCGATGAAGGAGACTCGATGGGTTCTTCCTCTTCAACTTCATTTGATTCATTTTCTGGTGACAAGTAAATATCTTCGTTACTATCATTTAAACCCTTACTTGAACTACCTGATTCTTCTTCTGAAAAATTGAAAACAAAAGGATCTCTCAATTCATACTTTGAATTGTTTTCATTAAACCCCAATTCTTCAGTCTTTGACTTTTTCGATGATTCATATTCAAAATTATTAGATTTAGTTGTTTCATTGTTATCTTCATCACCAACCTCGCCAAAATCCCTTTTTAATCGTAAAGGATTAAATCCATGATTAACATCAAGTTCATCAACAGATTTTAAAATATTGAACGTCATTGGTCGATCTTCTTCCTCATCTTCTTCTTCACCACCTTCTTCTTGACTTTCATCTTCGTCTTCGTTTTCATCTTCATTTTTATCATTCTTATTATTATTATTAACATCCTTCTCATGATCAATTTTTTCGGATGTATTATAACTGTTTTCATGTGTACTTGTTGGTGCTTCAGGCAATGTGATATAAGAAGAAGACATTTCAGTAAAAGGTTCCATAATATCATTGTTATGATCCTCTAAATTTTCCACCTCATCATAATCGTCAGGCTTCTCAGAGAATTCCAGATTCGTCACATTTAAAGGTATTTCTTGATTATAATCATCAGTATCGTATATAGCGCTTGAAGTGTTGGATTCCGTTGATATATCTTTAGTCTCATTATCTTCTTCTTCATCGCTTCCAATAACAGTTGATGGAATTCGTGTTTCTTTATCCTCTATAATCTCTTCTGGTGATGAAATGACTAAAGCATCTTGAGTATCTGATTTGTCATTATTTTCCTTCTCGATTTTTTGTTTCTTATTATTTTCAGGTGAAGAGTCTTGATTATCATTATTATCATTTGTCAGAACAACGTTGAAATATGATCGTTTCAAAGGTTGTACAGATTTATCATTATCAGGTTTTGAAGAAATAGTTCCAATTTCAGCAGATACTGATTTATTGTTATGGGTTTTGATGAATTCACTTGAAACTAACTCTTCCGGGACTTCATCATTCTCTTCCTCAGCTTTATGAGAATCTAAAGTAGTCATTTCTAATTTATCCTTGATTTTATCATTTTCATCATTTGATTGATTTGTTATTGTCGGTTCTGTTTCTTTGTCTTCCAATTCTTTAATTTTTGTAGTATTTTTTAAACTAATATCATCAGCTATAGAAGTCTCCAATTTTAATTGTATAGCATTTTCATTATCATTATTTCCAAGTTGTGTTCCATCTCGAATTTTTCGTGGGGAAATATAAATCGAATCAAAATCGAAGTTACTAGTTTCATCATTTATTTCTTCTATTGTCACTTGATATTTAGTTTTACCTTCATTTGAAGCTATTGATTTCTTCTTTTGGGATATTTTATCATCATTAATTTTAGTGTTAATTAATGGTTGTGAGTTCAAACTACTACTTATAAAATTTCTGGTTCCTGTTTGGATATTAATAGCGGTGAATCCAAATCCTAAACCTCCAACTCGTCTTGATTGTATAGGCAAATCATTATCTTTTTTTTCTGTTGGAAGATTAATACTCGTAGGATTTTCATATCTATTTACATTCTTCCTTTCATTTATACTCTCATTTTTATGTGTATCATTATATTCCTGTTTCTTTACCTCTTTATCTTCATCTCTACCTGTATCTACATCTGTATCCGTATCCGTATTTTCATCATCCTTGTCATAATCTGTGTCATTATCTTTATTACCATGCTCATCAATACTTTCTTCTTCCTCATCATCAGTGGATTGGGACATTTTTTCGATGAGATCTTCTAAAAGCAGTTTTTCTACTTTTGGTTTAGTTTTGTCATTGTTTGTAATTGAAAATGATTGTGTAGGTGAAGCATCTCGGCTTAAAATTGGAGGAGTTGAATCAAGACAGATTTCTAATGGTAAATAGAAAGTTATATCTTTTTGACTGATTGATGATGGCATTGATGAGCTGGGGTCGGTGTGTATAGGGGAGTTTTCTTTATATGCATTATTTGATGTTTCCTTAACTTCTCCGGCGTGTGCAGTTCTCATTACATTTGGAATTGAAAGTTTATCATTCATTTCAATTGATTTATTATTATTATTATTATTATTAGAAGAAGAAGATAATGATAAGTAATCAACTGGGGCATCCTTTTTATCTTTATCTGGTCTACCATTTGTTACTTCATTATTTGTTTTCGTTACTGTTGTTGAAGATTTTGAGGGGATTGGAATTCTTAATGATGGGAGACTTGATAAATTATTTTTTGATTGTTGAAGATTATTATTATCATAATTCTTACCTTCAACTGATAACGATATGTTTTCAATTGTTTGTTGAGTTGATTTATCAATATCACTATCATTATGCTTCGAGGAAGAAGGAATAATTTCTTCTTCATCATTAACCAAAATAGTTGATTTATTAATAGGAAGAATATCAGTTTCATCAATTTCATCTATTTCTAAGTCGGATGAGTCTAATGATACAAAATTGGACTCATTATATGATGCTTTGGTTTGATTTAACTTTGGCTGGGGTGGTGATGATGACATTGGTCTTGTTATTGATTGTAATCTTAATTTTTGATCATTATTACGCCTAGGTGTTTGAACACTTTTCGAATTCCATGATGAACTTTTACGAACACTTGGCGGCGTTGGTGTAGTTTGGTTAAAAGATGGATTATGATTTGCCGGTTCATGTAATTGAGGGTTCCAAATCCTTGGGGGTCTTTTATTAGGTATAGCATCGACAACCACGTCATCACCATCATCATCAGAATCTAAACTGATGACATTTCTAAAAGAATGGGTATCGTTAACACTATCAAGATCTATAATAGCCGGTGATGATCTTTTTACCTTTGGGAAAGAAAGGGGTGGTGAGGGAGATTCATAACCCATCTCGACAGGCGACTCGTAGTCATCAAGTTCCAAAACATTATTATCCACTAGTTCAATAACTTCTGTTATTTTGTTACTTCTTTCCAAACGTAACATTGATGTTTTTCAAACAATTAAATTTTTATTACCGTTATTATTATCAAGCCCTGGATATCTCAAAATCCCAGAAACTTCTTCACGGTTATCCAAAATATATAAGCCGTGGATCTTAAGAAACCGAATCAAGAGTAGTTATACCAGAGCTTTTATTCTCACTCGGTGGTTTTGGCGCGAAAGTAAAAGGGGATGAAGATTATATGTCACGTGTTGTGAATTTCAGATGCATCGAACGGAGTTCCAGTTTGTCTGACAGTGTCTATCGGGAGACAGAAGTCCTAAAAAATAGGAAAGCTATCCAATTATTCAAATTCAATATATTTGTCACATTAATTTTAGTGAGTTTGAACATAGAAATGGTTTAAAAGTATAGGGATATGCATAAGATATACCCTTTAAACGATCAAACTGCACAAGAGAACCATAATTGATACATTTAGATATGAAATTATAAGAAACATAAATCTTGGAATATATGACTACTAATATTAATTATAACTAACATGAATAATAGTTAAATCCAATTAAACTATTATTAATCATTATATAAATGACTACAATTTAAGACACATTTTTAAAGATATCTAACAAGAAACTAAAGCTTGAAACTTGGAAGTAGAGTGTAAAGTAGAAGCAAGTTTAAGTAACTTGATAAATTCTTTTTATGAACATAAAATAAGATCAGGCATCACCAGCTCGTCTAGAGTTACATGCAACAATCTTCACTTTATGAGCACGCACAAGTTCACCTCCATCTAACTTAAAATCGACATCCTTTACAATGAATGTCCAGACATCATCACAGAATCTATAAGTATGAAGGTGACCTTTAAAAGTCATCTTTGCCCGCACTTTTTCTCTTAAGGCATCGCTGACGACTTTATCAAAGTTTTTAAGAATTTTCATGGCTAACTGGGGTTGAATGCGCTCATCAGTGATGAGACTATCCAGAGCATCCGTAAGACTTGTCCCAATACTGTATATCATTAGAGTCAGACATCTGCATATCTTAAAAGGTTTGTATAAGACTTACGTGCTTCGCTGGTACAACTCGTAGTATGCCTGATTCATTGCTTTTATAGTGGTGTTGAGTAGAAAGAAAAGAGGTGGCCAATGAGTATTGGCGGAACGGTCGGGTAACTGGGCAGTACAGCATAATAAAACACTTGCATATAAATATAATGCATTTCTATCTATCGCTATCTATTTAAATATCAATGTTTATCACCCTTTGAAAAAGACATCACTGCATATTTTCCAGTCCATGCCCATCCATTAGTTTCAGTGTTCCCAGAATTGCGCCATTGTTCATTCAATTCTTCTTCTAACCCTTGTGGTAATCCCACCAAAACATCTGCTTTGCAAGTTCTCAATGATAAAACGGGAATATCACCACTTGCTAACTCACCAATTGCGTCAAGAAAAGATGTAGTTCTTGGCCAAACAGCATCCGCTGTAAGTCTTCTATAATTTAAATCCCCTTTAAATATAACTAAATCACTCTTTTGTAATTCCTTATAAATTTTATCACCACCATCTTTACCATTAGGATTGATTTCCCAAAACGGAGTATATAAACACCAGAATGGGTCTGAAGTGATTTTAATATGGCCATCTGAATGATATTTCGAAATTCTACTGGAAATAAATTTTAAATCTTCTGGGTGGGTTGATTTACCACCAAAATACTCTTCACCATTTTCTAAATCGCGGAGTAAATGTTCAAAATCTTTTGGCATAACATCTGAAACCATCCATGGATATGGTTTACAGTGTAATACCACAGTATCAACAATCTTGGAATCAAGTAAAAATAAAGCCATATTTAAATCAGCATAGAGTTCAAATCCAGCATTATCCAAAACGTAATCAACCTGAACCTTTTCAGATTTTGATTTTTTACTTTCAGAAATTGAAAAAAGATGACTCCAAGCTTGATGTAAATCATTAACAAGAATATTATCTTCTGATTTCTTACGTGCTTCTGAACCCTGAAGAGATTGAATATCTTCGAGTGAGGCATTAGCTAATAAGGAAAGATCGGTAGCGTTTCCCCACAAAGAAATATCGGCATATTCTCTCTAAATGAAAATTATTATTAGATTGTAAAATGACATTATTGGGTACAATGTGACTTACAAATAGAATCTCTAAAACATTTTCCT
Source organism: Alloascoidea hylecoeti (assembly GCA_001600815.1). Taxonomy (NCBI): domain Eukaryota; kingdom Fungi; phylum Ascomycota; class Alloascoideomycetes; order Alloascoideales; family Alloascoideaceae; genus Alloascoidea; species Alloascoidea hylecoeti. Next base: position 542,810 of record BCKZ01000014.1, on the reverse strand, counting down.
CGATGTTTTCTAATTGACCAACCAATTTTCTGTATCTGGTCGCCAATTCAGTTACTCCAAAACAAGAAGAAAAAAATGTCTTCTCTTTCAATGCTTCAAAGACGTCATAATCTCTCCAATTCGTGGATTGGGTGAAATAAGAATGCATTATTCTAAGAATTGAAGTATTAGTAAGTTATCATCAACATTGAAATACATGTTTAATAACATACCTGTACAATATAGCTTCTGAAAACAACCAAGGAGCAGTTTTCCAGGTCATTGGTCCCAAATTTTCCAGTTCTCTATTGAAATATTCTAATCCCGTAGTACTTTCAATGGCATCTTCATCAAAAGAGCTATAAACCTGGATTAATATCAGCCACCATAATCTTAATTATGAGTCAGCATCAACTTACACTATAGGTTCATCATTGTCAATTGCTTTCTTCAGCCCAATCAGCAGATCTGAAATGGCATATCCTTCAGCAGACTTTTCCAGATTATCTTCACTGAATGGTATTTTTGCTGTTGTGGCTTTGACATCATCAGCTGCTTGTTGAACAATGATGATCCAGCGCGAACGAGCAGTGGTCCAGCCAAATGAGTTCTTATCATTATTGTAGTAAACTTCTGGAATTTCTACAGATATCAATTCAAGTTATAATTAGTGATAATTGAACGAAATACACCAAATCTTAGGAGTACATACCGATTGTCATTCTAAATTGACTATATTTTGGATATTGAAATTGCGCAATTGAGTGGTGTACTTTTAATCACAACGTTTAATAATATCGTAAACCCGAACATCTAACTATCCGGACATATTTAATGGAATATAAAAAAAAGATTAATTACTTTAAATATATTTATATTTATTTGATGATCTATATACTATTTGATCCACTCGTGAGTCTTGCGATTTCTAATCCAAGAATCCTTTCCAATCGACATAACCATTCTTCATGTTCTCTTTTAACATCATCATACGACAATGCTACTGTATGCACAAGAGTTTCCGATTTAAATCTTTTTAAATCACCATTTTGTTCTCGATTATCTTCTGTTTCACCAGATTTAATCCTATTCTTTGAATCTATTTGTTTAGTAGTAACGACAATCCAAGAATCACCCTCTGGAAGACAGGCAAGTACATTTAGGATTGTCATGTAATAATCTGTGATTATTATATCATTACTTTGTGGTTTTAATGATGACGAAATATTTTCCCGCAATTTTGTAAGGTAAATGTATAAAGCTGTTGCTGCTCCTCTATAGTCATCATGAGCTAGCCTCCATGAAAAGAGAACTTTATAATATCTGTCATCACCACCACTGTTATCTTCATTACTAGCCTTCTTTTCTAACAATTCATCAATTGTTTCAAATAATCCGATAAATGGATATGACAAGAGTCTATCAATCTCTCCAATGTCGTATAATTTTGTTATGAATAAGTCAAGCAATTCTGTAAACTTATCATCACCTAGTTTCTGTAATATTAATAATGATTCATAACAAGTTTCAAAATCAGAAAGTTTTAATGAATTTTCAAACTTAACTAATGAAACATCAAGTTTCGTTACTTCATCATAAGCATTTAGCAATGAAGTTTCTGTTAATTTGATTGCAGCGCCAAAACAATTTTCAATTGAGAATAATTTTGCGGTCGCAAGATAATAATTTGAAATGCTTGTATTAAACAAATATGAAGAATCACTGTTTAAATTTCGTAAAATCTCTTCCTCTGAGCTAGTTAATGCATGGGTAGAAATATCATATGCTGATCTTTTAAATAATGAGACTGCTTTATTAATTTGTGATGTTTTTATAAATAAATAACCACGAATGAAGATATTAAATGGTGAATTTGTAAAAACAATATATGGTAAGAATTTAAGAGCATCGTCTGTTTTCTTTTCATTAATTAGACGTGAAATTATAAATGGTACAAAATCAGTCACATATATTTTATTTGTTAAACATGCAGATAACTGAGAAGTGAAATGTGAAAAATTGATCCCAAACCTAATATCACTATGGAAATTCTTCAGAATCCAAGCATCCAATGGACTAAACACCAGATCAGATGTTTTAGTTGTTCTTGTCGTTGATGATATTTCTCTTGTAAAATGAGGATTATCGTCACTACTAACTGTTAATCTTCGAACTTGAGTTGCTAACTCATCTTCTAATTTTCCTCGTTTCCAATTATCTAATTTTTTTGAAGCACTCAACCCAGAGTTATAAACTCTATAAATAGTTAAAAATCGTGAATAATACTTTGATGATTCAGTATTAAAAGCATCAGAACCTAAATTTGATGAAATTAATAAAATAACAATTATAGCATCAAATATAACTTCACAAGAAGTATGTAATATTTGGGAAATTGAATTTGAAACTAATGATAATCCATCATCACTTAGATTAAAACTTCCTTTAGAACTTAATTTGTTCGATTTTACCATTGATTCAAATAATGCTTCAAGAACTTCAACTAGATCAATTTGAAGCAAAACATTACTTAACGCTTTTTGTGATGCATTAGAATAATTTTTATATAACGTTTCTTCATAAATAGTTACAATTCTTTCTTGAAGAGCATATGAAGGATTTTTTGAATAATCTTCTTCTAAACCTGATTTTATATCACTAATAACAGCATGTGATAGAGATTTTCTGAATGTTTTAGCTGCATCAACAAATTGTAAAACATTTTTTAAAATCGAAGTCGAAGTAATAGGTTTCATCATACATAATGATAGTTGATCTAATAATGCATCACTTGGATTCTTACTACTATTAAAACTGAACATTTCAATATCTAATGAAGGTCTGAAAAAACTTAAAGAATATGCTTTTGATATCCATACTGTATTTGATTTAGTATCAATTCCCATTCCAATTGCTTCATTTGATTGTTTCTCGACCTCACTACACAATTGTTCGAATTTTTGCCATTGTAATAAAATATCGTAGGAATATAATGAATAGTCCGAAACAGTTGATGACCCAGTGAGAATTGGTAGCGATGATGTTTGTACATTAACTGCTGCTCCAATGGTTTTACATACTTTTTCTTGTAAAGATAAATCTAATAATTCATCAGTGAATTGATGTGATATTGAATTTGAATCATCATTTTCATAATCCTCATCATCAGGAATTAAAATATGTTGTTGGAAAATCTTTAATGCTATCTCTATTGATAAACGTGAATATCGATGAGATTGTAAAATTCTTGATATATAAACATCACTCTCTGATTCTGATGTGCTTGCAGATTTTCGAACTGCATCCATACTTGGGGGTTCAAAACTTGGTTCTGCAATCGACCATATTCTTGAGCTTAAACTAGTATTCAAACTAGAACTTGAAAGAGATTTAGGATCTTGGATCAATAATTGTTGTACAGAACAACTTGTATTACTTTTCCAAAGGACCCACAGTGATAATAATGATGATGATTCTAATTTTAATGAAAATTGTTGTTTAACAACAGCAAAATCAAATACTAACCACACAGAATGATTATCAGGAGCATTTGGTATAAATTCCATCTGTTTACCTAGATCTTCTAAATGGATCGGTAAACCATGCTTCAAGTGACATGTATGAATATTATCAATTCTATAGATTTTAAAACATCCAGAGCCACCAGGTAAATAAGCAGCTAAGAATAAACTTCTTTCCTTTGTCAATGCTAATGATGATGATGATGCATCTGATGAAGAGGTGGGTAAAAGTGTTAAAAGTTTTGTGGGATGAACATCAAGTAACACTTTAGATTGTGTATGAGACCCAACATCATTTGGATTTAACTCATGTTCTGCAATAACTGAAAAAGTTTCTAAAGACCAAATTTTTAACACTCTATTAATTGAAAGAGTAAATAAAAGTGATGCTTCATGATAAGGAACAACACTAATTATTGTTGTTATTGAAACATCATGATGTGTTGGAACTTTATCTTTACTACCCCAATGTAAAACTTTTGTTAAAGATCTAAAATAACTATTATCACTAAAGACAATTGGTGATGCTTCATCTAAAGTTCTTAATCTTGAAAGTCTAATTAATCCACCATCTTTTAATGCAATTCCAAGATTATTTGTTGATATTTCAAACATCAGATGTGGTTGACGAACATTAAATCCATAAGGTATTTGAATTTTACACCATTTAGATAATTTTAAATTTTTTAAAGATGGTTTTGAAGTAATAAGAAACTTTTCAGTTGGAATTTTAAGTGTAACAAATATACCAGAAATTGTAATTAAATCAATGACAATACTTGAGTCTGTTGTTTCAGAAACAACAATACATTTTGGAGCGACTTTTTCAAATAATTTAATATGAATTGATTGTAATGAATAATTATTATTATCAATTTGTGTTAAATCTTGGTCGGTTGGATTGATTAATCGTAAAGGATTAAGTTCTAGTACCTCATCATTTTTAACCAGTCTCCAGGAGATATGTTTCGGATAGGAATCTAAAGAGGAGATAATAACATTTCCATAAGACGCGAATTTCTCTTTAAAAATATCGTTTTGGGTCGTTGTTGTTTTTATTCGTTCAAAGGAGTCTCTAGTTCCAAACTCTGAAGATTGAAATGATGAGTCCAAAAAACCATCGCCAGGAACAGTTAACAGCAAATGAGGAAGCTGTTTCGTAGAAATTGATTCCAGAGGTGTTTCACGGAATGAACGTAACATTTAAATTTGAAGAATTTAAATCTTAAGACTGAAATATTTGGTGTCGGGGGGAAAAAAATTAAAGATTTGGATGAATCCAAAACATCCATACATCTAAATGTAAGAAAGAAAAAAAGAAGAATTTAACACTATAAATACAATTTTCATTACAAATTATTTTTTTTATTTAAATTATTTTCAATTCCTAGATTTCGGCATCTTTCTTTCTCCAAAACCATATTTTTCAATTTCATCCTCTTTAAAATAATGTGGGGCTAATTCCATTAACCATTTAGATTTAATTGGCATACAATTTCTCATAAATTCTTTACTTGTCAATACCAATTCATTATAAAGTACCCATTTAGGTAAAGGTTTAATAGGAAATATAACAGATGAAGGATGAATATAAATCGTTTCACTTTTCGTTTTAATAGATTTATAATTTTCTCCATTTCTGTTTAATCGAGCAGTATTTGGGAAAAACCCCGAAACAATAGATTTCATAATTCTTTCTGTTATTGTAACATTATCATCTTCATTTCTTGGTTTATCAATATCAATTTCAACTCTTTCACATAATCTAACTAATTGATCTCTAACATCTCTTGCACGACATAAATTTTTATATTGTAAAAAATTGTCTTGTGCCCATTGTTTTGAAAATCCAGTATCAATCCATTGATTCCAAATTTCTAATAATACTAAATGATCACCTCCATCAGGTCTTGTAAAAGATTCTTTTGCTTTATCAGCATGTACTTTATCAAGTTTTGGCCTATAAAAAAGTGCAGATGATTCACCAAGCATAGACATTATAGAAATAACCTCATCAACACAATTAAATTTATCACTTGCTATAATTGCTTTAGAAACCATTGGATCAGTTGGAAATTCAGCTTGTTGTCTTCCAATTTTTGTTAATTCACCTTTATGATTTAATGCACCTAAAGCATATAATAATTCTAATGATTTTATAAGCATATCATTCGGTGGAGAATCCATAAAATCAAAATGAATTAAATCATTTATACCTAATGACATTAATAGTAATACAACACTTGATAGATTTGTTCTTAAAATTTCTGGAGAAGTTGTTTTTGGCATTTCATTTAAAAATGCCCATTTTGTATAAAGATGGAAACATTTTCCAGGTCCTACACGACCAGCACGACCAGCTCTTTGATCTGAACTTGCACGAGAACAAGGTGTAACAACTAATGATTCCATACCTGTTTTAGGATTATATACATTTTCTTTAACGAATCCTGGATCAATAACAAATGCAACACCATCGATAGTAATTGAAGTTTCTGCAATATTTGTAGCTAAAACAACTTTTCTTGATCCTTTTGGAGTAGGTTCAAAAATTTTAGACTGTAATTCTGCAGGTAAATTTGCATAAATAGGACAAATGATCAATGGTTTTATTTTGTTTCCCAATTTCCTACATGTTTCGGATAAATTTTCACCCATTGTTTCAATTTCATCTTGTCCTGTTAAAAATACTAATATATCCCCATCACCTTGAGATGCATGAATTTGAAAAACTGTTTGAATTGCAGCTTGAAGATAATTTGCTTCAGGTTGAGGAGTATAATAATGATCAACTGGAAAAGTTTTACCTTCAATTTTATAAATTGGAGCTTTGTCAAAATAATTTGAAAATTTTTGTGCATCAATTGTAGCAGATGATATTAATAATTTTAATTCTGGTCTATATCTTGCAATATCTTTAACTAATCCAAAAAGAATATCTGTATGTAATGTCCTTTCATGAGCTTCATCAATAATTAAGGCAGAATATGTTGATAATTCTGGATCAGTTAAAAATTCTCGAAGTAACATACCATCAGTCATATATTTAATAACTGTTTTTTCACAAGATTTATCTTCAAAACGAATAGAATAACCAACTTCATTACCTAATCTAACACCCATTTCTTCTGCTACACGAGTAGCTACAGACATTGCTGCAACTCTTCTTGGTTGTGTACAACCAATTTTCATTCCATTTTTAGTATAACCTGCTTGATGTAAATATTGAGGTATTTGGGTTGTTTTACCTGAACCTGTATCACCAACAATAATCATAATTTGATATTCTTTTAAAGCATTTAATATATCATCACGATGATGATAAACAGGTAATGATTTTTGAACATCTTGAATTGTTTTAATTTTAGCTTCTTGTTGTTTAATTTGTTCTAATAATTTAATATCATCTTTAGATAATTTAAAATTAGATGATATATCTTTACCTTCATCATCAATAAAACCAATATTTTGAGATGTATCAAAAACAAATTCATATTCATCTTCTTCAGGTATTATATTATTTTCTTGTTTTTTTGAATTATGATGATTTTTTGAGATTTTTCTTGTTTTGGCAACTTGTTCATTTTCCCATTGATTATAATCATTTGTTGGAACTTTATCATAATTATCATTGTACCTTTGATATAAAGCAGCTTGTTTCCTTTTAAGATCTATTTTACCCTTTTCAGTGATATAATCTTCTGGTAACATATAACCTTGTGAATCATCAATTTGTTTTCTTTGATTAATAATATCTAAAAGTGCACGTTTTTCTTTTAATTCATCTTGTTCTCTTTTTGTTAAATTATCCCAACCAAATTCTTTAACATCACGTTCTCTATCAATCATTTCTTTTTGAAATAATATTAATTGATCTTGTTCTCTTCTTGTTAAATACTGTTGTCTTGCTGCAGTTCTTAATTGACTGATTTCATCTCGATGATTATTGACATCTTCTGCAATTTTTTCTCTTAATTTATTTGAAGAATCTTGTTTTCCAGATCGATTTTCAACTAAACCTGAATCATTTTTAGATTTCTGTTGTAATCTTTTGACAAACTCATCACGTTCTTTTTGGTCTTGAGATGTAGAACGTGAACGAGATCGTGAACTTGAGCGAGAGTCATCCTCTTTGGAATCATTATCTTCAGGGTTAGGTCGAGGTTTGGGTTCAGGTTCTGATTCTGATTCTGATTCTGATGCAGATTCATCACTCCAAGAGCCACCATTAGTATCTTTTTGTCTTCTTTTAGCACCACCTAATTTTGGAATCTCTTGAAATGTTTCTGTACTTTTCATATCAGATTCTTCTTCATCATACATCGCTTGCCTATTTAATACAGTATTTGATTTTAAAGAGCCATTCTCATTTTTACCTCGCTTTTTTTCTTCTTCAGGATGTGTCTTATTATATAAAGTTGTAGCAAAAACTTGTGATTCTTCAGAGTTTGGAAACCCAAAACTAAGTAATTGTGATAAGAATGAAGATTGTGATTTTGAGAGTTCAGCTATGTTTATGACGGTGGATGTTGTGGTATCATCAGCAGCTCCTAGAAGTTTTAGAATGGAGTCGGATACCCAACGAGACTCCATTGTTTTATATTTCTGGTTAAGATTTGTGAAAATAAATTTAAATTTGTATGGCAGTGGGTGTTTAGATGTATTAAACTACATTCAATTGAATCGGATCACCAAATTTGTGATGAAGATCGTCCGCCCCCTCCGCCCCCTCTCTTCGTCCTAACACCCAAAGTCCTATATATGCATGTATATGAAATGGAGCATGACTGGTGGTTGGGTAACTTTGTTGTATAGTATAAAAAAAAATGATTTGTTATTTGAACCAACACTGGCTCTGAAAGCTTCTCTGTAAAATGAGTAATAACCAAAAAACCCGAACCAAGACGCCCTTCAGTAGCTTGAAATTTCGTACGCCAAAATGGGACCACTCAATAATGATTCGTCTTAACTATTTGTTCAATGATTATCTTCATTTTTCTTAAATGTTTATCGACTACATATAAGAGTTGAAGATGGGTTCGTTACTACTAGGTTATGCTTGTTTAATTTCATGTTTTAATTAATTAAACAGTGATAAATAATTGGAGGCATGAATACTTAACGTAAAAGTTATGTTAAATATCCACACTAGAATGCTCAGCTGATGGAAACAAATTATCGGAATTTATATCACTAGTATGAATAGCTATAGGCGTTTGGATCGTGGCATATAATTATCTGCAAATAAAAAGAGAGAATGAAGAGGGTTGAACCTCAGAAATTAAGTGTCTTTTAAAGATGAGCTTAAGTAGAAGGAAAGAATAGCATGGCGTTCGCATTTAAGTATATGTATTACAAGCAGATATTGTCTACATGTCCCATCTTATGAGCCAGAAACCAAATATTTATCATTAATATCAATACATCTAATAGTACCCAAATGAAATTTGATATCGAATTTTTTTGTTAATTCCATTACTTCGGTTATTGCTAGACTATATCTTAAAATGGTAGAAGGCTGGAGATTTAATTTCTTTACAAACTCAGGAAAGTTCCCAAATTCTAATTGTACCATCGTTTGAACCAGTTAAAATCCAGTTTTTAAAAAATTTAACACAATCTGTTTTGGCAGAATGACCACTTAATATAATTGTTTGAAGATGGTTGATAGAACGTGACTGGTGGCAGGGTAACCTTATTGTATTGGTAGATTCCAATAAATACGTAGTAAAGAGTTGAAGTCTCAAACACCAGAATGCTCGGCCGATGGAAACAAATTATCGGAACTTATATCACTGGTATGAATAATCATAGGCGTTTGGATCGTGGCATATGATTATCTGCAAATGGAAGAGTGAGTGAAGAGGGTCGAACCCAAATATGAAGATAAATGCTAATACAAGTTAGAAGTAGAAGGAAGGATTAAGCCTGGCCTTCGTTTTTAAGTGTCTAATATATCCTATATAGGAAAGTAGTATTGCCTTTTTTATGATGTCTTAGAGAATTGCGATTGTTTGCCACAATGAAGGCTGTGTATTAATATTAATATTAACGTTAGACCCCACATATAAATCTATAATTAAATTTGTATCATTCCTCTCTTCTTATTTTTACAATGATGAGAGATAAATATAACACAAACCAACCACCACCTCATACCTCATATGACAATAATCATGAAAATATAAATATGGGTAATAGATGCTATCATTCAACTTCTTCTTTAAATTTAGACAAATATCAGTCAGATCCGGGGTATACGGTAACTCCGCGTGGTTTCAATGCACATCCTAAAAAACTTATTAATCAGTTTACCAAAAAACACAAGTCCCAAAATAAAAATAAACACTCTGAATCATTGCAATCATCTTCTAACAATGGATCTAAGGAAAGTATTAATAAAGTTGATGACAAAGATGAAAATCATATGTATGATTATATTTCACAAGATTTAGCCATTGATCGTGATAAAGATTTAGTTTTAGATTTATATCTTGGTAAATCAAGAGAATCCATATTATTAAAATCTCTTGAATCAAATTTAAATTTAAAATGGGCTACTTTTTGGAATTTTTCAAATGATTATTTATCTGATATTTCTCCAAATATAATTGAAATTCAAAATCTTTTATTTGATTTTATTCAACAAGAACAATTAAAATATGATATGAATATTAAATTTATTCAATATTTTGGTAATGAATTTCTTAAAATTAATCCAATTATTACTGGTATTAATATCAATGTTGATTATTATTGGACAATAACTTTTGGTAATTTAATTCCATTACAAGATATAAATTTAAATTATTTAGTTAATCCATTATTAGAAAAAATTAAAAATAATCCATTTATTAATATTCTTGAAGAAGAAGAAGATATATGTAATATTTTTTTAAATTGGATTAAAATGGTTAAAGATGTCTATTCGATTTATTCATTAGGTTATCCAGATATTATAAATTTATATAAATCTGAGTTAAAAATTTCAAATTCAAATTTTATAAAATGGTTAAATAAAATGGATAATAATGAAAATAATTCATTTAAAAATTTATATAATATAAAATTTTATGATTTATTAAGATCAAATATTGTTTTATTTAATAAATATATTATATTTTTTAAAAATATTTCTGATTTTTTTAGTTTTTCAATTTATGAAAAATCAAAAAATGTTTTTTCAAAAATTAATGAATTATCAATGACAATTAAAAGAAGTTTATTAATTGGTGAAGTTGTTATAAGAACTAATTGGTCATCATTATCTCAACTTACAACATTAAATAATGATTATACAACTCATTTATATATTCATATTGGAAATTATAATGAAAATTGGTCAAATTATTGGCAATTAACAGAAAATGAACTTTTAAATATACCAATTAATGTTCAAAAAAGACAATTTTCTATATTTGAATTTTTAACTGTTGAACAAGAAAGATATGAAAGAAATCAAATTTTTATTGATTGGTATGGAACATCATTTAAAAATATAATTCCTCCATTAATTAATGATAATAATAATAATTGTTGTGAAAATAATGAATATTGGGAATCAACTTTTAAAGATTGGATACCAATTATGAATGTTCATAAACAAAAAATTCTTGATCCTTTATTGAAAAGAGTAAGACATGAAGGAGAATTAATCAATCGTATTGATGATTTATTAATGGATTGGATAAATAATGCTGAAGATTTATATATATCTTATTCTTTTAATTATTCAAAAATGATTAATTTTTATACAATTGAAAATTATAAATATAAAAAACAATTACAATTCCAAAAACAATTACAACAACAACAACAACAACAACAACAAAATAATATTAATTATAATTGTAATATTAGATTTATAAAATGGGTTACAGAAATGGATAGAATATTTCATAAAAATATTGATTTTAATACATTATTAATTACATTATTAACTGGTTTATTAATTAAATATCCAATTATGATTAAAAATTTAATTGATTTAACTGATCATAAAAATAATGAATTTAATCAATTGAATTTAATTAAATTAAAAGTTGAAAATTTATTAAAAAAAATTGAAAATTGTAAAAGAATTGGTGAAATAATTAGTATGATTATAAATAATAATAATAATGATTATGGAATAATATTAAAAGATTATGATTTTTTTAATCATGAAAGATTATTATTAAAAGAAGGAAATTTAATTCATAAACATCTGAATTTAAAATCAAATTCAAATTCTTATGATATTAATAATCATCAAACTTCAAATTATATAAATGAAAATTGTCGATTATTTATATTTGATAATTGTGTTTTATTTTGTCGTGTTGTTGAAACTACTCCAATAGAAAAATATAAAATTATCGCTCCAGTAAGTATAATTAATGGATCATGATTAAAATTCATTTATCTTGTTACTAACATCAAAATATATAGCCCATACCAATGCCATTAATGATCGTTGAATCAACAAGAAATGGAGTTTCATTTAAAATAAAGTATGAAATAGAAATTTGTGAGAATGATCAAAAATATGAATTTATAGCACAGAGTGTAGAGGAAAAAAAGAAATGGGTGGATTGTTTATTAGAAGCAAAAAGGAGCTTTTGAATATATTTATGAAATTGTTATCAATTACAAATTATAAGCTGCTATTGCTTATAATTAACTTATGACTAAGCTTAGGGAACTTGTGATTGTTTGGTCACAAAACTCAAGTTGAAATATGACTCTTTATAATCGCTATATGTATACTTATGCTCTGGGTCAAGCTCATTATCAAGAGGCTTGTTTGTCATTCTATTTCTTGTAATACTTATGAGGATTATAGGCTCTTGGTAGAGCGAGAAACTGTGTTTCAACATTCGTAACATCCAAATAGTATATATTAATTCAGCGGCAGATCACACTAGCAAGCCGATCTAATGTTACCTTAATTAATGACAACAAATCAAAAACCATTTCAAAATATCTATCGATTAGGGAGAAGGTATCGAAAAACTAAGTAAAATTTTAAAGTAGAAAGTATGAATAATTGTGATTTCTGCGGAAAATCTGGTCATGAAATGCTTCAATGTTATAAGTTAGACACAAGGAAACTGTTGAATAATCCAAACTTGGCAGTTTCTACTTCCCAAATATGCGCGAAGAACAGGCATACCGGTTTACTAGTGGGAGGGAAATCTGATTATGGACGAAAAGCATGCATTTATTCAAAAGTGTGGTAAATTGGTAATCAATCTTAAGCGGTAACCAGTGTTAACCACTAAAACGATCCTTACGCTGGCAGCATTATTAACTTAGAAAGGTTCTTTATATGGAAGAAAGGAAAGGCCCAGATCTCTCCTCTATCTAATCATGTCATTTGCAGCATATTAAGATAAATATTATTACTGCGCCGGCTTTCAATGGTTCATTCACCACCTTCGGTATTCGAGATATAATATTGAAGTAGAAATTTGGCTCTATACTGTCGAGAGACCTTCTTTTGTGTTTCCAAGGTTGATCCATCTTCTTTTCTGTGCCTCTCCGTAGTTTTATAAGGACTAGTTCCTTTTTGTTGATGATTCATCTCCACACCTTCTCAGTTGGGTTCAGAACCGGACTATATGCAGGCTACTCCATCATTTAAATTCCCTCCCCTTCAAAACATGGCATGATGTAACACCAGCTTTGTGAATGAATGGGAGCATAATCCTGCATTAAGATTATCTTGTCTCTCAAAATCCCGGCAGAGTTTTCGATGAGGCGAGGCACTTGTCGGCATTGCATCTGGTCACTGGTCACTGTTGTAAAAAGTTTCGCGATATTTACCAACAGAAACTAATGGTAGCTACTAGAAAACATCAAACGTGTGAAATACCGTGTGGATCTAGATGTATTTATTTTCTTTCCTTCCTGGGTTTCAGTTTTGGTATTCAGAATGGAGGGGATTTTTCCTTTCATTCGCTTGAAAAAGAAAGTGTAGAATGCGTTTAACTTTTGTGAAACGTTACGATTGGAAAGCCAAAAATTGCTTCTCATACTCATACTAATACATTCTTATCTTTTCGGCCAAGATGAAGCGCTTATGGGTACTCATCAGAATTCTTTCTTTAAACTTGTTCAATTGAGTTAATGTTTTATAGTTATAAATTTTTGAGGGAGTAGAGAAAACCGAAAGAAGCTTACGTTAAAATACTTATTTTTCAAGGTGATACATTTATGTTCTAATTGTAGTTAAAAGCTTGTAGGATAGATACATTTGTAAGCCTCAAATCTATTATCTTTTAAGAGATGAAATCTCCAGCTCAGGCGAATAAAAACAACATTCCTCTAATTCACCATCCATTCTGAAGGTATTTTCTATTCCAAGTTGATGTTTCCTAGAATTACAATCAATATTCGGAAAAACAACTTTAACGTGAATGAAGTTAACATTTTCGTTCTGATTACTGAAACGTAATAATCTTTATAAAAATTAGGTATCCTGTATATGCATGGGCTATAATTATATAGCAGCATATCATTGTTACCTTGGATTAAATAAAATACTTCATTATACATAATACATATATCCTAAATCTTCTGGTTGAGGGTGACAATTTCAATTTCAAGGAAATGGGGGAAATGAAGAGGAAAGGAAGATTTCATGATGCCATAATATAAACGAGGGGCAGCCATAGTTATACTACTTCTTCCAAAATTACCATTCTTGGAATTTCCTATTTATTATTTAACTTACTGCAGATAAATTAAAGTTGAGAAGACTGTTATTATAACCTTGTGCATAGAAGAGAATTCATCATATTATCAAAAGTCTAGAAATTGTTGTGTCAAATTCTTAGACCAAGACCCTTAATATATCCTTGTGTTATCCGTTTAACCATATGTCATATTAATTTGTTAGGTTTTGGCTTTAAAATGAAAGATGATTTCAAAACAAGGGACATGTAGGCTATATAAACAACTTTCAATTCTATTATTTTTAACTAGCGCTATGGAATATATGATAAATCATAGACCAGGAGATAATTCTACTAAAAAATTATTTTAACATCGATATACTTCCATCATTGATAGTTCATTTGTACTTTTTTGTTAATCTCCAACTAGTGAGATCCTTGAGTTTCTTTGCAATAATTGTTGAATAGCTTAATACCTATATTGTAAAAGTTCAAGAGAATTGTACTGCAATATTCGTTGAGGATGCCTTAACATTACCTGAATTATTTGATTTATTAATTCACCTTAATTTTTCTTCTTTTCAAGTACTGACCTCCTATTAATCTAAGTTTATGCTTTGAAACAACATTATGTACAATAGCAAAATCATCTGAGCCTCCTTTTTTCAATTTAAAAAGTATTTCACTATTAAGCACCTTATCCTTCATTGTTCCTTTCTTTACCAATTTTTTGGAAATTGAGTCTGTATATTTTTTTGTAGCTTTAAGGTATTTCCTAAACTCCTTGGAATCTTCAGTCATCACTGGATATTGTTTGGTTTTATCCTTACTCACTGTATCTCGTACTTTTTTATTTGAGTTTACAACTTTTTTCAATCTTTTTGCGTGAATTCGTTTCATTAGCCTTAATGACCCATCAGAGCACGTATGAACATTTTCACTCCTAACATCCAATAGATATGTTAATTTTTTCATTGATTTGTATTGACAGAGATCTTTTAAAACCGTAAATGATCTTAACGCTTGAGCATCTTTAATAGAAGCCTCTTCTAACATCACTAGTAGGTTTGCTCCAGCTTCTTTAGAATTTGAATGATCAAACACATCTTTAGGTATATTTGTATCCTTTTCATGAACCAATAAATAGTAATCAATGATGTGGAAGGGGGTATTGATTAAACGCTGAATGTCACCATTGTTGAAACTTGGGTTATGATATTTGATGAGATTTTCATATATGCCGTCATTTTCACGAAAAAGAAGAACAATGCGAGTATTGGATGGAACCAAAATATTTATTTCTTTGGTGGTTTCTAAATTAAGCGGATCCTGAAAGTGTAAATGATATCCATTGACCGTAAACTCGGCTTGAGGTACGTTTAAATGAGTGTAACCTTCATAAGACAGCATATCTTTGGGGATTTTCAACCCACGTTTAATGTTAAAAAATTCAGCACCGAAAACACATGGTGCTCCAAGCATCATGGAGAGGAGTAGAAAAAGTGTGATAATACTGCGGTAGAGAAACCATTTCTTGAGCATGTTGTAATTACGGTTAGTAGACTTATTGTTACATGTACAAGTAGAAGAAGATCTAGAAAATTAAAATAGCCTTACATGATCAGGGAGCGGGTGTTTGTGTAATACCACTACTACCCTGAATACATGTAAAAATATTTTGTTTTTTTATCAAATATATCTTCTTGGACCAACTATTTGGCATATGAAGAGTTTTTATTTTTAGTCCATGTGATTAAGATCTTGATTGGTTGGTTGTTAAAAGCATAAGAATCGTACACAATCACATATTCTGGATATTATTATTATTAATCAGCTAATATTATAGATTATAAAACTATTAAAGAGGATATGGGCATAATATGATACCTCTAAGTTCATATAATAGTCTGATGTTTCTTTAAATAAAGCGCCATGGTGAAAATGAGAATTTATTAGGCTTAAAGTTTGTGGGACAAACGCCAAAACACGAAAAAGTTGCAACTCAAAAGTTCTTCCCCTTTTTACAGCCACCCAAATCATAACCTGCCCATTTATGTACAAGGACTCTAAAAAGAGAAACAGGCTCATACTCTAATAATTTATTTGTTGGGAGATTTTCAATCCGCGGTTGAGATTTAAACAGTTTTCGACTGCTCGATCCATTAAACCTACTCAATCGGAACCTTAGTCTAGGTCTGATCGTGACAGTATATCTGTATCTATATTTTTACCTATATAATTTGTATAGATATATATGGCTATACTAATGCAACAGAATTTCATGATCATATATCATTAATATTTTATATCTTCTAATCTGACCCCGAGAAAACGTTGAACCATGTGATTTGATCAGCAACAGCTTTATCTTTAGCAAATTTAACAACTGGATCATTATCATCACCACGGACTGCAAAACCATGAGAAATTCCACTACCCAATGTTAAAAAGTATCTAGCTCCAATTTCCTTTAATTTAGCTTCTGTTTGTACTCTCAATTCTGGWGTRAAARYWTGRTCTGTTTCCGCCGCATTRATCAWCAATGGRTKTTTGAYAGCTGCTACTTCATCAATAGTAACAAGTGATGGATGTGCAACAGCTCCAGCTTGGATTTTATCAGTTCCTAAATATTGAATGACAAATTTTGCACCGAAACAGTAACCCACAGTACCAATAAATTTAGGTTTGTGTTCTCCGATTATACCATCAATAACAACATCAGAAATTTTGCGAACTTTTTCTGGATTATGCTTAGCTAGCCATCCCTGAAGGTTCGCTTTATCTAAAACAGCAATTGAATCACCTTCTAAAATATCCGGAATTATAGTATAATAACCAGCCTTTGCAAATTGATCTGCAATTAGTCTTACATTGGTGATTTTATAACCAAAGACATCAGGGAAAATGATAACGATTTTCTCAGACTTTAAAGACTCGTCACCAACAGCGTAAGATGGTATACCGTAGAGTTTAACATCAGAACCAATTGGGTTTCCAGTTTTGAAGTGACCTTCTAAGCAGCATTTTCCTGGTGGATTGGAAGCCATCGTAGTTGTTATATCTTAATCAAATAATTGATAGAAAAATGAATCTAATTGGAGGCATAACTGTAATATTTATATTTCTTTATATTTACTCACTTAAGATATATACCGGAGATTATAAATAATTCTGGGTTCTAATTAGTTATGATGATAATAAATATATAGTATTTTGGTACCATGGTATATAAAAATTGGTTGAAATATTCATCCTAAATTTTAAACTCCATTAAACTCCGTCTAATTTCGCATTTCCAGTACGATCCCAGGAAAACTTTGAAACTATTGGGGTGGAGCTACGGAAACAACGGGGTGAGAGTTGTAAGGCGATCGGATATATCTGTATGACTATATGGGGTTAGAGAAGGTGTAAAGTATTTATATCATGTGATTTGGTCTCTGAGACTCTGTGTAGTTTGGGGAAAGCCAAACCTTAGTGAAAACATGTGTACAACACTTCCTTGATATACCATCAAGAGGCAGAATACGAAAAAGGTTATCCGAACACCCCAAATTGTTATATTTCAACCGCGAATTAAAACCAGCGACAAATATACATTATTATAGATAGTAATACTAAAATCTACTTAACCTAATATATGTTCGATATTTATTTTTAGTTTTGCGAATTTTGAGTGTTCTTCTATTGATCATGAGCTCACTCCAAGCTTCCGACACACCTGTTTCTTTGTTAACTCTTGATAATTGTGCGTAATTAATAACTTTCCCTTCTCAGAAGTCTGAACTCCACTAAGAATAGGTTTTAAGAGATCTTCAAGCAACGTAGTGGAAGTGTACACAATACTACACATATGTGTATGAGCTAATTGGTATAAAGTTTCTTACATCCAAGTGCATAAATCAACATCAGCCTCTTATATGTTTTTTGAATTTTTTTCACTATGATTCGTAAGTTTCTTTTACAAACTTTATGGAGATTTACATTTACATCAAAAATTTTCTCAAACTTTCTGTTACTTCTACCTCCTTTTCGACTGCCAGACCTAACCGAACTTTATTAATATCTTGTGGTGATTAAAAGGACCAACCAAAAAAAGATTTCAATTAAAATAATCAGAAGGTGAGTCTTTTAATTTATATTCTGGCTGAATTGCATGGGTTGTTAATGACATTAGTAGCCCATACAATTCAGCCGGAATATAAATTAAAAGACTTACCTTCTGGCATCTGCTACTAGCTTCTCGTTGAAGTAACTTTTCAACGTCAATCGGGACCTGAATCTATTTAAGAGCATTTGGAATCTGAAATATAGACTTAGCGGATATCATTGATAATCAACCCCACTATACGTAGAGCGATAGACGTTTTTAGCGCCAATACTAACTAGATTTTAAATTTTCAGTTTATATTTTATAATACACTAATACAATTTATAGAATTCACGGAACCTTATATAAAATTTTAAAACCCGTTTAATACCTTTTAGAATATTTAACAACTTTAATCCAGAACCGACTACAGTGGATGGCATAAACAAAAAACGCTACCGTCTTGTCGTTTTGAAAAATACACACACACGTGACTACAACGGTGGTGTTACCCTCCTCCACCAATAGTGATTATCCTTTTCTTTTGAAAGTTTCATTTATTTATTACTTTTTAATAAAAAAGATGGTCTTAAGAAATCCTAGAACAGTTGTTAATGGTTTGAAAACATCTTTGAAATCCGTTAGTAGGGTTTCAAGTAGGACAATTGCTACAAGTGCTATTAGATTTAACATCAATTCAACCAATTCAACTGAAAACACATCTTCTCAACAACCAAAATCAACTACCCATTTTGGTTTTAAAGATGTTCCTGTTGAAGAAAAAGAGAAATTAGGTAAGATTCATAGATGATTCAATTGTTATTTATATATATTTTCTAATTAACATATATAAATCTAAAAATATAGTTGGATCTGTTTTTTCATCCGTTGCTTCATCATATGACGTTATGAATGATGCCATGTCTCTTGGAATTCATCGTTTATGGAAAGATCATTTTGTTTCTCGCCTTGATGCGGGAACAAGACCCGGTGGTCAACCATTATCATTTCTTGATGTTGCAGGTGGTTCAGGAGATATTGCTTTTAGATTATTAGATTATGCAGCTAAAAATCATAATGATACAAAAAGTACAATGACTGTTGTTGATATTAATGCTGATATGCTTGAAGAAGGTAAAAAACGTGTATTAGATACACAATATAGAGATGGATCAAGGATTAAATTTCTTGTTCAAAATGCTGAAATTTTAGATGCTATACCTGATAATTCACAAGATATTTATACTGTATCATTTGGTATTCGAAATTTTACAAATATTCCAAAAGCATTAGAAAGTGCCCATAGAGTTTTAAAACCAGGTGGTATATTTGCATGTTTAGAATTTTCAAAAGTTGAGTATCCTCCATTAGATTATTTATATCAATTATATTCTTTTAGTATGTTACCATTAATGGGTCAAATTATTGCTGGTGATAGAGATTCTTATCAATATTTAGTTGAAAGTATTCAAAAATTCCCATCACAAGAAAATTTTGCAAAAATGATTAGAGATGCTGGATTTTTTGTACCTGGTAAAGGTTATGAAAGTTTAACTGCTGGTGTTGCTGCTATTCATACAGGTGTTAAATTATAACTGAAATAAAAAGAAGAAATTGTAAATATAGATCTTAGGACATCAACAACATAAAAATGTAACTATTATAACTACCACCAAATATTCTACAAAAGTCTTAAAACTATTCTTAAAATAGTGTATAATGTTTTCAAAATTATAGAGATTATATTAGTAAATAGAAATTGTAAGTTTGATACTTAGTGTTGGTGTACCCTTTACGCCGCCATAGCCTATGAACAATAGAGTCAATAGGGTTAGTATTTTGAAAAATACATATGCATTCATCTTAACAACATATGGAAAGCTCATAATCACAATTCTTGTGATTTAATAAACTTTTATGAAGAAATTTTGATATCTTTAAAACAATCCATTGTTATCCTGCTTAAACAGAAGTTTTCTATGTACAATGCTATTAAGATCCCCAAATAACTCTACGGTGAATCAGGCGTTCGTTTATAAATCTAAGTCCATACTATAAAACTCACATACCCAGACTTCCATATAATATAAATATAAATATTTGTTGATTCAAAGTTTTTGGTGTGACCGTAACATAATTATACTTTTCCAGATTAGGATCCTAATCACCCTCTAACCGAACATTCGTTATTAAGTAAAAAACCATCCCAAACGTCATGAGATCACTCCAATCTATATTTAGACAATACTATTCTATTTATTTATTTATTTCATATATCATGTTTTTACAAAAGGAATCTTGGGTTTGTTGTTGTGTTGAACTTTGAAATCTGCTTTTCATACGTATTCTCTTCTCTTACAACCTTTAGGATGTTATTTATTACTATATCAGTAAATATTTTAGGTTTATTAATGTGAACTATTATATATTAATATATAAGCTTTGCGAATTGTGAATCTATTACTTGAAAAAGATGATTTTTGTTGAGTAACTATCATACCGATAAGAGTAAATATCATCATATGTTATAAGAAGCATTGCACTGCACCATTTTATTAATGTTCAACTTTAGATAAAAAAATGCCAACAGCGGATATTGAAGAGTACCAAAATCTTCATAAGATCGTTAACATATTATCCAAGAGTGTTGGATTTGTTAATTTAAATGGAATACGGAGGCTTGCAGAGCTTTATTCGTGAGTATTTTTGAAATTGTTTACATTGATTATTGTAATTAACAATTTGAATAGTTTTGATGTTTTCTCAGATACTATATGTGGAGTTGAAAGAATATCATTAGGTGGTAATATAATCCTAATAGATGTAAGTTTTTTTTTTTTTTTTTTTTTTTTTTCTATCTTTATTACTTATTACTCATTTTATTTGTGGTGATTTTTCTAACTTTCAAAACAGATTGATTATAAACTTCCATTTCAAGTACTTAAAATAACAATATCATTAGCATCAAATCCAGAATCATCAGAGATATATAGTTTTACATCATCATCATGTCCAATAACAGCAGTACAAGTATTAATTAATGATTTAGAAAATAATAATTTAACAATTAAAAATAATAATAATAATAATAATAATAATAATAATAATAATAATGAACAACCAAAAAAAATTGAAAATAAAACACTTTATAAATTTAAAGAAAATTTAGGATTTTTATCAAGAATTGATAGTTTTTCAACATTAAATGATGATTTATTTAAATCAATTGATGAATTTTCAAAAACTTTATTTATGATTTATGATAAATATCAAAAAAATTTACTATCAAAAATAATTAATAATGAAAATAATGGTAATAATTCAAATATTTTAAAATATTCTTTTAATAAAGGATGGGGAAAACCTGAATTAAATGAAGGTGAAAAACTTGGATTACAAATAAAATATTATATTGAGAAACCATATATACTTGAAAAATTAACAAAAAATGAATCAATAAATTTTAAAAAGAATTTAAATGATGATAATAAAGAAGAAAATGAGAATAATAAATCATTATTTGGTAAAATATATTATGTTAAACTTGATGTAAGACAACAAGATAAAGATTCATCAATACTATTAAAAAATAAAAATATTAAACCTGCTAGATTTAATAATAAATGGCTTAATCCTGATTTTCAATTTGAATCAAATGGTGATATAAATCAAAAATATTGGAATGATCCAGTATCATTAAATAAAGATAAAACAAAATCAATTGAAGAAGAAGAAGAAGAAGAAGAAGAAGAAGAAGAAGAAGAAAATAAAAATAAAAATAAAAATATAAATAATAAATCAAAACCAGAAGTTAATTATATTTTAAGACTTTCACCACCAATATTATTACCTAAAAATATTGCATTTTTAAATAATGGATTTTTTGATTCAAATTATTCAACATCAAAAGAAATTTTAAATTTATTTAATCCAATATTATTTAAAAAATCATCATCATTTAATTTTTTAAAAAAATTAAATTATTTAAATGGTGATATTTTACCAATTAATATAACATTAAATAAATTTCAATCAAATGAGAATAAATTTAAAATTATAAATTATTTTATTATTAATTCACCAAAAGATATATTTAAAATTTTAAAAAATTTAAGAAATTGTATATTTTATTTACAATTAATTAAAAGTTTATTACCTTCAAATATAAATGATATTAATGATGATAATGATAATGATAATGATAATGATGAAGAAATTGATGAATCAAATAATAGATTAAATAAATTTACATCACCTGAACCGGTTATTATTTCAAATGTTAAAGATATTTTAAATGATAATATAACAACAAGAAATTTAAATATTAATAGAAATCGAAGAAAAAGTATTATTAAAGAAAATTTATCATCATTAAAATTAAAATATGAAAAAGAAGAACAAGAACATGAAATAATAACAACTTCTAATATTACAAGTAATAATAATAATACAAAAACAACAAATGGAATTGTTAATAATCAAAATGAAATTGAAAATGAAAATGTTACAATATCAGAATTTTTATCACCACATTATAATTATTATATTAAAAATTGGATAAATGTTTCATTACATGATAATTATTTAATATCAATAACAATTGGACTTTCACAAAATAGAAAAATGTGTTATAAGATTCAAGTTTTAAATGATTTTAACAATATTAATGATGATGAAATTCGGATAATCAATAAAAGATTTATCGAAACAAGAATTAAAATTAATATTGATGATGAAAACAAAGGTATTACTAATAATTTAGATATTTTAAATAGAATTGAAAATGGGATCATTAAAACAGAAGATTTATTAAAGATTAGTGCTTGGCTGAAAAGAGTTAGAGGATAAATATATTATATCTTGAGACATGAAAAAAAAGAGGAAGAATGGTATTTGTCAATCTAGAACGTTAACATACACACACAACTGTCAAACATGAAATATTAAAAGCTTAAAGGCGGGTTCTCGGAACACGGGTGTCACGTGTCGCGGGCACAGGCACGTGCACGGGCACAGGCACAGGCAGACATTGACAAACTATTTCGTGCTGCCACGACGATGGAACACCTGTTAAATAAGGTCCGAAACCAAATTATATACGTAGGAGTTGCTAAGAGTAATTTATTAGCAACTCTAGTCATGTTATGCCATGCAGCTGACGTATAGCATAAACCAAGACTAGAACACTTTAATTTTAAATGAAAGAAATAATCTCAATGATTGTAGATAAAAGAAAAAAGAAAAGAAAAGATAATTTAATTGCAATTTACAGACCTGAATTATCGAATGAATTGTTTTACTTTTTTCATAATTAAAATTATAATCAGTATTACTACTACTATTAATAGCTAGAAGCCTAGGATCACGCCAATCTTTCTAATTATAAGAGATAATTGTATTATAATAAACAGAATCTGTCATTCATATTCATATTCATAAAAAAATAAATTAGGTTAAGCTACGGACATGTTAACGTTAGGGTTAGGGTTAGGGTTAGGGTTAGGGTTAGTTAGCGTTGGTGAATAAGAATGAAGAATGAAATGAAATAGACATCTAAACGAAACAAAACAAAACAAAACCAAACAACAAAACAAATCGCAAGTGATTGAAAATGATTTATGGAAACTCGTTTCTTTTTCCATTGTGGATGAATATTATAGTACTCTGCTGGTTATCTACATAACCCCGATATTCGCAATTACACTACATACTTGTGGTTGATGGAATGAAATTGGAATGAAATGGAACACGGTGGAACAAAGTGGAGCAAAATGAAACTGCAAAGCTTATCACACGATATGAGTGCTTGACACATTCTGCGAATTGACTTTGGGTGGATGGGATTGCTGTTTTCTGGTCAACGCGCGCGGACGCATGCGGGCGCCGACAGAACTCGGACAGGAGCGAGCGAGCGGATTAAGGTTTGCGCCCGCAGCCACGATGCAGGCCGTCGTTTCTTTTTCCCAGGAACAATTGGTGGTATTATAATAATGATGATAACACTGCGCACAGGAAAAAGAGGAAAAATAAAGCAGCTTTTCCTCTTCCTCCTCCTCTTTTCCGCCAGTCCTCCAGCATGCCCCCCCAGCCCCCCCAGCCCCAGCCCCCGTCGCACCCTCTCCCCCCGCAGCCGCAGCCGGCCGGCCCTCCCGACTCGTACGCCGCGCTGCGCGACCTGACCTCCGACACCTACCTGTCCCTCGGCTCGTGCTTCGAGGCCATGGGGGACGCGGACGGCGCTCTGCTCCAGTACGAGTACGCCCTGCGCACCCTCGACCCGCGGCCCCTCGACCCGCGGCCCCGCGACCCGCGACCCTCCCCCGACCCGCGGCCCTCCCCCCCCGCCTCCTCCGCCAAAATGATCCCGGCCCTGGCCAAGATCGCCAACGTCCACGTCTCGAAAGCCTCGTTTGCAAAGGCCATCGAGTACTACAGAGCGATTCTGGCCATGGACAACGCCAATGGCGACATTTGGGCCCTTCTAGGTAACTATCCCCGTCCTTCTTCCTGCTCTGCTACACTGCCGATACTAACCGACTGACTGACTAACTGCACACAGGCCACTGCTACCTAATGATGGACGATCTGCAATCGGCCTACACCGCTTTTCAGCAGGCTCTGTACCACCTGCCATCCCCCCACAACGCCAAACTGTGGTACGGAATAGCCTCTTTGTACTACCGCTACGGCTCCTTCGAGTATGCCGAAGAGGCCTTCACCACCGTCCTGAAAATAGAGCCGAAGGACTCCCAATACGCTGTCGATATTTATTTCAAATTGGGCTTGATTTATAAACACCAGCAGAAATCAAGACAAGGTTTGGAGTGTTTCAAATATGTTTTGAAACTAAACAATTCAATCCTACATCCAATTCTATCAAATATCGATGTTTGGTTTCAAATTGCTTCTGTTTATGAACAGGAAAACCAACTGGATTCTGCAAAAGAAGCCTATGACCATATCCTAGAATTGTTACAATCTAATTTGACCAATGATTCAACAAAAACAACAAATATTCAAATTGCTAAAGTTTTACAACAATTGGGAATATTATATACCCAACAGCAAGGCCAAGTATCAATTGCCGATCAAGATATTGCAATTTCTTATTTTACAAAATCAATTGAATTAAATAATCAAGACCCTCAAGCTTGGTATCAATTGGGCCGTGTTCATATGGATTTATCAAATTATACAAAAGCTTATGAATCTTTTCAAAATGCTGTTCAACAAGATCATGAAAATCCTACTTTTTGGTGCTCAATTGGCGTTTTATATTATCAATTGGCTCAATATAAAGATGCTTTAGATGCTTATACCCATGCAATTACTTTAAATCCAAATATTTCCGAAGTTTGGTACGATTTGGGGACTTTATATGAAACTTGTAATGGGAATGCTCCTGGTCAATTGGATGATGCTATAGATGCTTATAGACATGCTTTGAAATTAGATCCTTCAAATGAAATGTTAAGAAAAAGATTAATTCAATTGGAACAGGTTCAAAATGGTTCAAATCAACAACCTTTACCTCCAAGACAATTACAATTTCAACCTCAACAACTTTTACAACCTTTACAATTAATACCAACTTCTGAACCTCCAAAAGATGTAATAAATTCAAATCCTTATCAAAATATTCAACCTTCAATTTCAACACCACAATCAAGTCAAGCACATCAACCTACATCACATATATCTCAACCAGTACAATTCATAGCTAATAATTTCCCAAGTTCAAATGTTCAACATAAACCACAACCACCATATCGAAATTTACAATTTTCTGATGAACAACAACAACAACAATCTCATCAAATTAACTCACCAATGAATATAAATGTTATTTCAAATCAAAATACTAGTAGTAATGGTTTAAAATCAAATAAACAATCTCCATTAATTAATAATCATACTTCAAATCAAAGTTTAAGTTTAAGTTCAAGTTCAAGTTCAAATCAAAGTCCAAATATTAAAAAATCAAAAATTAAAAAGGAAAAAAATATTAAAAAATCAAAAAGGGAAGGAGGAAATGGAAATAACAAAATTTTTACTTCTGAACCATTATCTAGATCACCATCTGTACAATCAATTAGAAAAAATCAAAATAATAATGAATCAAATCCTCAATATATTTCAATTTCTAGTTATCAACAACAACATTTATCACCAATAATAAATTCAAATACAAATTCAAATGGAAATGTTGGATCTGTTTTACAACAACCAATACAACAATCAATAACAGAGCCAAAACAAAATTCAATATCAATGATTGTATCACCACAAATTTCAAATTTAAATTCAAATTCTCCATCATCATCATTATCATCATCATCAAATATTATAAATTTAAAACATGAAAGAGAAAGTTTTGAAAATTTAAATAATTTATCAAATGAAAGAAATTTAAAAAAGAGAAAATTTAGTAATGATTCAAATAAAAGTAATGAAAATGATAATGAAAATGATGATGAAAAAACAATTATTGATGCAATTGGATTTAAAAAAAATTTATCAACTACAAGATTACCATTAATTTCATCAATTGTTGATCAACAACAAGATCAATTAAAAATAAATGATAATAATTCAACAGTAAATGGAAATTTAAATTTAAATGGAATTAATGAATCAATAACGACAAATTTATCATTTCAAAATAATAATCATTCAAGATCACATAGTTTAAATGGTACTGGTAATTCAAATTCAATGGATATTAAGAATTTAAATTCATCTCCAAGACCTTCTTTATCAAGTTCTAAATCATCAATTGATATTATTTCAATAAATAATAATGATAATGATAAGGATAAGGATGAGGATAAGGATAATGATAATGATAATGATAATGATAACCAAAATGATAACCAAAATGATAACCAAAATGATAATGATCATAAAGAATCGATAAATAAAAATAAATTAGATAATAATCTTCAAAAATCATCAACTTCAACTCCAACAATATCAATATCAAAATCAAAATCAAAATCAAAATCAAAATCAAAATCACCATCATCACATAAATCAATTACATCATTAAAATTAATTGATCCAGAAGATGAAATAAATGAATTAAGAAAATCATTAATGAAAACTAAAAATGATATAATTGTTACAACAAATACAAATAATAAAGGTACAAATGTTGAAATAAAAA
>BCKZ01000014.1:326964-515288 GCA_001600815.1 Alloascoidea hylecoeti | reverse complement strand
TAAAAAAAAAAAAAAAAAAAAAAAAAAAAAAAAAAAAAAAAAAAAAAAAAAAAAAAAAAAAAAAAATTTCATGATGATGTTGAATGTTGATTGATTGATTGATATTAAAATTAATTGAATGGGGTATACATAATTTTATTTTATTTTTTTATCATTATCATTTTTTTTTTTAAAATTTATTATATGTTTTTTTTTTCTTTTTTTTTTAATTTTGTTTCTTTGGTATATATATATAAGGTTATTAATGGTTTATATATTATATAAGTAATAGCTGGAATTGAAAACTGCAAATGTAAATTTGATCTGATGTATACAACCCACGTATGTAGTGATCAATTCTACTTAATTTCGGCTATTCTGAATTTCTGATTATCTCTATTACCTGTAACTATTTTCCGAATCGCATAATTATTGTCTTGTTTCTGTTGAAACTTTTGGTAGGAATTGCAACAACCAAGGAGAAAATCTGGCATGGGAGTATCCAATAAATAATAATAAACATGGTCCGAAATTAAGTGGAATTACACACACAACTAGGATGGCCAGCCAATGTTTATCCGGATAAATAGACTGGTATTATTTATACAGTAAACAGTACGGATGCAGAACAATGATTCTCAATGTAATAAGAATAATCTTAAATTATCGATATTTAGATATTTGGACTAAAAATTTTCAATATCAAATTCATTACTATTACTTTTAATCTGTTGTAAGCTTTCTGGTTTAATTTACTACTCACTGGAATCAAGAATTTAATTCCGTCAACTATCTAAAGTTTTGTACTGCTTGTTGTAACTATAAGTATACTGTATACGGTACAAAGTGTCGTGAGTCAGAGTTTAGTTGATAGACTGAAGGAGGATCTTAGTGTCCAAACTAAACCTGATAAATGTTCTTATTTTAATGTTAGGTTTACCATTGGATGCAGCAGTTATTTCCAACATAAAAATATATATATATATATATTTTTTTGAACTTATTTTGGATTTCTTTATAATCATTTAAATTGATCCGGAAAGTTTCGTTAATTTATTACCAATAGATATTTCTACAATATTTATATTCATAAATTTATGAAACTTATTGGATTTAGCTAATTTTACTATTCTACATTCAATTAATTAACAGTGATTATTTATATAATCATGACTAATACTATTTTGATATTAAGTAGTATTTCGAGGACTATTATTACCATATTATTTATTAATTTAAACACATCACAACACAAATTACAAGAAGAAAACATTTAACAAATATTGTTAGAACTATAAGATTAAGTAGATTTTAGTGATAATATTTAATAAAAATATATTTGTTGCTGTTTTTGTAATTTGTGGTTGTGACAGAACAATGTTGTGGTATCTGAGGTTAACTCATCTTTGTAATTGAGTGTATAATTATTAAATGCTAACTGATATAAGTATTATAAAAACTTTTACTCTCAACATTGTGAATCTTTTATATTTGATGAAAAAGGTTGACAGTAAGTGTTAGAGTCCTCATCCTGATATTATATTTTCATTTTCATTGTATCATTCTGTAATTTAAAGTACGCGACAATCACTCCATTGATTATTTCATCATATTAATTGTTGCAAATGGGTCTATTTATTGGCTTTCATGTTATATCTTCAGCTCTTCTCTTCTACGATCGAGTATTTTTTTTTTCTTTAGATTTAATATCTACGTCATCTTATCAGATATTAAACGATTTATTATTCAATTACGTATAAGGAGGCGCCGGTGGTGGCTGCGGCTGAGACAGAAAAATGCGCTATGGGAACTAAGTCTCGGATGGTTAATTATCCGAAGAGCAGTTTGAGTTGATCATGAGTAATGAATCTACTAGCTATAGTGTTACGAAAGTGGTCAATTGCAATTGTGGAGTAAGAAGTAGAGAACAATGATAGGATTATTATAACTTACATCATATGTTTTGATTTTTATACATGAGGCAGCCCATGGTTAAGCTCTCAAATCAAAATCTATTCTTGAGCTGCATATGACAATTGCAATGGTGATGCTCGTGGTGGTCTTCCTGAATGTGCTCTTGGGATGCAAACAATTAATGCTGAAATATTGATTGTTAGGACAAGATCTTAATTGAGATAAGAAATGGTCCATTGATCTTTCTAATTTGATCCAAAGGATCCAATGAATATATGTTCTTTCTTTTAATAAATCTCAAAGTTCTATTGCTATTTGCTTCTTACTACGGGTATTGTGAAGGTGAGCCAATCCAAATGTTAGTAGTTTCACAACATCTTGCCCGTGATGACTTCGTATATTTTGCAACATTTGCATACGAAAAGTAATTCATTATAACAATGTATTATTGGGGAGTTGATGGTGCAAGGGTTGGCCCCACGCTGGAGTCCGGGTAACGTCATCCACATTCACACCCAAATAGTTGGTGCATTTTCCTCCAGGGTAATTTTCAGCACACCTTTTCTATCCAAACTCATTTGGACAACAATAACGGTTCAACCTTCAATACCCTCACTAAACAGATACTGTGTCCTGTTTCCAATTTCTCACACACCCAAAAACTTTGGATTAAACCTATCCATTGATCAAAAATCATTCTTGACATAAACAACCCACACAGCGTCATCTTCTTAATTTTAGGATCACTTATAAATCCTGTGTATATGATAATACGATTAAATATTAAAGAGTTCGTGATAATAAAGATATAGTATTACTATAAGAAACATGTCACAACGGAAACTTCAACAGTAAGTTCTTTAACTTTCTAAATATCTAAATATAGAGTCAAATGAATATTCATTGGAATATCATGATATCATGATTAAACCTTAGATATTTGATAAGATGTGATATGTGATATTAGTTGCTAATTATGATTTTTTCTACTAAATCTAGAGAAATGGACCGTGTGTTCAAGAAGGTCAAGGAAGGCCTTGATGTATTTAATGGTTATTACGATAAGATGAGACAAAGCTCAACTGCATCTCAAAAGGAAAAAATTGAATTGGTATGTTTGATTCAACTTTTAAAATCTTGATAATTGATTTTTATTTCCCCATTTTCAAAAAATCTTTTGTTGAGTATATATATATTTGATAAATTGATGATCTAATTTATAAAATATCCT
The DNA here is from genome assembly GCA_001600815.1 of Alloascoidea hylecoeti. Lineage (NCBI taxonomy): Eukaryota > Fungi > Ascomycota > Alloascoideomycetes > Alloascoideales > Alloascoideaceae > Alloascoidea > Alloascoidea hylecoeti. The sequence goes on along the minus strand of BCKZ01000014.1, from coordinate 512,164 downwards.
AGGATCTCAAACGTGAAATCAAAAAATTACAACGGCTAAGGGATCAGATTAAAAATTGGATGAGTGGGAATGAAGTAAAAGATAAAACCCAACTAATCGAGAATCGAAAACTAATAGAGGAGGTAAGTAGTTTATGTGGATGCTACTTCCTTTGGAATGATAATTAATAATTCTATATAGGCCATGGAACGATTTAAAGCATGTGAAAAGGAAATTAAAACAAAGGCTTTTAGTAAAGAAGGTTTAACAACTATACGACTAAATCCTCGAGATAAAGAGAAAATGGAAACATGTTCATTTGTTCAAAATATGTTAGAAGAATTACAACGACAAATAGAAGTTGATGAAGCACAAATTGTAACAATTCAAGGTAGTATGAAGAAAGGTAAACGACAAGATGCACATAAAGTATCACAAATAAATGATCTAAATGAACATTTAGAAAGACTGAAATGGCATCAAGGAAAATTAGAATTAGTTCTAAGATTTCTAGAAAATGGTGATTTACAACCTGATCAAGTGAATAGTATTCAAGAAGATATCAAATATTTTGTAGAATCAAATCAAGATCCGGATTTTGCGGAAGATGACGAAATTTATGAAGAATTAGGCTTAGATATGGAAGATGATTTAGCAGCTGAAATTGAAAAAGATGCTCCTCTACTTCCAATACAAGAAGAAGAAGAAAATGAATCTCGTCACGAAAGGGAAAATTCGATAGTATCTTCAACTTCAGACACCAAGAAAATATTTACTTCATTCTCCAAAACAAAAGTTGTACCAGCGATATCTAGTACAGGGAATATCTTAAATTTACAACCTGTTACAGCACCACCTATCGGAGAATTGAAATATGCCTCTGCAGCAGCTGGTCCGCATGCATCGAATATTGATAATGTTCCAACGTCTATTAGTACAATCGATGGAACCACCTCATCATCATCCCCAGAACATAAAAATATACCTCCTATAGGTTTGAATCCATTGCCACCACCAAGCAATGTTTTGAATATTGTCAACGAAGTTACAAACACACCAACGAATACAATTTCAACTCCAGAGATGATATCTTCTCCTGATATATCATCCTCTACTGCTACAACCAGTAGAACTAACTCCGTTTGGAGTAGTACAATAATAGGGAACGTTAAAACCGATACATTGGAAACGCCTAAACGGGATTCAGAATATAATTTGAAAGCCAACAGCCAAACATTTTTTTCGTCCTCAGGCCAATCACGATCGAATAGTGTCACTCCAATCCCAGACTTAATAAATCATCATAATAGGTTGCCCCCTGGGCTTCAGATGTTTGCTGGTTCTTTAAATGCAGCAAAAGATCGACTGGAAAATCCACCTCCAATTTCTGAAATTCGTGCTTTATTGGAATCATCAATGATAAATTGTCCTTCATCATTTGATGCTGATATGCAACAACGATATACTCCATTAAATGAATTTCCAACATTAGATTGTTATCCTACGAATCCATTAGTAGGTACTGATAAAAGAGTTGTAATGAGGGCAGATACTGATGTTTTGTTTTACATGTTTTACTACAGACAAGGGAAATATGTTCAACATTTGGCAGCTGAAGAGTTAAAAAATAGAGGTTGGTTATATTTTAAGGAAGACAAAAGATGGTATAAAAGAGGAAAAGACGGTCAAGGACAAAATATTAATGATTTAACTATTCAACATCCAAGGTCAATAATTAATAAAGATAATAAAAATTCAAATCCTTTATTATATTTTGATTTTGATAGAAAATGGGAAGAAGAAGAAAGTTCGAGAATTTTCATTGATGAAACAGGGTTTTCATAAAAATTTTCTTCTTGTCTATTTTCTTATAATTAATAGCCATTTGGCTTTCTTTAAATTGTTTGTCTTCCTTCTTTGATAATTGCGCTTCCCTGCCATATGAAACTTAGTATATGGGTCTTCTTAATGGGGCTGAAGGGTGCTATTCTTTTTTATTATTTTTTTCGGTAGAAATATTGTACTTTTTCAAAAATATCATGTTAATGGTTATTTTATCATATATTATTGGTGGATATGTGATAAATAACTTAGAACAAGAAACGTTCTTCTATTTATTCAAGTTTAAATATAAATATTTAATTATAAAACTTATATGTAATTAAGGTATTATATTGTTGATTTAGCTAAACAAGTTTATTACCAGTAGAATAGTATTGCAATTGCAATTGTATTGTGATATAATTATAATTACCGATAGGTTAATGTTATTATTGCATATTACATGCATTAGGCCATTCCTATTCATCATGTCTAGGGTGATCATCAAACATTTTGAATTTGGGGGACATTATTAGGATTGGAATATAAGAGCCTATTGAGAGGTGAATTATCTGCAACTCTAGATATTTACGCGATGAAGGTTGTCGAGTGTACCTTAAGAAATTGTTCAATAATTATAAAAATATTTCTCCCCCCCGGTTTCTTTCTCGACCCCCTTCTAACTTATGTATTTGCTAGGTAATCGTAAAAAGAAACCTTATCACTTATATTGAAAATGTCCGGAGAAGTATCAAAGGTTTATGATGTCAATATAAAAATAGACCCTAAAATCACATTTGATGGTTATTACACTAAAGGTGACTTTGTTAGTGGAACGATTATTTTGGATGTTCGTGAAAGTTGCAATATCCATAAAGTCGACGTGGTATTAGAAGGAATCAAGACCTTTCATATTACAGTTCCCCCAAGTTTATTGAACTATACTGAACGTACTAATTGGGTAGGTGATAGAATACAATACCAATTATCAAAAGGTTACGACAAAATTGAAAATGTTAATACTGTATTTTTTGCTGTTTCTCAAACTGTTTTAGTTTCGAAAGAAAAGAGTATGTTAAGTGAAGGTCAATACGAATTTCCATTTGAATTTCAATTTCCACTTGATACTGATTTATTTCCTTCAAGTGATATTGGGATTAAATATGAAGTTAAAACAGTGCTCCAAGGAACAGCAAATGGTAATAATGGTGATCCAATCGAACTTCCTTTTGCAGTTCCAGGAGGGACTTTTAACCCTAGCAATCGCAAACCATCAATGGTAAGATCTCCATTCGTTTTAAAAGATATTAATACGGGTGGTCTTTCAATAACATTGATTTTTGAAGCTAGATTTCCCGATGCTAAAATATTCACTGTTGGAAGGAAATTCCCACCCATTGAATTATATCTTTTAACAAATTTGGCACCAAGCCATTTCTCCAGTATCAATGGTACAGTTATGATTAAGAATTTAAAACTTTTAATAAATCAAGTTTTCATGTTAGAAACTGATTTCCTTAAAAGACGGTCATTTACGGAAGATATTTCATTAGTTGATACTGATGAACATATTATATTTGCTGATCTTGCAAATTCTCAAGAGATTCCAAAGGAGTACAACGATGGAATTCCTCTTTATCAAGTCCCCATTCAAGTCAAATTGTTTAGAAGAGCTATTTTCAGAGAAACATTTCATCCTTCTTTCCGCTCTGATGATATTTCCTGTTCTTATAAATTGAAATTGGAAGCTAATATCGCTATTATGAACCATAGCGAATTCACAAAAACAAGTCTTCAGACTGATGTTGAGGTTGCGGCACAGATCGAAACAACTCCAAAAACAACAAAATCTTACCCTTACCAATACAGAAACCGAGTTTCAACCCCAGAACCAAAACCGCGAAGAAGCTCGTCTGGTCACCAACTCCAAAACTATCATAGTTCTGGTGGTTCAGTCGGTGCTGCTGCTGATCTTGGAATTGGTCAAGTAATTAATCAATTACAAGCACCCCCAATGTCTGGTCAGGTAGTTAGTGGAACTCAAGTAATCATAAATAATCCGAGCCCAATTGAGTATCCTGTCGTTCATACAAATATTGCGCCTGTAACAACTAGTATTGAGAGCGCTAGTCCTCGTCAACCACCCGCAACTCTCTCAGATTCGGGGAAACATTAAAAACGATTTTAAGAAAGAATTCGAGTATTAAATCTAAAAAGAAATGTTTGAATTCTAATCAGGTTTCAGCAATCCTACAATCTTAAATCTATTTCCGTTCAGTGATCGGAATCGGAGGTTGATCTGAAATAATCTTACTAATCCGACATTGGATGAGAATGAAGATCCTTATATTAACAAATTTTATATAATATAGCTTGATTACAAATATATGAAATTTGAGTCCAATTGCTTATTAATTATTTAGTGTATTGTATATTATTAAGCAAATTTAAACTTAAAAGTTCTCCATCTCCAATTGCGTTTTCTTACCAATCATTTTTAATTGATTCATTTGAAACAATGGCTTCCAAACCACCAGGAAAATGCTGCTTAGAAGGTCACTTCAAAACTGGAAACCCAATTGGTTCTGATGTTAAACTCTACGGTATACCATCTTACACTGTTGGTGACGAGTCTTTAAAGTCTGAGAAAATCGTTATCATTTTCCCTGATATCTATGGTTATGATTTCATCAATGTAAGGTTAATTGCAGATCAATTTGCAAAGGCTGGTTATTATACTATAATTCCGGATATTTTAGAAGGTGATTCAGCTGTTTTTGGTAAAACGAACCTTCAGGAATGGCTAGCTAAGCATAGTCCAGAAAAAGTTCGCAAAATTTCTGATGTTGTTATTGATGGTATAATCGGAGAACACCAACCTAAATTTATTGGTACTGTGGGTTACTGTTTCGGTGCAAAATTTGTCATTCAATATTTAGGAACTGATAAAATCCAAGCTGGAGCTGTTGCACATCCATCATTTGTTACTATTGATGAAGTAGCAGCTRTCAAAMAYCCATTGWTGATYAATGCGGCGGAAACAGAYCAWRYTTTYACWCCAGAATTGAGAGTACAAACAGAAGCTAAATTAAAGGAAATTGGAGCTAGATACTTTTTAACATTGGGTAGTGGAATTTCTCATGGTTTTGCAGTCCGTGGTGATGATAATGATCCAGTTGTTAAATTTGCTAAAGATAAAGCTCTTGCTGATCAAATCACATGGTTCAACGTTTTTTCGGGATCGGATTAGAATTTAGAAGGCATATAAAATAATGGTATATTGAACCCTATTATATTAGATTAGCTATAGCTGTGTCTTTGGAGACCTCTAATATATATATACCCATATACGATCTTATACGCTACGACTCAAGTTGAACAACCGAATAAATTGTTGTCTTGCTTGGTTTTCCAATCGTAATTCTCGTAGTACATACAATAAATTTAAAGTTGTACTAAATAACTACAATAATATCTTTTCATAAAATCTGTTTATATAGTTCAAGATAATCTCTATGTTTAAGCACTATAACTATTTAGTACACTATAGTCTATGTATTATCAACAATTGTAACAATGGTCTTTATATTTTCTTAACGTCTTAATCATATAAGCCATCAATAATAATTATCTGTTTAAAAGACAGGCATAATTTTTGACATTACCACTTCAGTAATATATTTTATTCTTTACTTTTGTCTCCCCATATCTCACAAAACTTTCCATAAACTTCATTAAAATCCTTTGAATATTTTGAAAACAAGTTATCTGCTGATGAATCAAACTTAAATTTCAATTTAGTCATGACTTTATATTGTGATAAACTAAGCCGTTTGATCAGTAAATCAAAATGTCGGTTCTTTTTTATATGCGATGATTCAACTTCATCATGTGGATATAGTTTACAATTTTGCATGTCTTCCGCCAAGTCAATATTGATATCTGAACTCGATAACCTTCTATTTTGAATTGATATGGGATTTACCTTGTTTGTTTTACCCTTGGGTAAATCCTTCTTCGAATTAGAATTGTCTAATCGTTTTAATGCTGACATAACACCAGTAACATCAACAGCGGATAAATCTGTAACTATCAGTTCTTCTAAATCTTTATCTTGGTGCATGATTTCTTGAAATTCTTTATTTTGAATAATTAATAGGGTATAATTATATATTGCAATTTTTGATCTCATTAATATAATACGATTTTGAGCTAATACTGCCATCGTATATGTATCACTAATTTTGAGTCCTTCTTCTGAAAGCATCAACTCTTTATATATCCTTGATGCCAATTTTTTTTGATAAGGTCCACAATCCTTAGTTGATAAACCTAAAATCTTATCAACTGAGTCAAAAATCTCTTCTTGTCGTAATGATTCTAAAGCGTATATAAATATATTTTCATAGGTTGCAAAATTTTGTATCAAAGAATTAATAGTTAATTCTGAAGGAAAATCAAGTAATTCATTCATAATTCTACTACATATTAAATAACTTTTTTTGAATGCAGTTTTAAATTCGGTCATTTGACTAATATATAATTTATTGTCATCATTAACTGTTAATGCTTGATTAGATTTATCTAGAGCTTCAAAATTTAAAGGATTATAATATCTCATTAATTTAGCTAATAAATTGGAATCTATAATTGAAACATCCTCATCTACTACACGGAACCCTTTAAATTTATCATTTAGTGTATCTTGAAGACCAATTGCAATAATTGCAGGTAAACCTAAATATGGTAGGAAATAATCACTCAAATATATTTCTGATAAAAAAGTTGATAATCTTCTTAATAAAATATTTCCATTTTTAATTTCTTTTAGTTTTTCCATAAACGGGGTACTGGAGAAAATGAATGTTATTGAAAGATATGATTCATATACAAGTTTAACAAATGGCTCACCAAATTCATCATAATATAGTTTGAAAACAAGTGGTACTAATTTGATAATATCAAGTAATAATTTGATTGGTGACATTTCATTTTTTCTATTTGTTTCAAAATTTGTCTCTTTAGAAGTAAATAAATCAGAAAGATGTAAATTATTCATATCAATGGATTTGAAATTAGGAGTTGAAAAGAGACTTTCAAGATTTTCCCCCAATACATGCGGATCACATCGAGATATTCTATGATTTAAGTAATCTTTAAATCCGCTTGTATAATTTAATAAAGAGAATATGCAGTCAAGACTTTGTAGAGCCACTTTATTTAATTTTGGCCTTAGTAAGTTCTTATCAGATTCCGGGCATATCTCAACTTTTTTCAGAGCATCTTTAGTTTCTGCTATTAACAAGTCATAAGCGTATACTGGAATGTATTCATAAATGAAACCCTTCATACTTTCATCTCTAAGATAAGTTTTCGCGAAATATCTTAATAGACGATTTATAAGTGGGATTATCGTGCCATATTTAGCAGTAGTCGTACCATTCAAATAAATAAAAAGACATTCAATGGATTGCCTCATAATTAAATCACGCTTAATTCTGTTATTTCTTTCGCCTCTGCACACTAGATGAAAGATATCAAAAAAATCATTAATATTTTGTTCTTTTTTCTTTAAATCAGCAGCGGGACACAATAACAAAGAAGGCAAAAAATACACAAAATTCTGACTGTAAAATATTTTCCGATTTATTTCATATTTCAATAGTCTCCCAAAGTTTTCTTTAATCAGCAAGGCAGTTGTTTCCATAATACGCTCTTCTTCTTGTATCTGTAGCAGGAACTTGGTTTTGGACTGGGAATCCTCCGGGAAAACATAAGTACTCAAACAAATTTCAGCGAATATATCGAATAACTTGGGTATTAAAATGGCCAAAGCAGGTAGCTGTGCCTCATCAAAGTTCCCTGATTTCGAATCATCCTGTAGTTTCTTCTGTATCTTTAAGATGTTAGTATAAACCTTGGTGTTTTCTCTTGAGCTGTAATTATAAGAAAACACGGCTTCCATGCATTTGGAAGTAACATCAACAGGATCTTCAGGTAATGGTTCCAGAGGGATTCCCATTATAAAGAGAAATAGATCCAGCCAAAATGTTGGAGTTTGCAATAAGTTGAAATTACGGAAATTGGGCAATTTTGTTGGTGGTCACGTTTGATATGAAGTTGTGTTTAAAGTACAAAAATTAAATGGTCACTCTAGGCAACAATAATTCGTGCACTGTCAAATTGAATTTTCGTGGAAAAATTAACTTATTGCCACAGTACTAAATTGTCACTTGACGCATAACCAAATCGTGCTCACTGGTAATATAATTCGTTCGATGTCAAACAAAGAGATATCCACCTTTAAATATTGTATTACAAGTACAGTAATTCCTTCTTTTCTTCAATTGATTCCTATAAGGCTCTAAGTTACTGTTATTAGTAGCACACATTTGTTACCGTTACACGTGTGGTAGCTGGCAGAAAGTGAATTATTACAATGGAACTGATCACGAATTGTAGTCACAAGTGGAAGCTTGACTTTTTTACTTAAATGACATCTGTAATTATGCTTCTCTGATATAATTAATTACAGCCATATTTTCATTATAGTATAATAATAACATTGATCAAGTAAGTAAGTAATAAGTTATTAACGCTTGGTATGGCTCAGGTAGAATTATGTAAGTATTAACTACCCATCCCTCAACATACGTTTGATGACAGTATTCGGATAGAAGCCTAGATACCATCAGGGAATTTGATAGTCAGTGGAAGAACTGTCTCCAGAAAGCCACTGACAGCTAGACTTGCTAAATGATTAAAATTTTAGGCCCTCATCATCACATCCATGCTGAGTTAGTAGAAGAAAATTATTTTCGTTGTTCTTGCCACGTGGATCCGGGTAACACATTGTTTACCGTCACCTCCTTCCACCTAAGATTCCATCAATTTCACCTCTTGTATCTGATTTTATTATACGAGTATTCATACTGTCATGGATGAAAAAGAGAAAAAGGATGGCATCAAAGAAAATAAAAGTTCAAGTGTGGCTGAAGTGAGCGTGCCAGAATCAAAAGAGGCTCAGGAAATATCTAATAAGAGTGATACCATACCAAAGTTGGAAAATGAAGTGGAAGACAATAAAAGTGAAGATAAAGATACAATTGTAAATAAAAATACGACAGAAACAATAAAGGCCGATAATGTGGTCAAAAACACCCCAAATTCTAAAAACGATACAATAAACACGAAATCTGATGCCGAGAAGAAGACGTCGGAAACGACCAAAACGACAACCGCTCAACCCAATCCATCGGGAAAAGTAGTAAAACACGAAACAAGTAAACCTTCTAATAACATAAAACCTGAGAAGACTAAAAGTTTGAAGCAAGAAGAAGAAGAGTCGGAAACAAAACCAACATCAAAACCAAAACCTCGCCCATTACTAAGGACAGAATTATCTTTATCACCTATTAAATCTATTCATGAAAATGACAATGAGATAGACCCGATGCGTGTATTATTTAAACAAACAATTGCTATAATACTGAAATCTCTATCAATATCAAGAGCAACCACTACATCTTTAGATGAATTAACGCTTTTAGCCGAGCAATATTTTTTAGATCTTGGTGACTGTATTCATAGATTCTCAACTGTTCAGAGGAGAAAACAACCTTCATATGCTGATGTTAAACTAGGTCTTTTTATGAAAAAGATTAAAGCAAATAACCTAAATAAAGAAGCAATTAGATTCGAAACGGCTAAATTAAAACTAAATAAATACAATTCTCAATTTATTAAAACTATTGATAAATTAGCAGATAAAGCCCGAAGTTCTGCAAATAGTAAAGCAGAAGGTGATTCATTTGATGATGATACTCAATCAATACAGGAAAAAAATCCTTTTGTGGAAGCAGAAAATACATTCTATGAAATTAGTGAATTAATCCCTCCTACGAAGCCTAGAGGAAGCGCTATACCGGATTGGCTACCACCTTTCCCTCCGGATCACACTTATCTTGACACACCCCAATACACAAAAAGAATTTCTGATCCTAGACAACTAAGAGAGAAAATCGTCGCAGAAGGAAAACTTGGCGAAAAAGCTTTAAAAAATTTATTCCCTCAAGAGCAGCAAGAAAATGATGAAGATGGAACTGAATCGAGTGATGAGGATTCGATTACGCGAGCAAATAATTCATTAAATCCAAATGGCGGAAATGGGGATCATATTGATTTAGGATTGGGAAGTGATACTGATAGTGATTTAGACGATAATGAATTTGAAGACGTGGAGATGAGATTGGAGGACAGACCTTCTAATACTGAATTGAAAGAGGATGATATATTTCTTGTGGGTGTTCCTCCAACCCCTGTCGAACCTCAATCTACGATAAAGACACGTAATGGAAATCCTGAAAATCCACACGAAATTGCTTTAAATATTAGAGAAGAAACTCCAAAGGGGTATGCATCTCTAGGGAAGCCCAAATATTTACAGAATGGGAAATCAATAGATTCTAGTGATCCTTATGGATTTGGACTAAAATACACAAGCAAGAAACTCGACATTGTGAAATATTCACAAACACGGCTGACAATGCTAAAACGAAAGAAGGAAAAGGAAGAAGAAGAAAAAACCAAGAGAGAAAAAGACCCATTTTTATTAGCAGCCAAATATTTAGCACCAAATGTTGTTGTAGAAATATCACAGGAAACCTCAAATATGTTTAGTGCATTATTAGAGGACGAACTAACGAAGGTTTTGAATGAGACTAAGAAAGTAACGAGGAAGAAGAGACGAAGAATTTCAAAGGAAAATATTTTCTTGTAAATTAGATAATAGATAGAATATAGTAATATTTATCTTACATTATTATTTTTTAGATTTAATGTTCAAGGAGTTACCCTCCCGTAGCAGTCGCAAATGAGATTTAAAGTGTTAGAGCTTAGAGCTTCTTCCACAAATTTACTAAAATAGTTAAAAATGGTTTCTGATAACCCCCCTACAAAAATATATTTATCGCCATCTTTACCTTACCCAATAACAGTGACGTCCATTGTATCACAAATAAATGATTATATAAAAAGGCATGATATGATTTTTCGTTACGAATATACACAATTAGTCGAGGAAGAAATTGAACCCGAAGAGGATATGGATGACAATCATACTCGATCGCCTGCACAAACGCGAAAAGTTGAAAGAGAATTCCTTTCGACCTTTGAAAGCCCAATTGAAGGAGATCTAAAAAAATTATTAATTACTGTCGGTCAAAGGATTACAAGTAATATATTACCAGTTGCTTATATTAAGGAACCATGCTCACATGAAGTACAGTATGGCGGGTTGTGCGCAGTTTGTGGTAAAGTAGTGGACAATAATGATTATAATGGAAATACAGGTTTAGACCGAGCCCCAATTACAATGTCACATGGTACTTCAGGCTTGAAAGTATCAAAATCAGAGGCAGCAAAAATTGAAAAGAATGCAACACAAAAACTATTGAAATCTGAAAAATTAATTCTTGTAGTGGATTTAGATCAAACTATTATACATGCAACTGTTGACCCAACGGTTGATGAATGGAGGAAAGACCCAAATAATCCAAATTATCCGGCAATAAAGGACGTTGAATCTTTCTCACTTGAAGAAGAAGTCATTTTACCTCCAAGTTATAAAGGAATTAAGCCTAAACCAACCATTTGTTGGTATTATGTTAAATTACGACCTGGATTACAAGAATTTTTACAAAAAGTATCAAAAATGTATGAACTTCATATCTATACAATGGCCACAAGGTCATATGCAAAAGCAATCTCTAAAATAGTGGATCCAGATGGTCAATTCTTCGGTGATAGAATATTAACTCGAGATGAAAGTAATAGTCTAACACAAAAATCGTTAAAAAGATTGTTTCCAACAGATACATCAATGGTTGTTATTATTGATGATAGAGGTGACGTTTGGAAATGGAGTGATAACCTAATTAAGGTTGTACCTTATGATTTTTTTGTGGGAATTGGGGATATAAATTCTTCTTTCTTACCAAAACAAAACGTTTTATTGGGACCATCAAAGAAACGGAAATTTATTGATAATTTAGAAAAGAAGCAACTTGAGGAATTAGAAGAGAAAAGGAGGAAGTCATCATCCGTGGGAAATAATACGAAGGATAATAAAGGTAGTAATAAAGGTAGTAATAAAGAGCAAAATGGAGATTCAAGTGATAAAAATGATTCGAAAAATGGAATCGAAAATGAAACCTCAAATAACGAAGAAAAAGAAGAATCATCAATTAAATCACAACAGGATGATCAAGAATCCGAACAATTAAATCCAGAATTATTAGCGGTTCAGGCTTCAGAACGAAATGCATCTTTAGAACAACAACAACACGAACGACCATTGGCAGAATTACAAAAGTCTTTAGAGCATGAATTAGATGAAAGTGAACAAGAAAATGATAAATCAGATGAAATTAAAGAAAATGATGAAACAAATGGTAAAACATTAGAAAAGTCACAATTACCAGCAAAACCTCAAAGAAACCTATTATTTGATGATGACACTGAGTTATCATCTTTACAAGTTGTATTAACTAAAATACATGATGAATTTTTTGACGAGTATAAAGTTCAAAAAACAGAATCAAAAAAATTACAAAAAAGACCAATTATTCCTGATATTGAGGATATTATGCCTAGGATGAAACAAAAAGTTTTCGATGGATGTGTTTTTTTATTTTCTGGTCTTTTACCAATGGGTGTCAATTTAGATTCATGTGATGTCGTATTATGGACTCGAAGTTTTGGCGCTACAGTTGTGAATGAATTGTTACCTACACTTACACATATCATAAGTAATAGTGATTCAACAGAAAAAGTTCAATTTATCGCAGCCAATTTACCAGAATGCAAAATAGTTAATCCTGATTGGTTATTTAAATGTATTTCAAGTTGGAAGAAAGTTCCTGAGGATGAATTTATTATTGATGTTCCAAACCGTGAATATCATGGAAAATTAAGATTTTCAGATGAATCTAATGATGATAATTTTAACGATATAGATCTAAAATTTGACTGGATGGAAGTTGGAAAAGAGGTGGACGACTTTCTTGCCTCTTCAGATGATGATGAGGAGGAGGAGGAAATAAGCGAAGCTGATAACGGTGCAAATAACACAGAAGCAAATCTTGGTAGAAAACGTTCCCGGGAGGATGATGATGATGATGATAATGGGGGAACATTGCATGCGGACGAAATTAAACGTGTCAAAATCCATGACTCTTCCTCAAATATTGATGATTCAATTGATTTAAGTAATGATGATGATGATGATGATGATGATGATGATGACGATATAGATGATGTGGACTTCGAAGCGGATCTTGAAGCTGAATTAGACCTTCTAGAGGATGACTTTGAGGATTGAATAATACATATAACATTAATTCTGTGTCCCATATTTCAACGAATGTATACTATAGCTAATTAATTGTACAATCTTCGTTGTTTATTGTATCAACGATATATGATGTAAACTATTTATATATAACATAGGTATCAGTTTCGATGTAACTTTTAGACAAATGTGTAATAATATTCGGTTTGTAACATAACAAGTTGACGAAGCATTAGTACAACTAAAAACCAACGAGAGATTCAGCAAGACCAACACCAACAAAATAACTCATCTATACGTAATTATATTTGTTGGAGCGTTAGCATTGAAACATTCCAGTTAAACTTCAATTTTGGTGAATAAAATTAGAGAACATCAAAATAAATTTCGGTGATGTCCATTTTTTAACTATGATATGCGGGGGTACTTTTTAGTTGATTGTTTTATCCTTGGCCACTACTTAAATTTAGTAATTAACCATCTTGTGATTTATTCTATAATTCCAGCTTACCCGTTAGTTTTTATATTTAATCATTTTACTTTCAAATCAAAATATGTCTTCTACCAAATCAATAAAAGAATTAACCGAGGAATGGTTGAGAATTGATCCCGTAAGTTGAAGCTTTACCTCATTGATGCTGGCATTTACTGACCTACATTTTACGTCTTAGAATCCAACCACAAGAGCCCAAATTGAAAAACTTCGGGATGAAAATGATGATGAAACTCTTCAACTACTGTTAGGTAAAAGAATTCAGTTTGGAACAGCAGGTATGTATATTTCATTACTAGAAAATTTCACACTATTGATTTAACAAAAACTTTCTTTTAAATAATATAGGTCTTCGATCTCGCATGGAAGCTGGATTTTCTCGTATGAATGATGTTACTGTACTTCAAACAACTCAAGGATTAGTAAAATATATTTTAAAACAATCATTATTATCAAAAGATGAAATTCTTGAAAAAGGTATTGTAATTGGATTTGATGGACGTTATAATTCATTTTCTTTTGCTAGAATTACAGCATATGTTTTTCAAATATCTGGATTTAAAAATATTATCCTTTTAAATGGTTCTCAAAATGGTACTAAGTTCTGTCATACTCCATTGGTTCCTTTTGGAATTGATCATTATAAAACAAATGGTGGAATTATGATTACAGCTAGTCATAATCCAGCAATGGATAATGGTTATAAATTATATTGGAATAATGGATGTCAGATAATCCCTCCTCATGATATGTTAATTGCAAAGTCTATTGAAGAAAATCTTGACATTTGGGGCGATTGGAGTGTTGATGAGACTTTAGAGGAAGGTTTTAAACAAGGGACTGTAATTGAGAAGTATGAAGAATTACAAGCAGCATACATTAGAGCATTAAAGGATAAATTAGTTGAAAGAGAAGTCAATTCTAAGTTGAAGTTTGTATATACACCAATGCATGGTGTTGGACTGAAATCGTTTACAGAAATGACCAATTTACTTAATGTCAAAGAAACACAATGGAGCGTAGTTAAGGAACAGGCATTACCGGATCCTGCCTTCCCGACCGTTTCTTTCCCAAATCCAGAAGAGAAAGGTGCTTTAGATCTTGCCAAGCAAACCGCTGATGATAATGGAGTTGAATTAGTTATTGCTAATGATCCTGATGCTGATAGATTTACAGCAGCTGTTAAATATCAAAACAAATGGGTTCAACTTACAGGTAATGAAATTGGAGTTATCTTTGGAGCATATATCATTGAAAATTATCCTGGAGATAAATCTAAAGTTGCCATGCTTGCCAGTACTGTATCTTCACACATGCTTGCTAGCATATGTGAAAAAAATGGGGCTAAATTCGAAGAGACTTTAACAGGGTTCAAATGGATAGGAAATAAGGCCATGGATTTAGAAAAAGATGGATATATTGTTCCTTTTGCTTATGAAGAAGCAATTGGATATATGTTTAGTGTAGCCCATGATAAAGATGGGATTGCCGCAGCTACAATTTTCTTACAAATGGCTAGTTATTATCATGAAAAAGGATTAAATTTAGTGGAAGTTCTTGATATTCTTCATGAAAAATATGGTTATTTTGCAGAAGCAAATGGTTATTATATATCTCCTACTCCTGAAATTACCACAGAAGTATTTGAGAACGTAAGATCACGAGCTTCTCTATTTTCTAATGGAGTGCCAGATTCCATAGGACCTTTTAAAGTCACTTTCTGGAGGGATTTAACTAGCGGTAAGATCTTCGGGTCAACAGCAAGTGCCTCGAAGTTGCCTTTAACTCCAGAGGCACAAATGATAACCGTTGAGGGAGAAAAAGACGAGACTAGAATACGATTTACGGCCAGGGGAAGTGGAACGGAACCCAAATTAAAAGTTTATATAGAAGCACGGGGAGATTCTGAGGAGGTCGCGCAATTTACGGCGGATGAGGCGTGGGAAGCCGTGAAAGATTGGCTTTTAGATAACAAGTTTGATCTGGTTGAAAGAAAGTAATTATTGAAAGATAGATCTAGACAAATATTAGAAATAGAAGATAGCTAATGCTCGTAGATTTGACATAATAACAGGTTGCATAATTATAAACTTACAAGCACCAACAATGCTTTTAAACACATACGCCCTGTTAAAAATTTCGTACTTTTATACTTTCGAACTTTCATATCACCACTAATATCTTAATTTGGTCTTACAACGACAAAAAAATCAATTTATTCAATCATTTTTTGTTTTTACAGTTTGTCCCTTCTGCGATCGTGAGCGTGTTCACAAAAAGACTCATAAGGTCATAATTTGAAATTTTATTTTCTAACTTCATCTGTGCTATTGAATTGACGGCTCTAAATTTCATTCCATGAATACATCCGGTCGTGTTCTTCGTCAAAGGTCGGCTTCGATGGTTGGCTCAAGGTATGTTTTTACACTCCATCTTCTTAATATCATGATCTGCCTTTAGTTGTCAATAGTGTTCTCAATAGTTTTTAGTAAAAATTGCAAATTCATCTAACCAACGTTGTTGAAAACAGCCCCCCAAAATCTGTCTTTAAAAGTCTTCCAACTTCTTCAAAAAGGGAAAAACATGTTCCAGATCATCAGATATATCATCATATAAATTTTTTCAGGCGTAAAAGTCGAACTATAATAGGTATACTAATCATCATCTTCTTTGTGTATTACCTTTTATTCAGCGCATCCGAACCTGCTAAAAATCTAAGAGAACAAACAAAATTCATCATTTCTGCTCCTTTTTCACCTCATGATATTGAACCTGGTAACTATGAGAATAGTGTGAATAAACCAAAACTAGTACGTGATAAAGAAGGTAATTCAGTCTTGGAAGACCCCCAAGGTGATTACAATAATGAACAGATGGTTCCTATTGATTCTACTGTATCATATTATGATCTTACGGATTTTGAAGGAAATGCAAACGGTAAAGAAAAAGATGATCTAGTATTACTTCTCATTCCTTTACGAAATGCTGAAAAAATTATGTCTCTAATGTTTTATCATTTGATGAATATGACATATCCTCATGATAAAATCGATCTAGCCTTTTTAGTTAGTGATTGTAGTGAGGATGATAATACCTTAAAGAAACTGGAAGATTATACCATGAGATTACAGAATAGTACGTTAGCAGATGTCATTACAGAAGATATGAAAGATGCCAAGGTTTCCCAATCAAATCCAAATTTAAAAATTTATAACCATGATTTATATTTAAATTATATGGATCCTGATAGGTTAAAAAGATTACAAGATGCTTTTAAAAAAAGACATGAAGGATTTGAAGTACCATTTAGAAGTATACAAATTTATGAAAAAGATTTTGGACAAGTTATTGGACAAGGGTTTTCTGATCGACATGGTGTTGCTGTTCAAGGCATTAGAAGAAAATTAATGGGTAGAGCTAGAAATTGGCTTCTTACAAATGCTTTAAAACCATATCATTCATGGGTTTATTGGAGAGATGTTGATATTGAAGAAGCTCCAGGAACAATCTTAGAAGATATGATGAAATTTGATAAAGATGTTATTGTTCCAAATATATGGAGACCATTACCAGATTTTCTTGACCCTGTTAATAAACAACAACCATATGATTTAAATTCTTGGCCGGAATCAGATACTGCCATCGAATTAGCGAAAACATTACCAGAAGATGAAGTTATTGTTGAAGGATATTCTAAATATCCTACATATCGATATCATTTAGCTAATCTTCGAGATCCAAATGGTGATATTAATAATATAATAGATTTAGATGGTATTGGTGGTGTCTCAATCTTAGCAAAAGCTAAAGTTTTCAGACAAGGGTCTCATTTCCCAGCATTCACATTTGAAAATCATGCTGAAACTGAAGCATTTGGTAAAATGTGTAAAAGAATGGGATTTAGTGTTGCTGGTTTACCAAATTATGTTGTTTGGCATATCTATGAACCAAGTGAAGATGATTTAATGAAAATTGCAATTCGAGAACGAAGAAAACGGCATAGAAAGGGTAAAAGAAGCATTTTACAAGAAGTTGGACAATAGTAGATTTAATTATAATATTATTTTATATTTCTTTTTCTTCATCTCAAAATTTGTTCATGATCGGGACTAGTTATAGCTAGTTGTTACAGCTTGAGTGTTTAGGAAAGCCTAAGCCAGTTTAGAGTACTGATGATCATTAATTTCTTCAATAACTTTATTGATAATGATTTTTATGAAAAGATTCATATTTTGACATTTACAAACACTATACTATTTACTGTATTAATATTATTATCATTCTATTATTGTTAAAGTATAAATTATATATATAATATATGTAATAAGATACAGACTCTTTTGTAACAAAAAAAATGCGACGCATAAAACTTAATTTCTGTTAATCAACCATCCCACCCTCCACCATGCCAAAACATACCTTAATTCAAAGCGCGAAAAGAATAATAACTTTCCAAGTGGAGAACCAGGTAATGCCCTCTTCAAGCGCTCTACTACTACAATTCTTTTCGCAGCTGTACTGTGGGCTTTTTTGGACTTGAAATTTATTTTATTTCTTCAATAATTTCTTTCTTGCTGAAGGTTTTTTCATATTTATAGTTAAATCACTGATCAGGTTGTGATCTTCATGATTAAAGTGCCTCTAATAGTCCAGTAGCACCATGACATATATGAGTCTTAGGTGCCTCATCTTTTTCTACTGACATCACACAATCTCTAATTAACTGCAAGTTTTTTCCATGGGTAGTTTTATCAAATGTTGAATCGGTATCCATTTATTCCTCTCTTCCTCTCAGAGATGTGTTTAGACCAAATTTTTTGATTTAAAAATAATCTTAAGGAATGTAATCACCCATGACATTATCACATTCAAGACAAGTGACAAGATCCACTCGAAGGGGAATCAACTGAGGAATAGACAGGCATTCTACTGTAAGCAGTTCCTTCCTGGACTTCTCAACAAAGTCTAATCTGTACTGCAATACGTTGCATATATGACTTGTATTTACCACATAACCAATAAAATTGGTGTTATCTCTATCTTTTTTTGCCTGGAATTTATAAGAATCAAGAACATGGGACAGCTTACAAACAATCTTCTGTCTATCTAAAAAAGCCGTAAGTCATTGCTTGCTCATGTAATATTCTATTGTTGTTAACTTATTATTGATATCCCATCTTCCTGAAAAATGGATAGTTTTTTGTTTGTTTGATTTATGGGATATTGTCACGGGGTACGTTAGGGTTCAACTGCGCATAAAACTACAGTAGTGGTCGCTATCTAATCTCAACCGTCGAGCGTCCTTTTTCGTTTTGAACTAAGGTAATTTTTGGCATTGGGTTGATTACAGAAATTAAGTTTTACGCGTCGAGTATTTCCCCTTGCTCGAGGAACACAGTGATACCGTTTATACCAAGGAACCAATAATTATGGACTGCAAATATATTTAATTTTGTAATTGCTTTTATTAATAAAAATATTGAAGAAAGCAAGATTAAATGACTTATCAAGTTTGAAGTTATGATATCGATAATTTTTCCGGAGCAGTCTTAAAAAGTCATAATTAGATAAAATTTTCAATTATTATACGCTCGGACGAGTAAGAGTTTTTGGAGTTGTTGTATTAGCATAGCATGCCCATCTCTATTAGACACCAAATTAGCGAATAACATAATATAACATGTACAACAAACCCAATTGAAAATCAACTAAAACACTTTAAAAGCTTGAGTTATAAAAAGTCGGACGGTTCTTATCAGTTCTACACAATTAACTTAACTATCGAAGATAAGACACCAATTGTTATAATTATATTATCCTCAAGACTGAAAACACAATTATCTCCTTATAATATAAAAATATTTCTATGATATGTGTTAATTATCATCATAACAATTAGAAGAAAAGGTACAAGAAGCATTCCTAAGTTTAAAAATAACCCCCTACTACAACTAGTACGCGTAGATATTAGATATCTCAGGTTTATAACTAGGTAGTAGGTATCTGTAAGCAGATGCATCCCATTCGTAGTTTATCAGCCTCATAATACTAATAGAATTAAATACGGTTTAATTTAAAATCCAAATTGAGAGAACATAAATAAGATCTAGATATAACTGTATAACTTTACAGCATTATATATGTTCCGGATATATGCATGTAGTGATAACCATAACTGTTGTTGTTACATGACAATTGAAATATCTCTAATAAATTGTAAGTTTATAAATAATTAAGCTTAAGAATATGAGGTTTCTACAAAACAATATAATTTATAATTACTCTGCTTTATCTAGCTCGCGATTAATAGATCAATATAGAATGTTGGCCATGGTCATGGCAACTTATCACAAACAAAATGTCTGTAGATATCACTTGTAGTAAATATATATAATAAAATGTTTGTGGATGTCAATTGTAGAAGATATATCTTATAAAATAAATAAACCACCAGCTGCTATTAATTTGTTTTCAAGGATCATAAGCTTTTTCAAAACAATGAAAATATCTATTCAATTAATCGTTTATATTGCTATTAGCATTGCTTCAATAGCAGAAGCGATCCCTTCCCCTTTTTCTGCACCCTCCAATAATTCTATTGATATCAACTTTCTTCAAAGTATAGCTGATACTCTGGGGGTTTCTACTAATGGAATGGAAGAGTCTTTATCAACTTGGCAATCAATAGCCAATTTCGACCCAGAAGAGTTTAATGTCACAAATCTTAGAAGTCAAAATGTACCAATAAACCCTATTAGCCCAGATGATTGGGACTATCATGTTAAGGATAAAGAACTAACAGATGCTGCCATAAGAGTTAGGGTAGTGGACCCTTCTGTATTGAAAATAGATACAGTTAAGCAATATTCTGGCTATCTTGACACATCTGAAAGCAAACATTTTTTCTTTTGTAAGTAATTTATATTATTAATATCCATCCCATATGAAGTACAATTAAAAACTAACAATTACAATATATTATAGGGTTCTTTGAATCTCGAAATGATCCCAAAAATGATCCAATTCTCTTATGGTTGACGGGTGGTCCAGGTTGTTCGTCATTGACAGCTCTCCTATTTGAATTGGGTCCATCAAGGATTACTGCGAGTTTGAATCCTGAATACAACCCATATTCTTGGAATAGTAACGCAAGTATTATTTTCTTGGATCAACCAGTAAATAGTGGGTTCTCTTATTCTTCAGATCCTTCAGGTTCTGTGAGTACCACAACGGCAGCCGCTACTGATATATATGGTTTTTTGCAATTATTTTTCAAAAAATTCCCGGAGTATTCTCACTTGAACTTTACCATTACTGGAGAATCATATGGTGGGCATTTTGTTCCTGCTATTGGTAAAGAGATTATCTCTCGCCCGGTTTCGGAAAGAAACTTCAATTTTGTTTCTATTGCAATTGGTAATGGTCTTACAGATCCTAAAACACAATTTCAATACTATCAGCCTATGGGTTGTGGTGGTGGTGGAGAAAAAGAAGTTATACCTTATCCGATATGCATAGCTCAAGAACTTCAATTGCCAATTTGTGTTGCTGGTATTGAAGCATGCTACGCCCTAAATAATATTTGGGCTTGTGTACCTTCCTACTTAATTTGCGCTTCTGGACAACTTAACCCATTTCAGATAATTACTAACCGAAATATTTATGATATAAGGGAAAAATGTGCACAACCACCTTTGTGCTATGCCCAAATGGGTTGGGTTGAAAAATATTTCCAGAAACAGGAAATTCAAAAAGCTATTGGAGCCGATGTGGTAGCATTTCAATCTTGTAATACTAATCTCAACATAGACTTTGTATTTCATGGCGATTGGAATCACCCTTTCCATTATGATGTTCGTGATTTGTTAGAAGAAGGTATATCTGTCTTAATTTATGCTGGTGACAAAGATTTTATATGTAACTGGCTTGGAAATGCTGCATGGACAAAGGCTTTGAAATGGAGTGGTCATGATGGCTTTAACAAGGCTCTAGATGCTCCTTGGATAGTTGATGGTCAGAAAGCCGGAACTGTTCGTAATTATGGTAAATTCACTTTTGCTAGAGTTTATGATGCTGGCCATATGGTACCTTTCAACCAGCCTGTGAATACCCTTTCCATGATCAACAATTGGATTGCTGGTAATTATGGCTTGAATGAATAAATATTATAGCCTATAATATTGGGCATAATAAAATATTATAAGTTTACAATATACATTGTTTTGACAGGGACTTAAGTACTGAGTTCTATATAAATATATATATGTTTTTCTTCTTTAACTCTTAATTAAAATTATACAACACTTTTTAATATATATTAAATTTGAATGTATAAGTTATAAATTAAAAGAATATAAATAATAAATAATTGTTAATATTTAAATTTGTTAACGATATATATAGGAGAATGTGTAATCTTTAAACCAACTACGCGTAACGTTTATCATGCCAATTCTCGAGTCGATTTGGCGTTATATGCCCGCATTCGTCAAGCTGCAGGTTTCTCATTTGTAATCACTTTCGACTAAAAAATTTTAATCCAAATTTAATCCAAATTTTTTGTATAAAATATGATCATTTCCGATTCTGATGAAATCAGTGAATTGGAGGAGATGTTAGAAGTTAGAGATTCCGAGGAATCGAGTGGAATATCAGACACAACTGAAATTATAAAAAATGAAAGTCTCATTAAAATAGACAAACAAATAAATCCGAAAACAGTTACACCGAAAAGACGAAGTAATAGAATTGCAGCTCAATCCAAAAAGAAAACCGAACCTCCAGTTCCATCTACTTTTGCACCTGTGAGTTCTTCTAAAAGTGTCTCTGGTAGGGGGAAATCTGTAAATGGGAAGGGCAAGGAAAAAGCCACTGACTTTTCTGACTCAGACGAAGAAAACCAACCAACAACATCTACCACCAAGGGCCACGATAATAAAGTAATTTCTAATCGGCCCACCTCTACGGTTCAGTCCTCGAGATCAACTAAAAGCTCTAAACGTAAGCGACCAATAATATATGATATTGAAAGCGATGATGAAGATGATGAAGATGATGAATATACTCCTATGAAATATACAGGAACAACCGCTGATCAGTATTTTCCCCCTAATACTACCGAAGAGGTTATTATTCTGGGAACTGAAGCAGAAGAGGATTTCGATGAAGACATCGAAGATATTTTTAGAGAGGTTCGTCGATCAACTCGTTCACAAGCGAAACCCAAACGTACTAGAAAAAAACGACAACCGAAGAAACTAAAAAAACCAAAGGGACCACCACTCACATATCATGAAAGAAGTACTTTGAAATTATTTACTCATCACCCACATTTAGCAACTATTTTCCCGAAATTAAAAGAGTTACCTGTGCTAAACCCAGAAATGGCACCACAACCACTAGATATGAATGTTAAACTTCTTCCATTCCAACTAGAAGGATTGAATTGGTTATTGAAACAAGAGGCGAGTGAAACAGCTGGTGGTATTCTGGCGGACGAAATGGGTATGGGGAAGACCATTCAAACCATTGCCTTACTAATGACTGATAGAACTCATAAACCTACTTTGGTAATTGCACCAACCGTTGCTCTTTTGCAATGGAAAAGTGAAATAGAACTACATACAGGTGGTAAATTATCTTGTATTGCATTCCATGGGGCTAATAGGACAAATAATCCCGACGAACTAATGAAGTATGATGTTGTTTTAACTACATATTCTACTTTAGAAGCTGCATTTCGTAAGCAAAAATATGGATTCAAAAGGAAAGATGGTGTGGTAAAAGAAGATAGTGTATTACACAAGATTCATTTTTACCGAGTTGTATTAGATGAAGCTCACAATATCAAAGACCGAAATTGTAGTACTTCAAAAGGTGTTTGTGCTTTACTTGCAGATAAACGACTTTGTCTTAGTGGTACTCCTTTACAAAATAGAATTGGGGAACTTTATTCTTTACTAAGATTTTTAAAACTTGATCCTTTTGATCAATATTTCTGTCTTAATTGTGATTGTTGTTCAAATGACTGGAATTTCTCGGATCATAATTCTTGTGATTCTTGTGGACATAGGGGGATGCAACACACAAATTTCTTTAATCATTTTATGTTAAAGAATATTCAGAAATATGGAGTAGAGGATGCTGGTTTTGAATCATTCCAAAACATTAGATATTTATTAAAGCATATAATGCTTCGAAGAACAAAGGTTGAAAGAGCCGATGATTTGGGACTTCCACCAAGAATTGTTGAAGTCCGTAAAGATTATTTTAATGAAGAAGAGAAGGATCTTTATCGAAGTATTTATTCTGAATCTGAAAGAAAATTTAATACATATGTTGCACAAGGTGTGGTTCTTAATAATTATGCAAACATTTTCACGTTGATTACAAGAATGAGGCAGGTTGCTGATCATCCTGATTTACTTTTAAAAAGAAATAATTCAGGTGGGTATCTTACTTTAGATGATAATGAAGAACGTACTAGAAACTCATTGGTTTGTTCATTGTGTGATGATGAAGCTGAGGATGCTATCAAATCAAAATGTCATCATATTTTTTGTAGACTGTGTATTAAAGAATACATGGAATCATTTTCTGGTGCATTGAATAAATTGGAATGTCCCGTTTGTCACATTGGTTTAACGATTGATTTGTCACAGGCTTCAGTTGATCCTGAAAATCAACAGATCTCTTCAAAACAGAATATTGTTAATAGGATTCAGATGAGTGGTGGGGAGTGGAGAAGTTCAACTAAAGTTGAAGCATTAGTTGAAGAATTATACAAACTAAGAAGTGATAGACAAACAATTAAATCTATTGTTTTTTCTCAATTTACATCTATGTTGGATTTAGTCGAGTGGAGGTTAAAAAGAGCGGGATTTCAAACAGTTAAACTTCAAGGTAATATGACGCCAACACAGCGTGACAATTCTATTCGGTATTTTATGGAAAATACACAGGTAGAAGTGTTTTTGGTTTCCCTTAAAGCTGGTGGAGTTGCCTTAAATTTATGTGAAGCTTCACAAGTTTTCATTCTAGACGTTTGGTGGAATCCATCTGTTGAATATCAAGCCTTTGATCGAGTTCATAGAATTGGTCAATACAGACCGGTTAAAATTATTAGATTTTGTATTGAAGATAGTATAGAATCTCGAATTATTGAGTTACAACAGAAAAAATCGGATATGATTAATGCTACGGTTGGAMAAGATGATTCTGCTTTAAATAGGTTATCACAATCAGATCTACAATTTTTATTCATGAATTAATACCAGAAGTTAAAAAAAAAATATTGTTGTGTTGGTTGATGATATTATGACTTATATTTATAATTGTAAGTTATGATTGCCTAATAGGTTTCTGCCAAATAATTATGTACATTTTGATTTATAAAGTTAGTTATCTATTGTTGCGATTTCTTAACTGAGTTTATTCAGAAATGTTTAATAAAAGTTTGGTTATGTTTTTAGAAAAATGATATTCAAATGCCAATTAATTATATTCAATCTTTCAATCTTTGATGTATATGAGTTTAATAGCTATATAATATAATATGAGTTTAATAGCTATATAGAAAAATATGAAAAATGGATCATTATAATTTAAACTCATCATCATATATATCCGATAAAAGAATAGGACCCCTTGTTTTATTTCTATATTTTATAGCTGTATCTTTTTCATTTGAAATGATATTAATATCGATATCATCATTAATTCCAATTTTTTTATTTTCATCCTTATTTTCATCTTCATCAGTATTATCTCTGTCTTTAATACATTTTCGTTTATTTAGTGGTGGCTCATAATCCATATAATTAGTATTAGTATTAGTATTATATTTTTTAGGATTTGGTTTACGACCTCTTTTTCCCTTCTTTTTCCTTTTATTTATTGCTTTCTTTTCAATAATTGGATCATCTATATTGATATTTGTATCTTGTAAAAGTTGTGGTGATAATTTATCAATCACAACATCTTTTCCCTCATGATCAGCTAATGTGATATCACCATCATCAATTTCATTATTAATTCCAACTAAATTTTCATTTAAAATTTCTTTAATGGTAGTTGTACTGATGTTATTCTTATCAATTAATTCTGAAGTTGAATCACCAACAAGTTTTAAAATGAAGTTTTTCAAAGGTATTATTTCAGATTTTAATTCTTTAGCCCATTCTGGTTCTAAATTTAATTCTAATTTTTTATTAATCATATTCATATTTTGATTATTGTTATGGTTATATTTTAGTTGTAATTGTAAATCTTCAAGTAATTTATTTTGTAAATTAAATTTTTCAAAAATTTTATCAATTTTATTATTTTGTTCATCAATTCTTTTATCAATTTTTTGTAAATTTCCTAATATTTTATCTTCATTTTTTGACAATAATTTAGATAATTCATTAATTAATTCATCATTTTTAGAATTTAATTTTTCTAATTGTGCTTGAAACAGTGTCCATTTAACATCAGTTGTTTTAAATAAATCTAATGATGTATTTGCAACCAGTGATACATTATCTAAATATTTTAATACTAATAGTTTTGTTAAATGAACGTCAATATAGATAATTTTATAATTATATATTATTAAATAATGATTAAAATATAATATAAACATACCCTTTTCATCTTTTTGTTTCTGTAAATCTTTGTCTTTTTTGAACCAATCTTCTACATTTTTTTGCCAATCGACAGCAATTGAATTAATATTGGATACTTGTGTTTGTAAGCTTGTTATCCACATGTTTGATTTTTCTTTCAGTTCAAGGGATTCAATGTGAAGACGTTGTGCCCATATTGCAACCTCCGTGTTGTGGGGTTGTATATTTTTAGGGGGACGAGTGTCTGTAGGGGGGAGCACTGGGGGGTGTATATTAATCTCAGGATGCCCAGGATATCCAGGAATACTATCATTGGTTGGATTTATCAGTTGGGATATGGAATATCGGTGCTGACGGGCCTTTTCTATTTGCTCCATTTTTGTATGGAAATTTGGAAATACATTTAAAAAGTTGCAGCCTTTAGATGTATTTTTTACACCCAAACACACAACAATCTAGTGCAGTATCATTGTTTCTAAGCATAGGATCTAAATTATTTATTTCTCTAGATTATATAAGTTATCATTTAGTATCAAAAGGTCTGATAACTAATTTTTCATTAGACACTTTATTATCTTTGGATAATAAGTATCCTTCGTTAATTGAATTCAATCCATTTGGAAGTACCCTAATCGGAATATGTCGAATCAATCCTTTATTAAGGGCCTCAGTAACAACGGGTTGAACACTTTTCACAAACTCTGTAATTTTTGGGTTAGAAATCTTATCAGGTCCATACAAGTAAAAAGGATCACCAGATGAAAAATATCCTAAAGTTTGTGTGACCTTGACATTTGGTTTGATATTTTTAATATCATCAGATTTAATTCCTAACAAGTTATCAAGAATAACAGGTTTTGTTGAAGAAACTGAATCATGAGTTGATTTAATAGTATTTGCTAATGAAATTGTATCTAAAGCATAAACTATATTCTCCCCGCCAATAGCTTTAATYTKWTCAACWRCATCRGAATCATGATAATCAACAACRAAATCTGCTCCTAATTCYTTTAATTCAGWWTSGTTYTTCTTMGAYGCTGTWGCAATAACYTTCCATCCAATAAGTTTACCAAATTGAATTGCGATCTGTCCCGTTGAAGAAGCACCACCCCAAACCAGTAAATATTTCTCTGATTCTTCCGGTTTGGTTTTACTTAATCCAAATGATCCCCCCATATTAAGAAATAAACTCATCACGATGGTTACTAAAGCAACCCCTAATGAAGAAGCGCCTTCAAAAGTGGTTGGAATACCTTTTGGAATATTATCAGATTCGGATCTCTTCAAGTTATCCAATTTATAAAACGTGTGAGCTTTAATAGCAGCATATTGAGCAAAAGACCCAGTATGTGGGCCAGCTCTATTCGATCCATGTACTAAACCTACCCCAGCATCCCCAACTGAGATATTAGTAACTTCAGAACCAACTTTAACTACAGTACCAGCTAGATCACAACCGGCGATGGTACCAGGACCAGATAAGCCATAGAAGAGATGTTTCCAATCTGTAGGGTTAATTGCAGCAGCTTCGATCTTAACGAGGATTTCATTTGGTGTTATGGAAGGGACTGGAACTTCCTTGATGATGAGGGAATCTGTTCCTGTAACGGCAGCTGTTTGTTGTAATGGAATTGACATTTATGAATATATTTGATTTTTAATTGAAAGTGGATTTAAAAAAGATTTGAGATAATACTTGGTCTTTTATACATCGATGAATCCTTGCTTTAAATATGCTAATTTCATTTTCCAGCTTTATATGATTTGTTACATACATGTATGGCATAACTTAAGACCATTTAAATTATTTTTTAATATTTTGGTGAATGGACGGATTTTGCGGATTACTTATATCCTAAAGATTTATAAGCTTATTCACCCATTCAAAGATCTGCTTATATTTTTCGGATGCGGATCTTTTAGCCCCCGAACATTTGTCACTAACCACAGAATTAACACCATGAGACTACTCCAATTGAGTCTAATATATCTTTCCGTTACGCTTCTCATTTCAAACAGGGCTTTCACATGTCGCAAATTTTCCATATATTTTTTCAGAAGGGTTCTTAAGTGTCTTTGATATTCTAATCCTAAACTTTGAAGTAAGCGCTTCAAAACTATTCATGGAGGAAGCTTTTACAATTCTCGGAATTTGATTTAATGCCTTTTAAAAAAGTTTTTCAGCTTCCTTTGTTTGAGGAGGTGTTATTTCAAAAGTTGTTGGCGTATTTCTTAACAGTGAACTGCAGAATTGAGGGATTCAAACTAAGCCTTCTGACAGTTTGCAATTTCTTTTCAGAATTACAATTACCTGAGATCTCGTTTAGCGGAGTTCCAGAAGTCATTCTAGATTGTTATATTCAAACAAGATTGACTTTTTTGGGATCCAGAAGTATCTAAAAGGGTTTAGCAGCATTCATTAGTTGTACGTTTGGTGCTGATGATATACATTTATGTTAGATCTTATATTATATTTTCCTGCTTTCAGAAGTAAAATTAATAATAAAATGATTTTACTTGTGAATATTTTGTAGAAACTTGAGATTTATTCCAATATTAATACACTCATTTACATATATACCGGTATACTCAAACAGAATTATTTTATTATACCCATAACGGGATTTTCTAAATATTTGCTCCATTTTTGTATGGATATTTAAAGGGTGCAACTCTTTAAATATACAGGTATCTGTTTCACCCATTCATTTATATTTTATCTTATCGGTTACTGAACTTATATAATTGAGTTAATATTTTTTTTTCAGGCTATAGGCCCATACAATATTATCATTTAGTATCAGAAGGTCTGATAACTAATTTTTCATTAGACACTTTATTATCAATTTAGTCCATTTGGAAGTACCCTAATCGGAATATGTCGAATCAATCCTTTATTAAGGGCCTCAGTAACAACGGGTTGAACACTTTTCACAAATTCAGCAATTTTTGGTTCAAACATCTTAACAGGTCCATACAAGTAAAAAGGATCACCAGTTGCACAATATCCTTTAGTTTGTGTGACCTTGACATTTGGTTTAAGATTTTTAATATCATCAGATTTAATTCCTAATAAATTATCAAGAATAACAGGTTTTGTTGAAGAAACTGAATCATGAGTTGATTTAATAGTATTTGCTAATGAAATTGTATCTAAAGCATAAACTATATTCTCCCCGCCAATAGCTTTAATYTKWTCAACWRCATCRGAATCATGATAATCAACAACAAAATCTGCTCCTAATTCTTTTAATTCAGTATGGTTTTTCTTCGACGCTGTTGCAATAACTTTCCATCCAATAAGTTTACCAAATTGAATTGCGATCTGTCCCGTTGAAGAAGCACCACCCCAAACCAGTAAATATTTCTCTGATTCTTCCGGTTTGGTTTTACTTAATCCAAATGATCCCCCCCATATTAAGAAATAAACTCATCACGATGGTTACTAAAGCAACCCCTGATGAAGAAGCACCTTCAAAAGTGGTTGGAATACCTTTTGGAATATTATCAGATTGGATCTCTTCAAGTTATCCAATTTATAAAATAAGTGAGATTTAATAGCAGCATATTGAGCAAAAGACCCATTATGTGGCCTAGTTTTATTCGATCCATGTACTAAACCAATTCCAGAATCACCAACAGATATATTAGTAACTTCAGAACCAACTTTAACTACAGTACCAGCTAGATCACAACCGGCGATGGTACCAGGACCAGATAAGCCATAGAAGAGATGTTTCCAATCTGTAGGGTTAATTGCAGCAGCTTCGATCTTAACGAGGATTTCATTTGGTGTTATGGAAGGGACTGGAACTTCCTTGATGATGAGGGAATCTGTTCCTGTAATGGCAGCTGTTTGTTGTAATGGAGTTGACATTTATAATTATGTATAGAGTATTAATAGATATTAATATTTGATATTCAATTGAAGGTGAATTTAAAAACATTTGACGTAAAACTTGGTCTTTTATATAACTCATAACTATGTTATAATTTGTAACAAAACTTAAGACCATTTGAATTAAGAGTCATTATATTTTTCTATATTCCTATATTCTAATTTTTTGTATCTATATAGGCGAATTTTCCAGTAGAAAAATGGAGTTTGCGGATTATACAGTCTTTTCACCTATTAATAGCGATATTTTCGAAAATAATTAGCGATACAGTCTGGGAATTAAGTAGCGTTATTTCCATAAATTAAAGACATCGTCCTTCAATTATAATAGAGCTAAGAATGCTGCAGGCTGTCAAAACGATACCACCAGAATATTATAAACATTTTGTGAACATGCTATGATTTTTTCTTTGAGAAATGTAAATTAAAAGAGCCATAATATTAAATATTGATAAATAGAGATTACTTAAGTATTTTTTTTTCTCTCTGATGAAATAGTTTAATAGCTTGAAAGATGGCTAAATACTCTATCTATCTACCTGGGTGTTGACTAATTGGATCTCTCACATATCGCTGATGTTTTCTCATACACATCGCTAATTAAATTTTACATATATCGCTGATTAATTTTCACGAAAGTCGCTAATTATATTTTCCACACAACACCAGTTAATTTTTGGAGAAGTGACTAATTATTGATTTGAACCGATTGCAAAATAATTCCTTAAAATGGCGCTAATAAATTTCCGATATAATAGCGAAATAGTTTTCAAGTTCAACTCCAACTTGTGACCAATTAATTCATACATATAAGGTTATAGCACAAACAAACTACCAAATTTCCATACATAGTTGACGCTAAATAATTGTCTGCAAGATCCCTAATTAATCATCGGAGATCATTTTAATTTAATGTTAATTAATTTCCTAAGCAAAGGCTGATTAATCAAAGGAAACAACGCTAATTAATAGGTGGAAAGACTGTATTCTACTTAATTTAGGCTATTCTTATCCTTATTTATTGGTCATTTTTATAAGTTTC
Source organism: Alloascoidea hylecoeti (assembly GCA_001600815.1). Taxonomy (NCBI): domain Eukaryota; kingdom Fungi; phylum Ascomycota; class Alloascoideomycetes; order Alloascoideales; family Alloascoideaceae; genus Alloascoidea; species Alloascoidea hylecoeti. The sequence continues at coordinate 480,973 of BCKZ01000014.1, read as the reverse complement.
TGTCGGGCTTGACACCCGAAGTTGTTCCAGAATCCTGCATACAGTATTAAATGGTAAATATTGTGGCCGAAATTAGTTAGGGGATGGCCGATAATTAGTAACCCAGATGAACGAAATTAAGTGACTGTGAGTTGACATTTCAAATATTTTAATTTAGCTCTATGATGTTATATTTTCTAGATCGATTGTAAATATAAAATTATTAGCTATAATTATAATAATAACTGTAAATATACAAAAAAATAAAGCTCGATAATATCAGTGAAAAATACGGCGTAGAACAGCAATAGCTATAATCAAAATCCTAATTAATTTATTATGGTTTATACATTTCATGATATTTAATATATTGTAATCATGATATAAAGACATACATAATGAAGGTAGATTTACTACTATATACATATATAGTAAACCAAAAAGAAATATTTAATGACAAATAAAAGGAGAAGAAAAGAAAAACCCCAAATTATAAAAACATATGGCAGTATTAAATAAATAAATTAATTCTAAATCAGCGTTAACCGGTAAAAAATAAACAAAAATAAAAAAACAATTGTAATTGTAATTGTAACAAAAAAGAAAGAATCACAATTTCAAATTCAAATAACTCAATAATATCAAAACAAAAACTAATAAAGAAGGTTGAAAAAGTTGAAACAAAGGATTTAACACATGTAAGACCAATCGCTGAAAGTTTCATCTAATTGAAAAACAATATAGGTAATGCATACTGTATATATAAATTTAAATGTATCAAGTTGAGCAAGATCTACCCAAGAATCGGCTTGCTAACTGTTCTTCATCTTTGATATCCTTTATTTGAGGATTCTCCACAAAAGAAACCTTTAACTTGTCCTTATTATTAGTGGAATCATCAATTTCTGTGGTTGAACTTTCCGAAGAATTGTTTCCAGATCCTGTTCCGCTATTACTGCTTAAATTACCAAGTGAAGATGCTTTAGGAACACCTTTTTGTGAAGAAATAGAAGATATTGTAGGTATTTGACCATCTGTTTTGAAATGGCGGTTGGCTGGTCTCAATTCAATGATTTTGGAATTGCCATTAGTATTGTTAGTAATGGGATTGGAAGGAGCAATAGGATCTTCTGGGTTTTCATAACTGTTTTGTAAATAAGAAGGTACAAACGTAGAACTCGGAGAGCTATAATCAACATTTCGATTTGCATGAGCCTTAGCAATGGGCTGTTGTAATTGTGCAGCGTTATTTCTTAGTTGGTTGGCATGGTTAATGTTATGAACACATCTATTAATTGTTTGTGCTAATAATGCAGGTTTCAACGGTTTTGAAAGATATTCATCCATTTGATTCTGCATGCATTTCTCCCGATCACCTAACATTGCATGCGCTGTCAAGGCCACAATTGGAGTTCGATGGTAACCATTTGGATTTTTTCGTTCGAGCTCTCGAATTTTACCGGTTGCTTCGAATCCACCCATAACTGGCATTTGAACATCCATTAGTACAATATCATATCGCTTCTTTTTAATTGCTTCAACAGCTTCTAAACCATTTTCAACAACTTCAACTGTATGGCCATATTTTTCTAAAATTCTGACAGCCAATTGTTGATTTACCAAATTATCTTCAGCAAGCAAAATATTAAATCTAGAAGATCCATCTGAGTTAAGAGGAGCAACACGACTTTCTAACGCTGGTTTTAAAATACTAGCAATGTCGTTAACGGAACAAGGTGTATTACCATATGAAGTGATACCAAGATCAAGACATATTTTCATGCTTACCACAGGTAAACAAGGATGTAATAAAACCAAAGGAACATATTTTAGTGCCGACATTGTGCGTAGTTTTTTGGCAACATCTAAAGAATCAACAATAATGGTGTCAAATTTGGAATTATGATTAAGTTTCTTTGTTTTGACTGAAACTTTCAACGTTGTTGTATTTGTCTCAAAAACAGATTTATCAACGTTATATGTAGTTTGAACATTCAACTTCAACATTTTGATATTATTGGCAATCTCTTCCGTTTCTTCACGAGAATGAACTGTTGAGATAATTAATACAGCTTGACCTTCAAAAGAACTAAGTAATTCTAGTTGTCGGTTTAAATCAATTGTAGCAGGTTTTACAGAAACTGTAAAATAAAATTGAGAGCCTTCACCATATTTTGAATCGACCCAAATTCTGCCACCCATTAAATTAATTAATTGTTTGGATATTGATAAACCAAGACCTGTACCACCAAATTTTCTTGTTGTTGAACCATCAGCTTGACAGAAAGTATCAAAAATTAAATCAAGTTTATCGGATTTGATACCAATTCCAGTATCTGCTACACAGAAAACTAACATGATTTCTTCTTCTCCACTAACTCCGGTAAGATGTGGCTGCTCATCAGCCTTTCTCACACTAAGCGTCACCTGTCCATTGTCGGTAAATTTAATTGCATTTCCGACGAGATTTAAAATAACTTGTCTTAATCTAAAAGAATCACCAATGACATTATCAGGGAAAGAATTATCAGTATTATAGATAAGATCAAGGTGTTTTTCTGTTGCTTTCACAGCTAATGTTTTCAAAGCACCAAATGATGTTCCCCTTAAACTAAAATCAATTTTTTCAACAGTCATTCTATTAGCTTCAATTTTCGAAATATCTAAAATATCATCAATAATTGTTAATAAAGAATTAGCCAAATTATTCACGATAGATAACATTTCACGTTGATATTGATTCAAATCTGTATCTAATGTGAGCTGTGTCATACCGATAATCCCATTCATTGGGGTTCTAATTTCATGTGACATATTCGCTAAAAACTCTGATTTAGATCTATTTGCTAATTCAGCGGCTTCTCTAGCTGCTGTATTTCTTTGAATTGATTCTCTTAAATTCAACACCATTTGATTCAGTTTTGTTTTCAGTGCATCCATTTCACCACTTGCTTCAACAGTTATGAAGCGAGTGAAATCACCATCAGTTGCAGCTGCTGTAATTTGGGCGAAAGCTCGGACTTGTGATGTTAGATTTGCAGCCATTGTATTTACATTTGTAGTGATTTCTTTCCATAAACCATCAACGTCGGAAACTTGAGCTTGAACACCTAATTTACCATCTATTCCGACATCTTTAGCAACACGAGTAACTTCTGAGGCAAAAACTTGTAAAGAGTCAACCATCTTATTAATCGTTGATTTCAGGGCTAGCATTTCACCTTGTGCAGCTACATCGATTTTTTGGGATAGGTCACCATGAGCTACAGCTGTAGTGACATGTGCTATACTTCTAACTTGTGTTGTTAAATTCGAAGCCATTACGTTGACATTTTCAGTCATTGTTTTCCAAGCACCTTCAACATCTTGTACAGTAGCTTGACCTCCTAAAATACCTTCTGTACCTACTTCTCGAGCTAAAGTCGTGACTTCCATGGCAAAGTTCTGTAATCTATCCACCATCTGATTAATTGTTAACTTCAGATCCAAAATCTCACCTTTACAGTCCGCAGTGACTTTTTGTGATAAATCACCTCGAGCCACAGCTGTTGTTACGTTTGCGATATTTCGTACTTGATTTGTCAAATTTAGAGCCATAGCATTTACATTATCAGTTAATTCTCGCCATATTCCTTCAACCCCTTCGATTTGTGCCTGACCACCTAGCCGTCCATCAACACCAGTTTCCCTTGCAACGCGTGTTACTTCAAACGCAAAAGTCCGTAATTGATCAACCATAGTATTGATAGTTATTTGTAATTCTAAAATCTCACCTTGAGCTTGACCTGTTGCTTTTTTAGATAAATCACCAGTAGCTACAGATCTTGTCACATCAGCAATTTCTCGAACTTGGGTTGTAAGATTTGAGGCCATGACGTTAACATTATCCGTTAGATCTCTCCATATACCTACAGTGCCATCAGCATTAGCTTGACCACCTAGTGTTCCACCGGCGACCTCAGTCGCTACCCTTGTGACTTCCGAAGCAAAACGTTGTAACTGGTCCATCATTGTATTAATGGCCAATTTAAACTCTAGAATGACATCATTAGATTCCAAGTCGTGGACAATAACTTTTTTGGACAGGTCACCTTTCGAGACAGCAGTGACAACGGAAACTATTTCAGCCAAAGCTCTTTGAAACTGTCTGTTTGCCATTCGTGAATGTTCCAATTGCCGTCGTAAGGATTCGATTTCAGATTCCTCACCCAGTAGCTCAGAGTCGAGTTCGTTGTCTGTGTATGCGATGGGCTTAATTAGAGGCTGGATATCCATGACGTTGATGATGTCTCGGGTGGAAGTTTTCAACAGAGAAAAATCTGGGACGAAATTTTCGGAGTCTTTACCGTGTGCCTTTGTGAGAGGGAGGTGGGTGGACTCCAGCTCTTGGATGGTTCGTTTCTGAGTGTCAATGGTGGCCTGCTGAGTGTGGAACAGGTGCAAGAGATCCTGGATCTGTGTGGGAGTCAGGGACTCAGACTGCGCGAGAGATGTGAGCAGCGCAGAAGACTCCATTATTTTGGTTTATGCTTGTTGGGATGAGAGAGAAAAAAGAAGCAGTGAAGTGAAGAGAGATGAAGGGATAAAAATTATGATGCAATAAATAATATTTAATGGTTGCCATCCGGAATTCGTGCGGAATTCGTGCGGCATTTGTATGGATCCCGTGTGTTGCATCCGGTTTCGGTTCGAGTACACCACGCCGACCCACCATTTGTGGTTTATGAGGCTTGAACCTTGAGTTTGACTTTTGTGGATGACTTTTTAGGGATTCTAATGAGTCACGTTGTTAGCATCTCTGGTTTCGGTCAAATTTAAACAATCAGGCATGCACCAGTGCTAGTATCTGTTCAGGTTTCAAAAGTAAAAGGTGTCATACTCGTATTAATATTTAGGATATTAACGTAGTGAACGAATGAAAAGGCTATAAAACCAAATTCCAGGGAGTCCACTTTCTATATTAAAATCTACACACAACTAAATAATGATAATAAATTCAAATAAACGTTAACGAATATAAAAGTTATAAGCTTATAACCGAAGATGAAATAATAGCATGCATAACATGTAAAACAGTGAATATAAGCAGTGATTCAATAATAAAATTCAACAGACAATCCGTCCTTCAAAAAATTCGGACACATCTATAGTTGGATTGATAGTTTGGGGAAATATCGTGTTTATCGAGTAAGCAAATTCCAAACTTAGTTGAGTTATATTTGGTTTTTAAGTAAAACAATATTGATCGGGCGGTAAAGTAGGAAATCTGTTGTAGGTTTAAAAAAATGCCATATTTGTATCAATATTTAAGATATCTTAACATATTAAACAAATAAAAAGGCTGGGACTAAAACGCAGAGGATACAGTACTCTTATATATTAAAATCTATATAAACTAAATAATAATACATAAAATTAAAGGAATGTAACCGAAAATAATGAAATAAAAATAGTAATATGCACATGTCACATAAGTAGTTTTTTATACGTAGATAATAAAAGCGTGTTATATATATTTCAACAATATCATGCAGCTGATATCAATTCATATTATATTCTTGCATACCTAATTATATATATAAAGAAAAGTTTCAGCTAATTTAGGCCATAGCGCTATATAATTAACACTGTAGTGTATATAAGTTATAGATTTATCTTATAGACTTATAGCTTGTAGGAACAGATTCCACCCATATGAACAAGAGACCATGAAACAGTTTATTGGAATTACTATAAATAATATTAATGTTTTAATTCTTTCAAGAAGTTTTAAATAAAACCGAAATATTTATTGTACCTGATAATATATAGGACCGGTATTAATCACTATTAACCATTTGTACATGATACCCCGAAATCAGTTTAACATCATGTACGGTATTATTATGTATTATATTACCAATTTAGGTTTCAAATAGAAATTCTTTTAATATCGTTAACTAACTTTATTCGCCCCTTTACGCCTGTGTGACCAATTAAATGAAAATCTTTTCCTTTTGATGATGAAAATATCTTTTAATTTTATAATCAAAAAACGGTGCAACAGCTTGCATAAATTACCAACAATGTATTGTTTTAACATTTTCTTTGATAATTATTATTGATATGATCACGTGATCGAATATATAATTCAAAATTATGCCGAATATTTACTCCTCATTTTGGCTTAAATTAAGTGAAATATATATCGAAAATTAATTAAATCTAAAGATCCAAATTAAACTTATTGGTCATGGATATGAGAAGTTCATGCAACTTTTGTTTATCATATAAAACTGTCAATTACCATATTGTTAAAGCGTTCGGATTCTGAAACTGAAATCCGGTAGCAGAAGTAGACTTTATTCTGTATTTGGTGTGGTGTTTTGTGCTTATTTTTTAAAATTTGAAATTTGTTTGTATAATCTATTTTTAATGTAATTACGTAACCCTTGGTGTAGGTATAGATTAATATTGATGGAGATTATAATCAGCCCTCTTTAGCCTCCGCCAATATCTATTAATATAATAGTAACTAATCGATACCGGTATCAACTTTCTTCAGATGTGACCGGGAAAATAATTTGAGTGTGATTGCGATCAGCTTCCCAATTTCAATCTCTATTCATAATAATTTCATATCTAAGTTTTAAATGATATCAGGAGTTGCGGGGGTAAGGGGGAGTTTGCCTTCCCCTAATGAAAGGAGTTTATAGATAAGTAGTATGTAGCCCTAAGTTTTAATTTTTCATATCAAAATAATTTACAAATATACTTTACGACCCGACGAAGTTTATAATTAAATTATTATAAATAATATTATAATCTTTACTGATACAGCCGGGTTAACACTAAAATTGGGCTTTTTCGGAGACCCTCCACCCTTAGGACCCTTCATAAAAAACATGGGTGTGGAACATTTTCTGCACATATAAGGTCTTCTCCTAATGGGAAGTCAAAGGAATAGAAAGATATGGTCTAAAAATAGATTGGAATACTGTGTTTGTTTTTTTCAGTGACAAATGTTCGGTGGTTACAGGAACCGGAACCGGAACCGGAAAAGTATATGCTTTTGACAACAGTCGCGCTAGACCTTAAAATATTTATAATTAATATAAGGTAAATCTTGCAATTGTAGCATGAGGTGGAATTTGGAAAGGAAGCCATGCCTCGCTGTATGGAAATATTAATGGTTGGGGACCTTGGGGTTCCTGATACTCGTTAAGTAACAGCCGTTTATGATGTTATGGGAGCTAACACTAAAAAAAATAATAACTTAAAATGTCATTTTATATAGACTAATAGAATCTTTATATCCACGGAACGCCATAAACTATTTTAAGAACATAACTTAGTACCTGGTCATTACACTGCCATTTTTATTTGGAGTTGTGGTCCAAAAAGAAAGTGCAACGTCTAACTTGACCCGGGAGTATAGATTATACTATATACTGTATACTATTGTATAGTTAGTGATTCATTGAACCTTCCAACTAATTATAATTCTTATATACAATTAAGAGTTTAAAATTTAATTTTTCACTTTAAATAAAATCGGTTTAAACCAACCAATATAAAAAACATTTTCAGTCTTGTCTCTCTGGTTTAGCCTCTATCCACACAATCAGGATCTTCAGCAGTTCGTTCAACTCAAAGACAACGCTAGCCAATACCAGGGCTCATAACCTGTTGGAGGGAAACTACAGAAACAAGGGGATATTGATTTTAGAGAGTCCAGTATAGCTGTATTGGGTAACTGGATATATGTAATGACTATGTAGGACTGACTAGAGAGGGTGGAACGACCTTATATAGGGAATGGATGATCACGTGGTCACGATATATGGTTCTCTAAAAAAACAGATTAGGAGCGCTTAAGGTTTCAGGGGAAACTTTACTCAATTAATATTATAAACTTCTTATATTATTTATATCTAATTATAAAAGATACAAATTTAGTAGGGCTCTATATTGATTCAAAAATTTCTGCATCCAAAAATTGATCCAGCCGAGAATCGAACTCGGAGCCTCCTCGGTGTAAACGAGACGTGATAACCGTTACACCACTAGACCTGATACACATGTCGCACTAAAACCAACTCAACTCCAGAGAGAGTCTGACATGCATGTTCTAGAATTTACATAGTTTCTAGTTATATAATTTAATTGGAAAATATATGAAAAAGTTAAAAAAAAAAAATACAGAAGTTTTAATCTGAATTTATACGTAAATCTAAAAGAAAAAGCTATTAGTTAACCAAAGGTATAAAAGATTAATGTCGTGATAAACCTCTAAGGAAAAATTAGATGATACATAAAAACCCTTCTTTTTAAAGATATTCATGGCAGTCTCATCTTTACACGTTCTCAAATTCACATCAAACTACATTACCGTTCTTCATAGGTGATCTACTACCTTTGATTATATAGTATCCATAATTCAATGCAGATGTATGGGTCGAATCCTTTCACAGCCCAGTCTATCAGTACATAAAAAAAAAAATTCCACTTATTATTTAACCTTTTTTTATCCTTCTTAATATGTTTTTATGAAAACAATTAGAAAAGCTCATATTTTTTCAAGATCAGAAGGTATATACATTAGCTGAAAGAAAGTAATCCTTTTATTTTTCCTTTAAAATTTTCAAAGTCCTGAAAAATAATACTTTATTTTAGCTTTCACAAATGTTGGTGAATTATTATTTCATTATTTACAAAGAGAAGGTCGATTTGAATTGAATATATCAATATTTTACACTACTGAATTATTAATTGCTAATTTTAATATCATTTATCGAGATTCAAACCCCCAAAGTATTTTATTAGTTTATACTGATCGTATATCTTTATTTTATTTTGGATTATGTAAATTAAAATATATTTTCAAGTAACATAATGGCGGAGGTTATGGAACCAAATATTATGTTTATTGGGTTGAAGTTTTCATCTTTAAAATATGATAAAAATAAAATATGAATATGAATGAATTCAAAAAGTTTTTAAGGTAAAATAAAAGAAGACATAGAAGGAAAGGGACTAGGCTCCTTTTTATATACTAATTAAGGCCCTTATAGGTTCCCTGTTTTAATTCTTCATAATATGGAAGGTATTACGAGTGATGCGGTATCCCAATTAGGTAACGATATATGCATGTAGTAATACTTAACATAGCTCAAATATTAAATGATACAGTCTTTCTACTCTGAATTCACTATTTTGCGGACAGGTTTTCACCATTAGTACCCGAACCGAGGGGCCAAATGACCTGCTATACATGTATATAGAAAAGTTTACTACGTAGCCTGATGTTAAGCCTCGTATTACCGAGTGGCGAAATCCTCCCTACACAATGGCGAATTCAGAGTGGAAAAACTGAATTACCGCTTTCAGTGTTTTACAAATTCAGTATGCTATCCATTAACAGTTGATTAGTCTAGAAGGTATACATGTACACATTATTACACAGTATTAATAAGTGCACGTATATTTTATACTTAGCTATCTCACTCCTGAAGATGGAAATTTATAAGGTTAGCTGAATAATAGGCGCCGGAACTCAACTGGAGTTTTGGAAATCCACCAATTAAGCGTATAATCATAAAAAAAGCATGCCCAGATTTTTTATCTATTTCTGTTAAGTTATACAAAACTTTCAAAATCTTACGCTTGGTAATAAACGTTCCGAAGAATTGTGTGAATCGATACTAGTGCAAAAAGGATCTGACTAGTATACATAGTACTTAATACCACTACCTGAACGTTAACTGTAGAAAACTATTGGAAAGGAAAATACACAAAATTGAAAACTGGCATCGATAAACAAATACTTCGGAAATATCAACTCCATAATTTATGAGATACAGTAATATCTACGTGATGGATTCAAAGAAAATACCCTGTAACTACATAGACTGTATATAGCTGTGTTTCTTTTCCCACCCCTAGAATTCTAGCAGGGTGAATAAAATTTACTTACTATTCTAGAAATTAGATCATTTTAGAACTGACGATAAAAAATTGTTTATTGTATATATCCCCTTATAATTATAATTATTTCCACAATTCTTCCCTTCTTTACCATATACCACTCTACCATTACTATTTATAACACCATGAATTCTACACAAAATATTCCTGCATATCTATGGGTGGTGCTTCGACCACGGATTCCAATTCCACAGTTATCAATATATATTAAGCTTTCAAGAATTGCGATCGTGTAAATTTTAAGTATGCAAGATGTAACGTTAATTCATATTAAAACTATTAATGCTAGTAAAGGATTAAACTAATATAATTATAATGAAAAAAAGATGATAATATATAAAATGTCATGATTGCATGAATGAAATGAACGATTATAAGATTACCAGTCTGTGTCATCAAACCGTTGTAGTTCATGGCCACAATCACTAAGATCCTTTTGAACCTTCTTCCGCATATAAAATATTGGGCAATCTTTATTCGAACATAACACATCTTGATGCAAACTTCCCTGACATCTTTGACACTGTGTCCATAGTTTCGCAAACTTCTTTTCCAATTGGCTCATTTTAACTAACTCTGTTTCGTACAATTCAGTGGCTCGGGGAAGACAATTTGAACACAAAGCCCCCTTATTACCAGGTTTTAGGGGCGTTCGACACCCTTTACAAGTTTCTGTTTTCTTAGTGAAACGAAGTAACCCACCCGATTTTACAGAAGCGACGTTGATAGTTCTTGTATGTTCCCCAGTTAATAACTCCTTTGCCTTACGCTCTCCAAGAATTGGTTCGAAAATCCTCATTAACGGTTTTGTCAATTGATTATCTAAATAATACCGCGTATCTATTGGTAAATTGTTATCCAAAACATAAATTGGGTCTTCAGATCTTTCATAATTTCTAGCACCACTACCTTTATTAATAATAACATAGGCAACACGATCACCTAAAGCTGGAGCTGAACCAGCATCTCTCTTTCTCATTCGTTCTGCTAACTCAACATGGGCTTGTTTTGCAGCATAATCTTTTCTTGAAAGAGCTTTTGTAATGACCAACATTGATAGATCAATCTTATTTTGTAACAAATCACTTATTGTTTTTTTAACATAATTTTGAGCTTCTTCAACATTTCGATCTATTAGAATTTGCTTTAAAACGGTGTCGGTGACTTCGGATACCATTCTGCAATTATCACGACGAACAGTTTCTAAACCTTTTGTATCCATTTTATCAAATTTGTCCGTTTTCGTCCAGTATAACCCTGCATATCTTTTCTTATTGATCAGTAAATACGGGAAATAAACTTTTTCAAACTCTAGTTTAATTGGATTAATAAATTTGTCAGAAACCAAATCAGCAGCTTCTTTGCCTAATTCCATACATTTTTGTAGATCTTCTGGACCAAATTTTACCATTACCGAATCAGTATCACCATAAATAACTTGAGAATCATAATTATAGCCATTTGCAATTGAATAGTGTGATTCAACTTCATTTTTTGTCTTTTCAATCATCTTCCTACCAAAAGCAGTAACAGAAGAGGAAATTTCCAAACATGGTAGTTTACCAATGGTTGCACCAGTAAAACCATATACAGAGTTTGCAGATATTTTCAAAGCTAATTGACGACCATTTAGAACGTTCTTCTTGAAAGGATCAGTTTCCTTTTTTAAATCAGCTTTTGCTTTTTTTCTAGCGCCGATAAGTTCTTCTAAAATGATCGGTAATACACCTTTTCGTAGATCAGGTTTAACAAAACAGTCACCAGTTGGAGCAATAGTATAATCTTTATCAGCTTTTAAGCTTAATCTATCAATTGTATTTTTACTTAGTAGAGTTGTATAACATAAATTATGAGCCATCATAATACTTGGATATAAAGAAGAAAAATCTAAAGTTGCAATGGGTTTGTCATAGTAGCCACGAATAGGTTCAATAACAGTTGCACCTTCATATTGTTCATCACTTTGACCAGATCGAGACAGATTTGGGATAACCAATCCTATTTCAACCGCTTTTCTAAATAATTGTGAAATGACTTTGATTTGTTGACCTCTAGAAAGTAAAAATGAAAATGGAACACCTGTTACTCTTGCCATTTCAGTATAATTGACAATACACATCAATTTATCTAATAATCTCATTGGTAAATAGGCATCTTTTAAGCAATAGACAGCCAATCTTCTTCGTGATTCAGCGTTACCATTTTGTAAGTCAGTAATAATTGAATGTTGTACATCTTCTTTTTGTTCATTAAGAAAATGAGCAGATACTGAATTTAAAGTATAACTTCTTAATTTATAATCACGTTGAATAACTTGAAGTAAATCAATTTGCATTCTACCATCAATGTTAATAACTTTAGAGTTTCGAGTACCATATGCTTTTGAAGAGAAAACACTATCTGTAATTTGTTGTTTAACATGAACCAATCTTCCAAAAAAGGGGAAATCTTCAACTTTTAAGGCTTTAGCCCGATCAAGTAAATAAGGAGTGTCGAAATTGATTGTGTTATATCCAATAATAACGTCAGGATCGACTTTATTAACAAAGTTCTTCCAATTACGTAACATATCCCGTTCATCTTGATAGTCAAAAATTTGAGATCCAACAATTGGAGAACATGTATTGACTGTAAATACATTTCTAACAAAAGGTCTTGATTCACCATACCTTGATACAACATTGGCTATTTGAATAACTGGATCTTTATCGGCTTCCGGGAAAATACCTTTTCTACCAGCACATTCAATATCAAATGATAAAATTCGTAAAGGAGCAATTTTAGACCATTCTCCATCTACTCCATGTGCAACTATATCTTGATAGTTGACTGTAACTTCAATTTGACAAGAGGATATTTTCTCATCTTCAAGTAATTGTGTATATTTTTTAGCAGGGAGAGTTATCCATGACATTCCATTAACACCACAATCAACCATAAACCTCAACAAGAAGGGAATGTTATCATAAGTTATTCCGCCAGGAAACATACCATTATAATCGACTTCTCCTTTTTCAAAAGCACTTCGTAGTTTATTGACATCTTTTGCATTATTTAGTATAACTTTTATAAAAGGAGATTTCTCATTATTATTATAACCCCATATTGATTCTTTATAGCATATTTCAATACAATCTAATGAGGCATGAAATTGTCGTAGTTTAGAAGTGAGTCCATAGATATCTTCTTTTCTGAAAGAAGCTGGCGCTGGAACATAAAAGTAATGATGAAAGCCAACTACATTACATAAAACCGAGTGTCCTTCCTAAAAAAAAGTTAGTAAGCTATGATATATATTGAAGGTTATAAGTAAAGAATAAATACTAACCATTGTAACACCAAAGAATCTGACGCTTGGGACACCTCGATGTATTGATTCTTCAGCATCTAATTGTTGGAATGCTATTGAAGGAGTTAGTTAGTAGTATTAATAATAGTGAAAATGATGATACCATACATATGTCGGATGTTTTTGGGTCAAATTTTTCCAAAGGAGGCCTTCCCCACTGCTGATCTTTTATCGAATCTAACGTTGGAAATGAAGTTAGTAAACGAACACAAAACGCGAAACGCGAAATTGATAAAATAAAGAGACGCGTTGAAAAATATTTCTTTTCAACGACGTGAACCCTAATCGTATCATTTCATCAAAACGACATACAATTTGTCTGGGAAACTTCTTCAGACATCTGAACCAGATCTTTTTCAAATTTGCTTGGTAAAACCTGGCTCATGGCTGTTTTCTGACTTGATTGTGAGGGAGGGAATGGGTTTGTGGAACGCGCCCTTTTGGGTTCAACACGATGCTGTGATCCTAACTCTTCCAAAAGAGCGATGCTTCTTTTTTCTGGGACCATCTTAATCGGAGCCATTATGAGATATGATGTAAAAATATGACAGAGAAAAGTGGAAATAAGATGATGAAATCTAGGATAGAATATAATAATATGCTGATTCATTCCGTAAGATAAAACTTGATGCTTCCGGGAGAAGCGGTGTGTGGGTGTAACGTGGCACAATCAAATAACAGAATAAATGGAATAACATAGATTTGCCAAGGATAGCCACGTTCATCACCATTTCTTCCATCTGTATATATCGCTTTGATAATCAGCTATAGCGACTCTACTCGACTCTGTTTGACTACCGTATTCCTATTATACTGCTACTTATACCCGAATTGGGACTTTTTTTAACACATCACAATTATGTCCGAAAAATCAGAGCGGCCCTTCACTCAAAAACAAAAAGACGCTGTAGACCGAATCAAAAAATGTAAAGTCAATGGTTATTATGAAATATTAAATATCCAAAAGGGTTCTTCAGACGTTGAGATCAAAAAAGCTTATCGGAAAGTTGCTTTGACTTTACATCCTGATAAAAATTCGGCTCCTGGTGCAGATGAAGCATTTAAGCGTATGTTATGTACTTTTTTGGTCTTACTTATCCTTAAACTATAGCTAACATATTATTATTTTTTCAGTTGTCTCGAAAGCTTTTCAAGTTCTATCTGATCCAGATAAGAAAAGGATATACGATGCCACAGGTGCCGATCCAGATAATCGATTCTCAGCTGCTAGTAGTAGCAGCAACAGTGGTGCATCTTATTCCCGAACGGCAAATCAATTCCAAGGAGGAATACCACCAGAAGAATTATTTAATATGTTTTTCGGACGAGGTGGTGGAGATCCATTTGGAGATCCATTTGGCGATAGCTTTGGTGCTAGAGGAGGTGCTACTACGTTCACATTTGGAGGACCAGGAGGTGTTAGATTTACTACTAATCGTCCAAGAGCTGCTGCTCCACGTGCTACTTCAAATACACAAGCTAATACAGAGGGAAGTTTCAAAGATCTATTTAGACAACTATTGCCAATTCTTCTCTTCCTTGTTTTACCTTTAGTCAGCAATTTTCTCTTCTCAGACTCATCGCCAGCTGATAATACACATTATTCTTTTGAACCTGTACGTTTCTACAATGTTGAACATACCACAGGTAAATACAAAGTTCCATATTTTGTAAAGAAATCAGATGTTGAAAGTTTTTCCCAAAAAGATTTTAGAAAATTAGATAAAAAGGTTGAAGAAAGATATGTTACAAATCTACGACGATTTTGTCAACGAGAAAATGCATATAGACAACAAAAGATTTCAGATAGTCAAGGATGGATATTTTATGATCAAGACAAATATGATGAAGCAATAAATATACCAACACCTAATTGTGATCGATTATCGAATCTGGGACTTTTATAAATATAACTAATTGTAGGAATGGCTGTCCTCAAACTTTTGTCTGCATATTTCATGTAGGACAGCTACTCTTACCACCTTGAAAAGAGAAAAAGAGCAATAAACAGATGAATAACACTGCTATTATTTATTTTTAAATCTTAATTATAGGTAGATAATCCGATTAAAATTATCATTAATTTAATTCACAGCATAGTTTATTTTTTCAACTGCAGTTGTGTGAGAAGTGTCATCAGGAATCATTATAATAGTACCACGAGAGCTAGCTAGCTTTACAACTTAATGATATGTGATATATAAAGTAAAAATAAGATTATATTACTGTAACTATAAACATTTATAATAGCTGGGTGTATGTACCTGCTGATTTATAAAGATATATTTTTTTTGCAATGTGCATATGGCAATAGAATATATATGTTCTCTAATTTTTATAATCAATCTTAATGAAAAATTAAATTACAGATTAAGAGAAATTTAGATTCAGAGAATAGGCATATTATCAAGAGTAGTAGAAATTCCCATGATTATTCTAAATCTTCTGATTTTAGTGAGAATTACAGTAGTGCTCATAAGTCATTCCACTTAATTTAAGCCATTATAATCACTAATTATCGGCCATAACATAACTAAATCTCCGTAAGGTTTGGGACCCGAAGTTGTTCCATATTATGGGGATGACCGATAACTAGTAGCTAGTATGGCTGAAATTAAGTGGAATGACTTTGGGTTTCTTCAGATCACATGATATTCATGGATTCTATTTTTATTCTACCTTTATACGCTAAAATCGATTTTTCAAATCATTATTGTAGGAGATCATCCCCTTTCAAGAGCAATCTTCTAATGATTTTCCTCCAATGGTCCGAGCCAATTGAGCGTAGCCCAACCCAAAGACGGCCAAATGTCATCCGATGCCAATGCCATCACGTGTCACGTGTAGAGTTGCATAATCAGTTAGTAATTTATTTACATTTCAACCAGCCAACTTTATTAATATTGCTTCTCATTATCACTTTTTCAGCAATGAGTATGACCCAAATACAAACCTCCTCCAGGATTCCTCAACAGGTCTCTTCACAGGATTTCTCACGGCCTGCAACAGAGCAAATCGTGGAGCGTAACTACAACAGTGCTGCCCGTCTTTTTCTTAACAAAAAATTTCTCCAGTCGTGGAACCTTCTTTCCCCAACCCTGGAGTCTGCCCCGCTTTACTATTCTGCTGGTGACTTATCCAACAAGACTTGGTTGAAAGTATGGAGCCTTTATTTTGCTCTGCTTGATGTTGCTGCAAAGCATTCCATAACACCTAACAGTGATAAAGAATTATCTAAAAAGAAATCGAACGAAAGTCTACACAAATCTCCAATATTAGATCCCACCAGTCCCGACCTATGGTCACGTTCAGATCGTATGGCTCTAGTAGGGGAAATAACAACCAGTCAACTTTGGGACAAACTATCTGATGTTTGCGGAGGGTTGGCATACGTTCATCCAGAAATAGCAGTTTCTATAACTTTGTTAGAATTGAGATACTGTAGCGACACAAACACTTTAAGCAAAGATAATTTGGAAAAATATCTATCTGCAATTGAAGTTTTCAATCTAGAAGAAAAAGCATTGATTAGTTATAATAAGCTACTAGAACTATACATTCTTCATGTGCTACCACGATTTAAATTATGGCATGAGGCGATTGAATTTGTTACAATTAGCCCCTTTATCGATAATATTAAAAAGGAACGGCTTGTAACGGCAATAAATAACCTCCAAGCACAGCAAGAGGAGAAAGAACAGTCAGAGAAAATCCAAAGAGAAATTGAACAAAAACAACTCGATGATGCTAAAAAAGTTGAAGAGATGGCTCAAGCCGAAAGAGCACGACAACGGGAAACATATGAAGAACAGTTGAAACAACGAGAATTGGCACGCAATAGTTTTGAGTCTACTAGAGTTGATGATACTACTTACGATAGTAGTAGTGGCTTTGAAACTGATTTCCCGAATACCCGTGGACGTGGAGGAGCAAAGAAATTCGACCATAATCAACAAGAAACGTCTCCATCAAAACCCGTTATCCGAGGTCCGGCAACGGCATCTCCTCATAACCCAATAATACGAATTTTTAGATATTTATTAGAAGTTGTTGGTATAATAAGGGGTAAAGGGGTATCTAGGTTTTCTGTTTTTATTAAAAGATTGGGGATTTTGTCTTTTCTTGTTTCTTTTATTATGTTTCGCAAGAATCCACAATTTAGACAAATAATCCAAAAGTATAAAGGGAATTTGATTGAACCAATAAAGAGAACAACCAGTATGGCTTTCAGAGTAACATACTTGTGATTATTAAATTGAACTTAAAGATATCCAATTTCTTTGTTATCTTTATTATTTTCATGTATTTATTGATTTTTAGTTATTTTGTTTGATATATAACCAGTCAGTCAGTATATATATATAGGAATTCATCTAACTTATAGTGTATAAAATATTCAAGGAGTTAATCTTTTTTCTTTTTTCCTTATCTCTTCCATAATCAATATTTTTAAATGCAGTTGGAAATTCACCTGATCGACTTTTCGCTTAAAGCTTGTTTGTTCTGCCTCACACCTCCATAAATTTCCGCCAGCACCACCACTCTTTTACAATTTTTCAAAATACCCCTTTTATTCATCTTCCACAATACCCAATTTTCACACTGAGACCCCAATTGACTACTTAAAACAATTATATTTGGGAGTTTTAGAATGTCGTCTAATGGATCTTCTCCAACTAGCATCAATTCAAGGGACGATTTGCTGCCTTTAGCTATATTAATGGATGATCTAAAAGTATGTATCTTTTTTTATCACTAAGCAATTGAGCTATTCTTTTGCATTTCTGTCAATTAAGCAATTGAGCCACCTCTTTACATTTATTTCTTTTAAAATTGTCAAAATATTGTGACCCCTCCTCATCTCTCTAACCAAGATGTCCTGAAATAAATCTGATATATGATCACGATTGAATATTCAATATTTGATCAAAATCATATTTTTTCAGATCAATTGACTTATCTAGAGTGATGATTTTGAAAATAGAGCTAGTGCAATGCAAAGACTATCAACAATAGCTATTGCAATTGGTCCAGAAAGGACTCGAAAAGAGTTAATGTCATTCTTAGAAGGTATGTGTTTCGATTGCTAAACACTCATATACAAAGTAATTATAACCTAACATTTTTCTACTTGATCTAGAAGCAACTCAAGATGATGAGGGTGAGATCTTTATGATTGTGGCTGAACAATTAGGTGGGTTTATTCCTTACATTGGTGGTACACAATATGCCCACGTTTTAGTCCCTACACTTGAAGCACTATGTGCAACAGAGGAACCACTTCTAAGGGATAAAGCAGTGGAGAATTTCAATAAAATAGCAAGGCAGTTGTCTAAAGAAGAATTAAAAGAGAAGATAGTACCTGCAGTAGAGAGATTAGCTACTGCTCAGTGGTTTTCTAGTCGGGTGGCTAGTACAGGTTTGTTTGAAGTGTGTTTCCAAAAGTTGAATGAGGGTGTTGAGACACCCGCTGCTTCAGATGATAACAAGGAGAATGGTGAAGCCGATGCTGATGCTGATTCGGATTCTGTAGATAAAGATATGGACTCAGATGATATTCAAAATAATCCTTCTGGAGATGCTGGAATCCGAGAGCATTTATTATCACTTTATATGGAGTTAACACAACATGAATCACCAGCGGTTAGAAGAGCATCAGCTACATATTTACCTAAGATAATCAAAACTTTACCCAACTTGAAACTAGAAGGGAAAGTTTTCCAAATGTTTATTTTGGAAGCTACAGATGAGCAAGATTCTGTTAGGTTTTTATCGATTGATATCCTCATTTCAATTGCTGAAGTATTATCAAATGGACCAGGTGGAATTTCCGAAGAACAAAATCATGAACTATTGGAATCTGCAATTTCTTTAGCAACTGATCAAAGTTGGAGAGTACGATATGTTGTAGCAGATAGATTTGCAAAATTAGCATCTATTTTGAAAAGTGATCAAATGAAGCAAAAATTTGTAGGAATATTTGTTGATTTAATGCAAGATCAAGAAGTTGAAGTTAGAACAGCAATATCAATGCAAATTTCTGGATTTTGCAAAACAATTTTAGAATTATCTCCACAGGTTACAAATAATACTAATAAAGAAGAACCTCGAAATGAAAACAATTCAATCATTTTAGATGATATCTTACCAAATGTTAGAAATATCTCAAATGATGCTTCTAAACATGTTAGAGCCTCGATTGCTTTGGAAATCACAAACTTGGCTGCCGTCTTAGGTCCATCAATAACATCAAAGTATATCTTTCCAATATTTTTAGATATCATAGTAGATAAAGATCCTGAAGTACGAATAAATTTTATTTCTAATTTATCTTCACTAGAGGATTTAGAAATTATTGGAACTGAAAAATTAACAACAACATTAATACCAGCAATTACAGAATTATCACAAGATAAAACATGGCGTATAAGATTATCTGCTATTAAAGAGATTCCCAAATTAGCTGCAAAATTAGGTATCGCTTTCTTTAATAAAGATCTTGGTGATCTATGTATTAATTGGCTTTGGGATCCAGTTTATTCAATAAGAATTGCAGCTATTGAAAACTTATGTCAAATAACTCAAATCTTTGGTTCAAATTGGACGAAAAATGAAATATTAGTGCCAATTATAACAAATGGACATCATAATAATTTTATTTATAGATTAACGAGTTTATTAATGATTACTAAAATTACTGAAAGTTTTATGAATATTAAAGAATTAAATAATGTTGAAGAAACTGAAAATTTTGTAAAAAAATCTATATTTAATTTTATTAGTGAATTAATTGATGATTCAATTCCTAATATTCGCTTTAATGTTGCAAAATCATATCTTGTTATAGCTAATGTTTTATTTTATTTATCAACAAAAGATCTTAAACCAAATGATAAAAAACAAGAAGTTTTAAAATTTGTTGAATTAAATATTATTTCGAGTTTACAAAAACTTGAACTTGATAAAGATATCGATGTTCAATTTTTTGGATCTAAATCATTAGAAGGAATAAATGAAATTTTTAAAAAGCATGGTATTGATAAACTTATTCCAATAAAGAATAGTTTGAAAGGAACAATATCTTATGATCCACAAGAAATATTAACCTCTACTGTAAATGTCTATGAAAATCAATCTGAAGACCCAATGGATATTGATAGTGTTAAGAGTCTAAATTTAGGACCCAATTTGTGATTAGGTTATGAAATGATAAGGGTATAAAGTTTTATAGCCCTTTATATAAATTCATTTCGTATTTAAGATGCTTTTTTGCACCTACTATAAGGTCCTTATATGCATGTATTTAAAAGAAAGTATATCTTATTTTATATTATCTTTTGGAATTGTTATAGTTTATGAATTATTGTTGCACATCATTTTTTATATTTCAAATATATATTCATATCATTATGAAGTGCAATAATAAGATAAAGTGGTATGTTACAACAAAAGTCTTGAATCTGAATCCATACACTGGTACTAACTATATGGATATTAATTAAGTTGATCAAAAATGTGCATCATATAAGATATTTGTTAGTTATGTATTAATTGACCGGTCTTTATACCTATTTTGTTTTTATTAGAAATAACATATTAATATTGAAGTTGAAATTTGTGGGTACACAATACATATGCAGATGGACTGTTTAATTTTTCTTACTATATTTTTTTAATTATTAATAGATTTTTTATGATTACAACAAACGCTTGTAGTCTTGTAGACATAAAACAAATTAATTATGTAGATAACTTATTTTGAGCTGTAAAATCAAGGTTATTTATCCTCAAAAGCAAAAGCGCTAACTTCATGAATATGGCAACACGAAATCTTTTAAATTCTGATACCTTGCTGAGCTTCATGTAAAAAAGAAGAGACAGTATATAATAGTATACATGTAAACTTATTATATAAAGGCATTAAAAATAAGAAAAAGTATCAGGTAGACTGGAGCACTATCAGAAATATCAATGGGAAATGACTGGGGCATATTAATATTAATAAATGTAAGCTTATCTGAATATTGACAAGATAATTCTCTATGATTCCTTCAGTTAATTAGATCACTAACTATTTAGAATTGGAACATCTAAAGTTTATAGGATTCATTTTTTTTTCTTCATGAAGAAAACGTTTCATCTGCCACACGAAGTCAAAGATTCAATATTAAAACCAGCAATTGTCACTAAATAATAAATAGCAACAATTATTTTGAAGTAAATTTAAGAACCTCAAGAAAGATGTTTGGGTACAAAACAGGATTTATTTTCTTTCTTCCAATTGTTTGTTTGTTCCATTTGTTCGTCTAGATCTCATTCGAGAAGAGAATGTAAACAAGCAGACTCATGATTCAGCTATGGTGATCACATAAACAGTGAAAGAAATTTTCTTCCGAGATAATGAAAAATAAATATAAAGAATCAAAAAAACTCGATATGGGAGTCGCTCATCATGAAAAGTTTTGGCAAATGAGAAAAAGAGGATGCAGAATATTGATCTCAATCGACTCTAAATGGATCATAATAAACCCCAAACAAGTTTCAGAGTCTCTAAGCGTATACATGTAATAAGCAAGACTAGAATGGATGCTGTTGGTACCCTAGAAAACCTATAAATATGAAGATGAGAAAATCATTGACAGAGCTGTCTCTCACGAGCTCGGGTCCCATTCAAATAAGAGTATCTATATCTAAATTTTGAACCAAATCTGACGCTGGCACCTTATGTTTGAATTTAAATTTTTTGAGATGCTGAAATTGATTATATATTCAATTGCAATGATACTGATGAATTATATATAGAAGAAAGATCTGATTTCAAAACGGATTTATGAGATTTGTTTAAGTTTGTTTTATTATTGACGATAAGAATGATATGTACAGGTTTATTGAAAATATTCTAAATATGCACTTATATTATGATCACCTTTTCTTTTCATTAAAAATAATTATCGATGTCTTTCAAGACATCACTTTCAGTTTTAGTTTTGTTTATTAATTTTCTGTTTACTCCTCCACACAAGCCACTAACTGATAAAGTACAAAGATTACATTTGCTTCCTCTTGGAAGACAAATAGATTGACCAAACCCAACAAGTAGTGGATTTATATCGGCCCAGAGTTCTTTGGGAAGCCATGATTCTAGCGCTGCGCGTGTTTGTTCAGGAGTTTTCGTATTAACCCATCCCCATAAATTAGTTAACCTATGGACATGGACATCCACGCCAACACCTTCAACTTTTCCCCATGCTATTTGCAATAGTAGGTAACCCATTTTTGGTCCCACTCCTGGTAATGCAATAAGCTCCTCAATGGTATCTGGAATGTCACTGTTGTATGTACTTTCTAAAATATCTGCTGTTTTCTTTATAAAAACAGCTTTTCGATTATGAAATCCTACTTGATAAATTAATTCATTTAACTCACCGACTTCAATTTCTCTAATGAAATCAATAGTTAAAAATTTATATCCCCTTTCAACTGCACAATCGTGTAAATTTGTCATTGCTTTTGCATTAACTTCATCTTTAGTTTGTGCTGAAAGCATTAATGAAATCAAAGCTTGAAAGCGAAGATGGGGGGCATTTTCAGGGAGAAGTATATCAGGACCTGATATAAATTCAGGAAGTTTTTGACAACCCATATGATCTACAGCTGCTGGAGCTTTAGACCTCATTACAGAAACCATGTCATATATTTTCCTCCAATTATTAGGTTCCTTTGCAGTATTCGTAGTTATTATTGAATTTGACTTCTTTGATTTTTTGGTGGTGACACGCGTACGGGGTTTCTTTTTATTTAGAGTTTTTGTGTTATTGTCTAATTGTGGATGAGGAGATATTGATCTTTCTCTTTTGAAAAATCTTGAAGTTTCTCCTGAATCAGCTTCAAGTTTTACCCTTCTAACATTATTACTGTCACTATCACCGGTTTCATCTCCATTTTCAATCTTTACTTCTTTGTAGGTAGATGACCGTTTAGATCTCAAATTATGATCATTATATGAGAACTGTGATAACTTTTCTTTTAACTCTTTTTTTAGTTCCAATTTCGACGTTTCAGAAGTTAACGTACCAACTGCTCTTGCAGCAACCATTTGTGATATAGTCAATTTCAACAAAATATGCTTCTAAGTTGATATTTGGCTCCACACAAAGTCCATCGGTTTGGAGGCATCCTATCACAGAAGATAATTATAAAACAGTTTACCCGGCTTTGATCGAAAAACTCTACTCTCTGAAAATGAGATTCACAAGTGAATTTTATAAGTGCAATGTTTTCTACTACTAAATTTGCAAGTAATTCTTTATTTGCGAATGGTGTGAGAGTAAGTACTTCATTTGTTTAAGCTTAAGCCGCTTGAAAAAGTTATTTGATAATATTACCCACAAAAAGAAATTTCAACATATTCAACAACCAACCAAAACTTTTCCCAATGATTTTTGAATAATAATACTAACTACTATTTATCTGAAAAATAGTCAGTTGTTCAAAATGCCAGATTGGCTACGGCAGCTGCCACAGCAAAAACAGACATATTACCAGGAGCAGCTTGTAAGTATTTACTTAGATCTTGCAATTGATGAATCAACCAATTATTAACTATTTATAAATATTAGCCCCACCAAAATTTGTGTTAGCATCTCTTAGAAGCTTTCCTAGCTTAGAACCTATCAAATTTGTTGCACTTCCCACCGAAATATTAGATGTTCCTCTACGACGAGATTTATTATGGAAAGCATCAGTATATGAAGCAGATTGTGCACGTGTTGGTTCCAGTAATCCACCTGGCAGATCAGATAAAGGATACAGTCGACATAAATTAAGACCACAAAAAGGTACCGGTAAAGCTCGTCTTGGTGATGCCAATTCTCCAATGTTAGTTGGTGGTGGTGTGGCTTTAGCAAGAACAGCTCCAAACGACTTTTCTACAGAATTGCCATTCAAAGTGTATTGTCAAGCATTTAAAATCGCATTAAGTCATCTATATCGATCTGGTAATCTCATTATTGTGGGGGATAAAAAACTTAAAGATGGTGCTATATGCGATTTCGTCACAAAGTCTCCCCAAGCTGGTAAAAAGTTCTTAGATGCACACGACTTTAATCGCAAGAGAATAGTGTTTGTTGTAGATGAACCTCGAGAGAATTTAATGGAAGCTACATCTGGGGAAAACATTTCAAAAAGAATTGATATTATTCAGAAAGAGGGGATCCAAGTACGAGATCTGTTAAAAGCTAATCGTCTCATAATTGAGTTGCCAGCTCTCAAGTATTTGTCTAATCGCTATTTGAGTAAATTGTAAATATTAAATATCATAGTTTAATGAAATATCAAATACTAGTGTATATATAGTCACATGAGTAAATAATATCACACCATTTCCAGCACGTGAGGATGTACGGATGTTGATACGTTATTACCGGATCTGGAAGAAATCTAGAAAAGCAGTCACAAAACTGCAAATTGAAAATGAATACTTAATTTTCCTGAACAGTAACCACCAAGATACATAATCACGACCAATATGTCTTTTGTTGTTCAAGAACAAGGTAATTTCCAGCACATTCTTCGGTATGTATTCATTTCAGCAACTATTTCTTTTGATGAGGCTTTGGGATTGGGGATGATGGATTATTGCAAAATTGGAAACATTGCAGAGTTGGAAAGATTGAAAGGTTTAGTATACGAATAACACACAAACCAATTGTACGATAAAAGAAAACACGACTGTCGGTTTATGATGATAATTTGCTACTACAATACTATTTAACATTATGCAACAAATGGTACCTCAAGATTCAATCCCAAATCCGAAATCATTAAATTTATTGAGACATGATTTTAACATTTTTGTATTTAGTCTTCTCAACACCAATGTTGACGGTAGAATCAAAATTATGTACGCCTTAACCACCATCCGTGGTGTTGGTCGTCGTTACTCCAATTTGGTTTGCAAGAAGGCCGATGTTGATCTCAATAAAAGAGCTGGTGAATTAACTCAAGAAGAATTAGAAAGAATTGTCACCATCATGCAAAACCCAACCCAATACAAAATCCCAGCATGGTTCTTGAATCGTCAAAGAGATATTGTTGATGGTAAGGACTCCCACATTTTGGCCAATCAATTGGAATCTAAATTACGTGATGATTTGGAACGTCTTAAGAAAATGAGAGCTCACAGAGGTTTAAGACATCACTGGGGTCTTAAGGTTAGAGGTCAACACACCAAAACTACCGGAAGAAGAGGTAAAATTGTTGGTGTTACCAAAAAGAAATAATCAAATTTATAATTTATATAATTTGACAATAAATTGTGCAATAAACCAAAAATGTTTAATGACAATTCTTTTCATTGTTGAATAACTCCAATTCATCTGTTTATTCATCTGATTTGATTTGAATGTATCTTGTAATATATAGTATTTCATAATTTTAAATATTGCACTATAGCTACAGAGTATGTTCAATTAAAACCCAACTCAGAATCTATCCTGTGCGAAATTGTACCAATTTTTAGTAATTGTAGATGAAGTAATAAGGTATCAAACTAACAATGATAAATGTGTATTCTATTCATGAAAGACAAAATACTATGGTTAACATGGCCATGGAATAACAATTTAAATATATGGATTCTTTCTAATTTACTTACACTTAAGATGTGTAATTAATAACTGTTTATTATATCTATTTAATATTTACCCATGCCAGGTTGATATTGGTTTGTAAAAACAGTATTTTAGATTTAAGTATACCATATTATGTATAAAATTTAAATGCAAGTAACGAAAACATGATAGTTCAAAATAAAAATAACAAATTCAGAAAACATTTGGCAACCTTTCTATAACATATGAATGACCTCCAACACTCAATAGAGGAATACCAGGAATTTTTCTTATCCTTCGCTTTAAATCAGCATCATTAGTAGCTACTATATAACATTTGTGTTGCATTACTCTGTGAACTAAACAATCATCAGCATATGTTCCCTTATGTGTACATGTTAATCTTTGTATTCGAGGGTCTCTTGCTAAACTTAAAGCAACTCTGAATTTTGGTCCTAATTTCTCTAATTCAGCCATCACACAGTCTGTGATTAATGGAATACCTATAAAATTCAATTTATGATTAATACATATTTAGAATTGATGAATCATGTCCGTAAACAATACTTACATTTAGCTGATAAACATGTTAACATTCCTTCCACCAAGTTGATCTTCTTTTGAATACTGAAATTTATGAAATTTGTATCAACTAGAACTTGATAAGGTGGTCTAATGGCTTCATTAAATTGGAAAAACAGGGCTGATGAAACTTGGGGACTATTCAAATAATGTTAGAATTCATTAAAATCATTATTTAAAATGCAATTATTTCTCTTTACACTTCTCTTGTTAATTCTGGATCCTTCTTTTTCTTTTCATCCTCTGCTAAATTTTTTTGACTATGCATGTTAATAATTGTTAGAATGATGATGATGATGATGATGATTTAGGAATATAATTTTTCACTCATAGAGAAAATCTTTAGAATCTTACATTCTTGGATCCTTTTTACTAATGATTCGTTTAACTTTTGCAAACTTCCGTGTTTTTCGAGCTTTACCCATTTTTTATGATAATATTTAATAATTATAAATTTGAAGATATTTTTCAGGTTACAAATTTTTTTTACAGTATTTAACTTGAAACATCCATACAACAGAAGAGACTATTACGATGTGTAATGATTATCTTTTTTGATATCTTGTCATGAACTTCTTTAAATGACTTTACGGGCACCATCCAGCTCATCTAAAGGAAAACTCGGTTCTATAATTGTGTAAGGACAATCATTTAAAGGAAAGTTCATTTTAATTTAACAACGATGAATGTTTTAAATTATTCAATCTCAATGAAGTTGATAAATAAAATCTACGCTACATCTGTACATAGGTTATGAATGGTGAATTATAACAATTGACTAGAAATATATATTTTTCTATATCCGTTCACATTCTTTCGACTGGTGTCAAGTTTAATAAAGTCATACCATTGAAAAGAACTTGTCTGGAAGCACTATATAAAGCTAAACGAGCAGTAGCAAGTTCCTTGGGTTGTCCTGAAACCCATAAGATATCGTAACAAGAAGAAACTGTGTGTGCTAGTTTAAACAGATACGTCACTATTGTGGCTGGCTCATTTGTCTTAAGAGCAGTGAGGATAACGTCAGGATACTGAGATAAAATTCTAATAAGAGATTCTGCAACAGGTTCTTTCAACAAGGAGAAGTCGGCATTGAGAAGACTGTCATATTCAAATCCAGCGTTTCTTTCGACTGACCGAAGACGAGAATGAGCGTATTGAAGATATGGACCAGTGTCACCTTCAAAAGAAAGCATTCTTGACCAGTTGAATGAGTAATTGTTTATTCTCTTAGCTTGCATGTCTTGAATCATAACAGCAGAAATACCAACTAAATCGGCTACTTCATCTGGATTTTCAATTTGTGCATATTTACCTTCATTTTTCTTCATAACATCATGCATGGCCTCCTTTGTTTCCTCCAGAATATTGTCTAAGAAAACAACGGTACCTTTTCGTGTAGACATACCCTGAACCATACCAAAGTTAACATGTTGTAAGTTTTTGGCCCATTCGTAACCCAAAAGTTCCAAAATTTTAAAGAATTGACCAAAATGTAGGTCTTGTTGAGCAGCAACGACATAGATCATTTTGTCGAATTTATATTTTTCATATCTTTGAACTGCCTCTCCGATATCTCTAGTTATGTATAGAGTAGTACCATCAGATTTTTGAATAATTACCTTGTTCAATTTCTTGTTAAATGGTTTAAGATCGACTATTTTAGCACCTTTATCTTCCTGGATGAGACCCTTTTCATCTAAATCTTTCAGGGCTTTTAGCATTCTTTCTTTTGAAACCTGAGATTCACCAGAGTATACATCATATGTAATATTTAATCTACCATATGTTTTCACATATTTACCAATAGATAACTCTCTAAATCTCTTCCATACACTAAGTGATTTCTCATCACCATCTTCCATCTCTTTGAAAAACTCTTTGGCTGCTTCATTAGTTTTACCTAATACGGAAAGATCCCCAGCTTCTTTGACATCACCTGCTAATTCAATTTTCAATTGTTCATTTTCAGCTTCGATATCTTTATTGATCTTAACATAAACTTCAAACAGGTGGTTAATTGGATCTGCTTTTAATTTTTCTTCACTTCCATATTTATCGAATCCAACGGCGAGAATACCAAATTGTTTCCCCCAATCACCTAGATAATTAATTCTCTTAACATCCCAACCAACAACTTCATAAAGATTTGCCAAGAAACCACCAATAATAGTACTTCTGAGATGACCAGCATGGAATGGTTTAGCAATATTTGGAGAACTGAACTCAACTATGACTTTTTTGCCCTTACCGATTTCAGATTTACCATAGTCTTCTTTTCTGACTAAAATATCTTTAAGGACAAGGTCAAATAGAGCAGATGGTGAGAAAAAGAATTGAATAAAAGATCCTTTAGCAGTAACCTTTTCAAGATACCCCTCTGTTGGAAATTTAGAGGCCCATTCTTCAGCTACCTGGGCATGATTTATTCCTTTTCCTCGTAAAATTCTAGGAATAGGAAGGACGAAATCACCTCTATCTGTTGTTGCAACTCGTTCCAGAGCTGGAACGATCAACTTTTGATCAATACCTGAAATTTCTGATAATTTCTTGGAAATTTTTGAACGGAAAAAATCAGAAGGGTTTCTGATAGGGTCAGTACCTGGGAAAGGTTCATAGTCCTTAATTTCGAGTTT
The DNA here is from genome assembly GCA_001600815.1 of Alloascoidea hylecoeti. Lineage (NCBI taxonomy): Eukaryota > Fungi > Ascomycota > Alloascoideomycetes > Alloascoideales > Alloascoideaceae > Alloascoidea > Alloascoidea hylecoeti. The sequence goes on along the minus strand of BCKZ01000014.1, from coordinate 451,850 downwards.
AGACAAAAGTTCTGATAAAACAGTCATTTGAGTATTAACTATAGTATAAGTTGAAAAAAAAGTTTTTGGGTAATTATAAGTAGAAAGATGATTATTTAAAATCCTTCGTCGTGTGAAAAGCCCAATTGATTTATATGAATTGGATTTCAATAATCGGTGAAAGATTTTCATAAATTATCAATCTTCAGATTTGTTTTTATATGTTTTTTTTTTCTCGTTATATTCTTTTATAAGGCATAAATGCAGTGCTTTAGTGTGCATGGGGGTTTAGAAGAGTCATACAAATTTTAAACATCAATCATGTATTCTGAAAGAACAAGTTATAAGTACGAAAAAACCTGTCTTACTGGTGAATAATGTACCTAAAAACGGCTCTTGAAACAAGTACTCTATTTTTTATCATTTTTTTAACACATAACTAGAGGAATCGCAGACAGATAGATAAACTCTATATCATAATTAAGAAATGAACGGATTCTTTTAAACATTTAATATACCACAAACAGGCCTTTTTATGTATATAAGTTATACATTATTTCAGAATAACATTTTTCTATATTAAATAGATCTGATGTATTTATCAAGATATAAGACTTATACTTATTTCAATTAATATCAAGTTTTTAGAGGATAATATTCGTTCAACATGCGCAGTTGATACCAAATCTTTTCCTGGTGTTGTTCGTACTTAGTTCTCGACAATTTCATCTCTTGTATTAATGAATTCATGGTGTAATTAATATTCTTCATTTCAACTGTTGCAATTGAAGTCATTTTTTCTTTTATTTTCTCTTGCATTTTCTCTGAATTAAGCACGCTAGTTAATAAGATGTAGATTAGTTATTGTTTTTCTCTTTGAGTATATCATATGTTTTGATATATAATCTAACCTAAGGATATCACTGCATCCGGCGGATGAAACAACACTAATATCGCCCTCATTTATGTCTTTTGCCCATTTAACATTTCTGTCTTCCTTCCATTCTTTATTCTTCTGTGAATTAAGTCTGTGAACCATTGGAATTTCCATACGATACTGAGCAATATATGTGGCTAGAATCTCTTTTAATCTACCATAGGATTCATGTCCCTTGACACGGCGACATTCTGAGATATATGATGTGCACTGGTTTGATAGTTCTGGGCTATCATCAACCCATAAGGTTAGCCATCTTAATTTTTCTGATTCTGAAATATGTGAGACCTGTTCCAGTATTTCGAAATTACCATCAGCTTTGTTAAAAAAATTTATGAGACCTTCATCATTCATGGAAGTGTTTAATCTCATTTTATACAATTTTCGTAATAACCGTGATTCATCAGAAGGGCTGAAGCCATACCTGTCGTTAATTTCTTTAACGATGTCTGCTAGAGATTCCGTAGATAATAAAACGTTAACAAGGTCTTCTGAAATATTTTGCATTATTATGTGTTTGATAGTTATTGCATTGGTTCGAAGAGTGAAATCAGATATATTTGATATTGGACTTGTGATCGATTTCTCGTCCAGCCTTGCGTGTAAAAACGCCAGCTCTAGGTTCCGTAAGAATCGTTTATGGTTTTTTTTAGACAATTCTTGCGGATGAATACCCGCTTGTATTATTTCAAAGAATTTACTACTTTCTATCTTAATGTCGGATGGAGCGCTTTCTTGCTCTTGAGTTCTATTTTCACTATTTATTGGAGACCTATCATTTAACAAACGTAATAACTTGGCCTGATTTCTGCTAAATTTATCTTTAATGATATGTATTTCTTTTAGATGAAAATTGAAACTTTCATCAATTGATTGAATCTCTTCTAGCAGGTCATTGATTTCTTTTGAAGCTTCACGGGGTTCTGAGGTTTCTCCTTCAAGCATGTTCTTATATAGCTGATCGATGTGTAGTACTAGTTTATAACATTACTATTTGGTTTCCTTTGTGTATATTAAACGCTCTAATACATACTCTTATTCGAAGTTATGTGTAAATACTTAAAATATTTTAAGAGATATGTGTACTTGTTGGATTATGCATAGTACATTAGAGTTGCTATACTAAAATTGCTATGCATATAGGAGGTTGCTATAGAATAGCAGATTGTATAAAGAAAAGATATTCCCTTTTAATAAAATTAGTACATATCGGCTATCGACTAACAGCTGGTCAACTACAGATTTGGTGTCAAAAGATATTTTAGAAATTTGAAAGTGATTATTTTGTGTTTATAGTATCTATTATAAAGGGCTATTACAACAGTCCTATATATCTACTATCTAGACTATACAACGACGCAATGTACGAGGTATAGGTAAGCTTAAGTTTACTAATATGGTAATGTCTAAGATCAAGGTTACGAGACGAGGACTATGAGGATTAGTTGTCGTAATCATCATCCATATTTATTATGAAATTACTACCGTAGGCCGATTATATGGACTCTCAAAGCTAATATCGATATCTCACTCAAGAAGTATTATATGTGTGACAAAACAAGTGTGAACAATCAAGTTGTAAAATGGCACAAGATGTACATTAAAAGAATGAATCTGCATATATCATTTGCTACCTATAATAATGATTTGACCTGTGACCAGATATATAAGAATTTGGGTCGCAAGCATAAGAAAATTTATTCTTGGCCCGTTACTTTCTCAAGTTTGTTCATGTGAAAAAGGATGTAGAATAATTACCTCTAAACGTTATCTGATGATTAATGCTCTTCATATCTTATAGCTATACTAGCACATATACTTACTCTATGATGAATTAGATGGAAAAGTTTCAGAAGTAAAAAAGTAAATAATTTTTATAAAACATCGAGTTATATTTGATTTAACATAAGTCTTGAACCGATCATGAAGTTTAGCTAGTTATACTACAAAATTGATTTTTTCTGATAAACATAGACCAGACCACCTTAATTAACCGCTCACAGAGGATGAGAGAGTTGGGTTTTAAAGGCCAATAAAATAGTTTCTCTATTGTATAGGAGTTCTTGGAGTTTAAATTATCTACATCATAGCGATTGATATATATTTTGTGCAATTATTTACTAAAAGAAAGGTTTATTTGTGTTTGGACTAATTTTATAATCTTAAGCGACAACAACATTTTGGATCGTTCTCAGGTGGCTAAAACTTAGATTTTATTGGAAATTGATTTGAAATAAAAGGATGATAGTAGTGAGAGAAATACCCATGCGAACCTTTTTTTTACAAAGTATCAATTTATATTGCCTCTACTACTTCCCCATGACCACTAGTTTTAGAGAAGTTTATGGCACTGTCACATATGTAATAATCGTTGAAATTACAATCAAGAATTGTTAACGTTCTTATCATTTTAATCGTTATCAATAGCAATATGAATGAGAGAAGCGAAGTTTACTATTAGAGAGTAAAAGCTTTTCAAAGATAAACGGATTTACATGAACCGCGATAGTTTCCATTTGATCATGAAATTGAAGTAATATTACAGTGGTATACTATCTCATGTATTCACTATACGAATGGTGTTAATTATGAACATACATATATATGCGCAGTTTTCCTGTTAAAGGTTTAGAATATTGGAGATAATTGACTGGAATCGGAGAATAGATAAATGAAATCAAAGGTGAGGCTTCGAGTAATGTAGTCAAAGAAGAGTCTGTAAATATGCGGGAAGAGTTTGACTAGAATTCACTATTATAAATAATAGAAGTATACTATAATAGTGTATGATAAAGGAAAGGAAGGATTATGGAAATATCACCCTACTTTTCTTCAAATGTGATATTTGTATGACTAGATAAGTTTCGGTATTTATTTATTCTTCGGGGATTGTAACAATTTCATCTTAAAGTGGGGTAGAAAATGTAACATTAAACTTAGAATATTCTTCTAAAGGTATCATTTCTTGGTTCGGACTCATGTTTTGAGCATCATCGGTGTAATCGGATGATCTGATGATATCAGGTTTATTTAATGATTATGTATTACATTCAGATTCTTCAATGATATTTGGTAATGGATTATAAATTGAAAGTTTGCGGGTATCGTGTTCTTCTTTGATCTCTATCGTTCAAACTAGTATGAAACTTCTTCGGTGGAAATATCATTCTCATAATCCGAATTCCAGCCTTTCCTATCATTTTTCATTTTTGTTCTATTTGGTACTGATTCTCACAGTTCTACAGAATATATGTCATCAAACTTAACTATCGGAAACATTTGTACAATTTAACAAAAATAAATAGAACAACTATAGTTAATATATGAGTACACTTATTCATTATTAACAGGCCATTTTGATCTGGATTAATCGATTGTAGTAGATGTATAAATCTTACTTATAATAACTGAGAATATATTAATCACCTAAAACAAACCTAAAACAAAAGATTATTCTATTTACACAATGAATTCCAACTTAGAAGATTACATTAAACAATTAGCTGAGACTATGAGTCAGCTCGTGAAGTTGAGAGAAGAAAAAGTCGATTATGGCGTCGGCTTCTTCACAACTTCGTGGAATCTCCAAGCTTACTTTGGAAAGAGACTCTTTCAGGCCTTGGGATTTTGGATTCACTGGCGTGGTCCGTCGAATGGGATTAACTCGGTTCTTAGACGGGAATAAATAGGGAGTTGTATGAAGTCCCAATGAATCATGAAGATGCTTGTGATCACGACGAAGTTATGAAGTTAATTCTGGGATCCATCTCGAATGATTTGAAGGTGTATGTTGACACCAAGAAAGGAGCTTACTACAGCTTTAACAGGCTTAAATCGGCTGTTATAAAGTTAATTCCAGTGACAGATTTAACTGAATTGAAATTTGATGGGACTGATCCAACCGTGGCCCAATTTCTTACCAAGTATGAATAAATTTTGGTTGACACTTCAGGCAAGAGAATGGATACTTATTTTGAGGGACAATTCCTTTTGAATTGTTTATCTGGTGAATTTGATATTGTTAAGAAAGAACTTGGAACCCAAAAGGAAGTTGGAATTCATTGTAGAATAATCTTTTGTTTTAGGTTTTGTTTTAGGTGATTAATATATTCTTAGTTAATTTATTATAAGTAAGATGAACTACTCTTTATATATCTAAATTATTCCTATTCTAATACCCTTATGTAACTCATTGGAATACAAGATGAGGTTAAAACAAATATGTTGTATACATTTATGATGTGCTATTAATTCACAGATTAAGAGTTCTCAACTCTAGAAACCAAACCTAAATATTTCAACCCAATAATCCCAATAATTGTTAATGATATCATCCTTAGTTTGAATAACAAAACCGTCATAGCATTTAATAATAGAGCTATGCTAAATATTACTGCTTGGATTGATCTTTTACCTAATTGGAAACCCACAATATTTACTGGCATATTATAGAGAATTATGATACAAATTTTGATTGTTCATGTATGTAATCTACCAAATGAGACTATGCTATACTACTGCATATGCTATATCTAGAAGTCGCAATATACCTGGTAATAACCTTATGCGTGGATGCATATGATAATAAAAAAGGTAGGAGGAAGAAGCTACAATAGATGTAAAAATGTCAAACCTTATTAATTATGAATTGATGAGCATTATACATTAGCATTATTTTTAAAAGTGTCTGCTAAATAAGGTAATTATTGTGTAAATCAGAGAGAGGAATATAGTAGTTATAATAATATATTATATTTGCGGGTATAAAAATATTTTTATTCCCACTTTTTGCTCTCTTTTTCTTTTTCAAGTTGTAATCATATATTAAACAGCTATAATATTGCAACAATGAAAGATTATGAGATCGATTACAAGTTGGAAGCCCAAATAATCCGTCGGTATGAGGCATGGGAGAACCACCAATATCGGATAGAAGTGGAAGAAGAAAAGACGAATGAGATTCAAAAACTTGTGGAACCTTTATCTAATATATGTATAAGAACTTCGAACGGGTTCGTTATTTCTCCTAATAATAGTAAGAACGAAATTAATCCAAACACATATAAGGTCGGCTCCAATGTTACTCCAACAGCATGCGGGTCAAATGACCACCAAGRCCAGAATCAACAAAACAAAAAGACAGAGAGAAAGTCAGATAGTTTAAAGAATAACTCTACCGATAGTACTAATACYAGCTCCACTGGTATATCTGGAGCCCCGGTTGAAATTAATTCGAATATTTGCCCATATTGTCAAACTTTCTCGAAAAGCAAACAATTTTGTACCACTCCATTTGGTCTTGTCTGTAATCCATGTGGATTACACTGGAAAAGATGTGTAATAAGATTGAAGACACAATTAAGAGCCAGACAGTTCTTTGATTGGAAAATAAGAAACAAGATGCAACTCAACAGAAGAATGAATCTTGTAGATGAATTCGAAAGATTTTTTCTTTAAGTGAAATAGTCCAAGGAGGAGGATTAAGATAAAGAAGTACATGAGCGACACTTTTAATGGAGATAGATTGTGAGCTTAGATTGCTTGACAATTGAAAATGGTATTTTATATCATTTTTGATTCCTAATTATTGTACACTAGTATATTTTATTTTTAATATTTTTAGTATTAATATTTTTATTTTGATTGTCCACGTAGAGTATGGTATAATCATGATTAACTATAATTAATAGTCATTCAACTGGTGCATCACATTCTTTGTCATCTGACAAAATATCTATTAATTATTTTTATTGTAAATCCCGAACTATTATATTTATAATTAGTTTGTCGTAGCTATAGTGAGTAACAAAGTATTGATCCTTTATTGCAATTGAAATGCACTCCGACTGATTATGTTGAAATTCATAGATCATTTGACCAATTTCAATATTCCAGGATCTTATTATAAACTTGAATTATATATCAAATATAACACCATTATGAATGAAAATTCCTTTGACTCAATATTTTAAACTGTTGAATGATGTTCTAAATTATCATGATCAAGACTTGATTTCCAAAGCCGTATTATAATGATGATCTCAACATACAAGGTAATGATTGCATAAAGCGACATCATTTATAAGTGAAGCAGATCTTCATCTTCTTGGTATCAGTTTCTCTATCAGTTTCTCTATCGGTTTCAATCTGGTAAATTTCAGATGATACAAGACCCATCCAATGAGCCAGAAACCGAATATTAAATATTATATTATTACCAATACATCAACATTCCCCAAATGACATTTACTAGGTAACTTTTATTAATTCCACCTTCTCCTTTATTGTTAAATATACTCTTAGAATCTAAGGATTTGGTACACCTAACTGCCTGCTTATATTGGCAACATATTTTCCATCCATTAATATTAAAATTATAATCAAAACAGTATATTTTATAGATAATAGATTATGTATCGTCGTGTTATATATAGTGTTACCCAACATTAATAGAAATCAATATTGCAATTGATATGCATAGTTGTCTATCTATAGCAATATGAACATATTCATAACTAAGTTTAAGAGTAAGCTGAAGTATAGGCTACATAAATTCATGAATTAATGAAGCTATAGGATTTACTTATTGTTATGATTAATATAATTATCTCATTTAACTTATATTAATGTATATTAAAGATATAGATTATGATTTGACAAAAGAAAGCTTAGACAAGATATCCAAAGAACTGATATCTGGAGGAGAAGTGCCAGATGAGGAACCCCGAATGAGCCCCATAATTTGAAAGGAGACGGCTTTTAAGGTGACTCTTTATTATACCGAACCAACTTAGGAACAACATCTATAGGAATATAAATTTCTCTAAGTGGTATTGAAGCGAAGATTAAAATCAGCTATTTTGGACATCGGAGTCATAACTGTTTCCTGGCTTAGCATCGCTTTTTGAAACGTCACCTTAATGTTCCGTAAGAACACTTGAAAATTGTCTATAGACAGTTCCGGCAGTTTGATAAGATTGGGATGATGTGATTCTGAAGGTTTTAGTATCAACTGGAATTTGAGTAACTAAGGATGTATCATGAGATGGGGGACTACTCGTTTGCTCTATTTTCCGCGGAAAGAGTTTCGGTAATACCACTACCATTTAACAATAACAACAAGGTTTCATATTGTTGGTCAAACGTCTAGTTCAAGGCATTTCTTGAGCTAATGTCATCAACGCGTAATTAATGTTGGCGGTAGAAATTGGCACACTGGTTGATGCTGGTTCATCTTCATGATCATTAAACATTTTCTCTTCTTTTGAATTCATTTGTTTTTTGTTTACAAGTAGTTTGCATGTTTAGAATATATTAAAAATTAAAATATTTTGAGAGGTATGTGTAGATACGAGGGTAGCTTTAAGAAAAATTTAATTCACGGTTGCTCACTAAACATGTAAGGAAAGTAGAACCGGCCATTTACGTATACAGTATTAATTGTGGTTGAAAGCACAAGCGGTTCTCGATCTTAGCAGTGTATAATTTCAGATTCATACTCTACAATGTATATATATTTACACTAAAACAACATTTTCCCCTTAATTTAACTATAATTAACTAGCTGTCGTAATTATTATCCCAGTTATAGAAAAATGTTGCAATTGACAATTTGACATATTTATTATGAAACATACAAATTTACTATTATAATAAGATATAACATGACATATAGATTTTTATTTTAATTTTATCTATTTAATTTCTATTTTAATTTTTATCTTTTTGTTTGATAATAAATTTAACCCATCAAAAAATCAATAGTGTTAGAAATCAAAAGGTAAAAGGCAAAAGGCAAAAAAATCATTAATTGCAAGAGTTGTAACCACGAAGAACAGAAAGGAGAAGACAACAAAAATAAAAAAAATATCATTTGCAATTAACTATTATTAAAGAAACATTTAACGTGGTGGTGTAAAGAAAGAACTCGAGGGTATAGTGAAACGAGTAACATGTTAAACAAAAGATGAAAAAAAAAAAAAAAAAGAAGTTAGCAAAGTATAATTGATCATATCATATGAAAAAAGTCATAGTGTATTACAATTTAATATTAATATATATTATAAACAATCCCAATTTTTTTTTAATTCCTTTAAATTTTATTATTAATTTTTTCAATAAAATGTTTTTTCCAAACCCAATATTCTTGTAATCTTTTATTTGAATAAGTTTCATAATCAAAATCAATAACAGAAATAGTACTTTGAATTAAAGCCCATATACCCCAATAAAAACCTGGTAAACCCCAAAATGATTGAATTTCTTCAATTAATTGATCAATATCACTTTCAGATATTTTTAAATTTAAATGATGTTGTAATGTTGATGAAGAATAAGAAACTTTCAAATGTTCATATTTTGAGACTGATGAAAGATAAGCTTGTGACCATGATCTTAATATTGGATTTGATATACTTGGATCTGGAATTAAATCAGTTTCACAATCAAAACCTTGCCATTCCATGAAATGATTAGCTAAGTCAAAAGCTCTTGGAGCAGGCAACATATATTCATAATCAATAAAAGAAACAGGATTTCCTCCTTTATGTAATTTATTTTTTAAATTATTTTTAGAATTTTTATTTTTTAAATTTGTGGAAGAACTAGCGGGAGAATTAATGGAAACATTAGTAGATGAATGATTTTCATTGGTTGAAGAAAAAGAATAATCAGATGGTATGACAATATTACCACTTAATAAATCAGAATGAGTAACAACGGTTGGACCACCCAAGTTTGAAATATTTAGTTTCAACCAATCAAGTTCATTTACTAAAACATCATGTAATTCTAAATATTCGGGTGTATTATTTGGAAGGTTTGAAATCCAAATTTCTAAACAATCCCAAATATTTTTTGAAAAAGGAGAATGATTATCATTATCATTATCTTCATTGTTATTGATGATATTTTCACCATTTTGTAAGATTTTTTGACAAATATTTGAACCTTTTAAATTTAAAATTCCAGTTTCAATTTTTTCAGAATCTAACATTGAATGCCATTGTCCTAACCTTTTTGCAATATTTAACATTAAATTTTTATCAGACATTTCATAATGTGTGATTGATCTGCCTTCTAAAAAGCCATAAACTATTCCATTACCAAAACGAGCATATAATGGAGGAGCTAATTTTAAAGAATGTAAATGTAAATGAGATACAAATTCCCTATCTCTGTCAATAATTGCATCAGTTCCTCTTCCATAAGCTCTTACTAGAACGACCATTTGTTGTTGAGTATTTGGTTTATAAACACATTTTAATAACATATTTGTGATACCACCAGTTAAATGGGTAATTTTTAAATCATCTTGAGAATCTAAATTTGACCAACCTGGAAAGATTGATCTTAATAGTTGTCTTGTTTCTATACTATCAAAATGTTGATTTTCATCAATTTCTTTAACCGTGATGACATGTTGGGGTAAATACAAAGCACTTGACATGAGACTATTATTATTATGATGATTATGATGGGCACCGCCCGTTCTTTTTGAAATTAAAAAATTATGGGGAGAAAATGGAGAAAAGGTTGGAGAAGTGCTATTTGGAGCGAATTCAGGAGCTTCTTCTGTAGAATCCGGCAAACGCAAAGAGGTTGGGAATATTTGTAAAGCACCAGAACCAAAGATGGAAATGTTAAAGGGCATTTTATCAACAAAAATAGATACGAGATGTGGTTTGAAATAAAAGTGTTGTTGAACAAAATAAAACGGGATCTGATTTTAAGTCTCCGTATCAAAGTGAATATAAATGAATATAAGTGAATATGAATAAATGAATATAAATATCAGTAAATATCAGTAAATATCAATGAATAAAAACAAAAGAAGAATAATGAACGAAATGGAAAAAGACTGTTGTTGAGTGTGTGTCTGGGTGTATCGCGTGGGCGGAGCATGTGAAGAGAAGAGAAGAAGAGAAACCTCAGAAACCTCAGAAACCTCAGAAACCTTCTTCACTCCTTGTAGCTGTAGATTTGTGGAAGTAGGCTGGTGTTTGAAGACCCTTTGTCCACTATAAATATTCATCCTTGTCCATCTTTCTCATAGAATCTATCTAGCCCTCCCTAAAACGAGGTGGAACCCCAAACCGAAAGCCTTTCCACGGCCATCAACAGGCTTTGAAAAATGGGGCTTTTTATACGTGAATATTGGTATTTATCCCCTTTATGAGTCTTCTTTTCATGGTATGATCATGGAATAAAAGGAAAGAAAGGAGAGCCATAAAATATTATTAATATTGCCTGGTAAGAATGACTTGTTTATTTACCTTTTACGAATAATTTCAAAACCTCCAACCTTTCATCATTACTTTTCAACAACCCTTTAAAAATGTCTGATTTTGATACGCAGTCAAACCCTGATCAAGTACGGAAACCATAAATATACTTATTTTTATTCGCTTTTTTTGTAATTTCTAACATCTTTTATTCATCGCAAATCTTTACAGTTAATCTCTATCTCCTCAAAATTATCTGTTCCTCAATTAAAAGATATTTTAAAAGCATTACATTTATCCCTTTATGGCCGTAAAACTCTTCTAATAGAGCGCTTGGTTTCTGAAATTACTGCTGCTGTTAGAAAGAAGAATCTTCGAAGGCTTGATGAAATAAATAAACTAATTTCTCATTATCATCAAAATGAAAATGATAATAATCAAAATCATAATGATAATAATCAAAATCATAATGAAATGAATTCAAATCTTGTTAATCCAATAGCAACAATGGGTATATCAAATCAACAAAAAACATTAGATCCAAAATTTAATATTCAAAATCAAAATCAAAATCAAAATCAAAATCAAAATCAAAATCATATAAAATTTAAACCATCACCTTTTTATAAAATTATAAAATCATTACTTCCAGGCCCAATAGTTTGTCAAAAGGCAATTAATGGTCGTTCATCATCATTACATAAATTTTCAATTTTAAAAAATGATTTTGAACTTTTAAAATCAAATAATCAACAAAAATATAAACTTTTATTATTATCTGGTGAAAAACAAGAAACTATATTAAATGAAAATGGTGAAAATGATATTTTATTCCCACAACATTTAGAAATTAATTTTAATGGAATTATTATACCTGATAATTTAAGAGGTTTAAAAAATAAACCAGGTACAACAAGACCAGCAAATTTAACACCATATATTTCAAATTTTAATATTTTAAATATTCAATATGCTTATACAAATTTAAAATTTATAATGTATATTTATTTAGTTGAAATTATTACACCTGAAGAAATTGTTAAAAAAATTATTGATTTTCAAAATCCAATTTCTAAAATTTCAACAATTGATTGGATTATTAAAAAAAATAATCAAGATGATGATATTATTGCGACTGCTTCAGTAATGTCTTTAAAATGTCCTTTATCTTATTGTAGGTTAAAATATCCTACTAAATCAATTTATTGTCAACATACTGCTTGTTTTGATGCTTTATCTTTTTTACAATTACAATTACAAGCTCCTACTTGGACATGTCCTATATGTCGAGATCCAATTATAATGGATCAATTAAGAATAAGTGAATATGTTTTAAATATATTGGAACAAGTTGATGAAGATGTTGAACAGGTTGAAGTTGAAGTTGATGGTACTTGGAAAATCTTTGAAGAAGATGAATCAAATTCATCACCAATGCATAATACCCATAATCATACTGATGTTAATGAATCTTCAAAACAAGGTAGTGCGCAAACTGAACCTATTGTTGTTTCTTTAGATAGTGATGATGAAGATGAAGATATTCCACTCGCCGATTTAATTGTTCCAGAACGTGAACAAACAACAACAACAACAACAACTACTACAACAACAACTACAAATAAAAATACAAATGATGCAAATGCAAATGCAAATGCAAATTCAAATTCAAATTCAAATTCAAATTCAAGTACAGAGACTAACACAAGTTCAATTAGAACTACAAATACGAACATAAATACTGAGGATTGGGATGTTAGTTCAGAAGAAGAAGAATTCTTGAGATTACTTGAAGAGCAAGAAAGGCTAATTAGTTCATCAAAAAATTCACCAACAAACCCACCAGAAAATTCATCAACATCTAAACCGTCAACAAAATTACCAACAAAACCAACAACATCAACTTTAAACAATTTAACAAATGAGAATGATAAGAATAAAAATGTTACACATGAAACTCCCAATATAAATAACGTTTCCATTCCAAAATCATTACCACCCAGACCAAAAAAATCAACTACCAGTAGTATTAATATTTTCATGCCTCAAAGAAAGCGTAAGCCACAAACAACATTAACTAAAACTCCACAATTAAATAGTACAACCAATGGCACCACCGGATTAGGAATAGGTGGTGGTAATTTTTCGCCATCTCGATTTTTACCACCAGGTACTTCAACATCAATTTCAGCTTTAAATGGTAGAATTAGACGATCACCATCACCATCATTTGATAATTCTACTAATACAAATCGATCTTTTACTTCACCTGTTTTAAACAATGCTACTTCTATACCTAATTTAAGTCCAAGTATTGGAAGTCGTCGTCATCTTTCAAATATGAGTTTACCAACAACACCAAATTCTCATTTCAGTTCTTCAAATTTAAGTATGTATCCCCCACCTTCTAATAATAATTTTCCTGTGCCGATTTTACCAAGTGCTTATAATACAGTATTAAAAGCTCAAAATTCTAATCGGAAAGATCAACAATCTAATCGTTCATCAACAACTTCTACTATAACTACAGCGGGAGCAAGTACAAGTACTGGAACGATACCTAGTTCACCATTTAGTTCATCTTCATCTAACAATTCTACAGGATCAACTGGCTCAAAAAGAGGAATTTCAGAAGTTATTGATTTAACGCTATCTGAGGATGAGATTGAACAACCTAATAAACGATGATAATTTAAATTATATTGCAATTGGCTAATGAAAAACGTTTTGAATATAAATTTTGATTATAGCTTCTTCTTATATTAGAAAAAGAGAAATATACAAATAGAATAATAAGCAAAAAAAGATTAATTAATATTTTTTTGAAAATGATATAGCTAGCTAAAGATTTTTTTAATTTTATCTAATGAATGGAATTAAAGTATGAGTTTTTGCTTTATATTCTTCATAATCTTTACCAAAGAATTTAACTAATAATTTTTCTTCATCTATAATTATGATTCCTAATTAGTAAAAACGTAAAATTAATTAAAATAAAAATTTCAACTTACATTCTATTCTTATTTGAAAATAATACCAACTAGAAAGACTGAAAAGAACAATTGAAATTGGATTAACAAGCATAAGTTGTGTTCCAACAGCCCACCAAAAAAATCCAAAATACGAAGGATGTCTAGAAATTGAATAAACACCATGAGTAATTAAAACATGTTGTTCTCTTTTTTCTTTTTCAATTAAATGAGAAAAATTAGTTGATGATTGAATCATTGAAATTGATCTAAATAAATGACCAATAATAATTGCCAACAACCCAAAAATTGTTAAAAATATATTTAAATTATCATTATTATTTTTTAATGATGGAAAATAATAAATTTCAATAATTGTTTCAATAATTGCAAAAAAATGTGTTAAATTATAAATAATTCCATTATTAATTAAAAATGATTTAATATTAATTTTTTCAAAATTATATTTCGATGTTATAAAAAATTCAAAAAAATGAAAAGTTGAAATCGATAAAATATAAATTATAAATTGTTTAAAATTTAAAATTTTATTTTTGGAAATTAAATTAATTGGTAATATAATTAAAATTATTGAAATACCAATTATAATTCCTAAAATTAATGAAATTTTTGATATTTCATCTAATGGATTTTCAATTTGTTTTTGTTTTAATTGTAATAATTGTAATTTTAAATTTAAGATTTCTTTTGCTTCTTTCGATTGTGATTCTGAAGATTCATGTTCATGATCATTGGTAACAGGGTTGTTGTTCGTATGTTTTGAATGATGTGATTTCGACATTTAGAATTAATTAAATTTAAACAGTGAATGAAAAAATGAAAAGGGGAAGAGTAAAAGAGGAATATCGACTGAAATCGGGGAGATAAAATGGAAAAAGATATGAAAAGCTTATTATTTGTTCTTGATTAGGCCATCAATTACAATTTTGAAAGTTTAATTGGATGGATTACACTTAATTTAGGCCATGCTAGCTATTGACCATCGGTCAAAATCATAATAATTTTCAGCCGCATTATATACCGGTAATACCGGTATGTATATGAGCCTTCGGTGCAAAACCCGACTGAAAACTGGTCAATAGATGACCGATAACTAGTATTAACAATGGCCGAAATTAAGTGTATAAGTGTATTCACTATTTCAAAACAAACAAATTTTAATATCGTAGTTTCATATTTACAAAAAACTTTTTTATTATTAACTACCATACTCAAACTTCAATTATTTTTCATTAACAATATTTCTAATAATAAATTAAGGTAGTATATAAATAAATTCAAATTAAAGCAAAAACAATAAACAATAAACAATAAACAGTTAGAACAACAATGATAATAATAGTAATAATAATAAAAAAGAAAGAAGAGAACTAAAGACACAGGGAGTATAATACTACTCAGTATATAAAAAAGATTAAAGCCAGTTTTTTTTGGTTGATATAATTAATAACTATTTTGCAATTTCTGATTTGGTTTAGTTGTGTTTTATTTATATCCATTTTTATTTGTATCTTCTTCAAATTAATTATAAATTTGACTGATTATGATTATGATTATGATTATGATTATAAAAAGAAAAGTAAAAAAAAAAAAAAAAAGAATCCATAATTAATAAAATACCTTTTTCTTATTATTATATTAAATAATAAGTAAATTAAAAAAAAAAGAAAAAAGTTCAATGAATCGATTAAGTTATAGAAAAATCTTTTTTTTATCTTATATATACTCTTGAAAAAAGTTGAAAGTTGAAGAATATTAGTTGTATAAAAATGTGAAACGTTAGTTAATTATAAAATGCGAATGCTTTCCCTTTCTTTTAAAAAAATATGTTTATTAATAATTTGGATAAGGATATCTTGGATAAGGATATCTTTAAACAATAACACAACATCCTTTCTTCTTTTTTAACTCTGGTGGTGATTCCACCTTGTTTCTGATTGGACGAGGAGACGATGAAGGTCGTTGTTTTTCAATTGATGTTTTAACAACTCTAATATCATCAACTTCATTAATTTCATCATCGGAGTCCGTATCATTCAAACGTTCCTTTGTATGAGGATTATTATTATGTGAATTTGAATTCGATTGATAATAGGTTGGCTGAGATCTTTCAGTTGATGAAGATGAAGAATTTTGATTAATATCAGGTACAGAAGGTAATGGAACAGCTGGTGGTGCCTGTGATGAAGGTTGGTAATTTTGTGGATAACCTTGTTGTTGATAGCCTTGTTGTTGATAACTTGATTGTTGATTTTGAATTTGTTGTTGTTGAGTATTAGTTGGGCTAATATTGAAACTTTTTTGATTATTAATAGTAGACTGATCGGCTTTATTTTCCGAAGCTTCAAGTTGCGCTTGAGCTAGTTGAGCTTGTTGTAATTGTTGAGCTCTTGCTTCATCTTCAGCTTGTTGCTGTAGTGCCTCATCTTGTTCAAAGAATTTAATTTGTCTCACAAGTCCGTAAAAAGCTTCTTCAACATTAATACGTTGTTTTGCGGAAGTTTCAATGAAGGGGCAACCAAGTGCTTTTGACAATTGTTCACCATCCAAAGTAGAAACTTGTCTTTCATTTTCCAAATCACTTTTATTACCAACGATGATTCCGGGGAATCTATCTATATCTTTAGCTCTTAAAATTTGTCTATGAAATTGAACGATCTCTTCAAATGAGGACCTGGAGGTAACGGAATAAACTAGTAAAAACCCTTCACCTGTTCTCATATATTGTTCTCTCATTGCGGAGTATTCCTCTTGACCTGCAGTGTCAAGGATATCCAAAATGACAAATTCTTCATCGATAAAACATTGTTGACGGTAGGAATCTTCGATCGTAGGATCGTATTCATCGATGAAATGGGACTGGATGAGTTGGATGGTAAGGGCGGATTTACCAACACCACCACCACCGACTACGACCAGTTTGAATTCTCTTGGAGCAGTTTTATTAGTCTGATGAGTAAGTAATAAGTAATAGATGGTTAGTTTAATATGTAAGATATCTGTCTAATGATGTTAGGCACATACCCTTCCTAAGTTATTCATTCTTTGTAAAGTTTTAATGGAATATAAGATAAGGAAAGGAAAAGAAAAGGAGAAAACGGAAGTTTTGAAGGTTTTATAAACAGCCGGAAAGGATTTGAGGATGAAGAGATGTTTTTTACCGAAAGGGACGGTCGCTTTGCAAATTGGGGAGTCCGCCTGAGTCCTCAAATAATTTTTTAATTTGTCTGTCTGATGTATGCGATGCAGGTGTACATATTACCCTTTTGGGGCATCCTCATTTTTTTATGAGGTTCTTTTCTGCATCTATCGCGTGGATGTTCTAATAGTTTAAATTGTTTAATATACGTATATTATCATATTATATTATATTATCTTATCATATTATATTTATAATTATTTCATATCATATCAATTTCCCATGTTCCCCAATATATTTTTCAATCTCTCTAACAAATGTTTCAAAACTTCTCCTTGATCCTTTTTCTTTACTAAATATTGCAACACTTCCAATGTTCTTATTATTCTTCTGTAAATGTTCAACTCTGATTTTAAATCGAACGGATTTTAATTCAAAAATATTAGTCCTTGAAATACTAGCTTCTATTATATTATCATAGACTTTAATATTCTTCATTCCATGTGATTGCCACATCTTCAACCTTTCTCCAAGTAATTCATGTAATTTAAAACTCTCTAATGTTGTATTGATTTCTTTAAATTCTTCATTAACATTACTGCTATTATTATTTTTATTAAGAATCTTTTTAAACCAATTTTGTCCAATTGGTTTATTGTCAACATGAATTGTGTTAATAGATGAATCTGGTACAAATGAACCAATTGTAAAAGTAGATATTCGATTATTTATACCTACACTTTCTGTTGTTGCTGTTGTTGACATTGTCATATTAGTATGTGATCGTTGTCGTCCTTTATTATTGTATTCTTTTGACTCTTTTGGCTCTCTTGTCGTTTCATGTTTAGGCGTTAATGAAAATTTCTTAAACATGTGACTAACTCTAGGCCGAATTTTTTTCTCAGTTTTTCCCACTTCATGATCATATTCATGTTCATCTTTATTTGCATTGGTTATAATTTGTGGTGATGGTTTTATTTCATTATATATATTGGACTTTTTCATTTTCACTTCATTAATATTTGAATTCAATTTCATTAAATTTTTATTTTGTACTGTTGATTTTAAAGCTGAATCAATAATATTTTTGTTAATATCATCATTTAAATTTAAATTTTCATGTTTTGATATATTAAAATCATCAAATAATGTACTCATTTTCAAATTAGATTCACTAATCATATTCTTATCAAATTCAAAATCATAATCATTAGATCCTAATGATGGATTCCTAGATTTTCCTTTCAAACTAAAACTTTCATTTTCATCAGTAGTAGTAGCTGTATTTTTGAAAGGATATAAACTATTTGTTGTTAAATATGTTGCATTTGTACTTGCACTATCTCTTGAATTATCAAATAAATCAGCACCTGTATTTAAACTTGTACTTGTATTATTAGTATATGTTGGTGTAATTCTTGTACTCCCACCTCCAGTATTATTTTGTTGTGGAGTTTGAAATTGTTTTCTTGTATCATCAATACTTGTTTTTGATTCTTCAATTTCAATCGCATCATCAAAAAGTTCCCCATTATTATCATTAGTAGTATTTAAATCATCCAATGTAAAACCTAAACCAAATGAATCAGCTGTTGGTCTTAAACTTAAACTTGTTTTATTATTAATGATTGAATCTTCAACTGCATCATCAAATCGTTTACCATTTTTTTTATTGTTATTGTTATTATTATTTAAATTATTAAATTTTAAACCTAACCCAATTGAATCAGATGTTGGTCTTAAGCTTAAACTCGTTTTTTTATTAATTATTGAATGATTATCAATTATATCATCAAATCTTGTTTTACTTTTAATTACTTTTGATTTTGGTGTAACATTTGATATTGGTGATGGTTTTAATAAATTTCCATTTTGTAATTTATATTTTTCAAAATCAAATAAAAATGTACCATTATTATTATTATTTTTATTTTTATTTTTATTTTTATTATTTTTATCATGTAATTGTAATTCTGATTGTAATAATTCAAATTTAAAATTTAAATCTTTTCCAAGATCAAAAGAATTAGGATATGAAAGTATTCTAGAATTATCATTTGTAAAATTATTTGGATCTAATGATGGTGTAAAATTCCTAATCGACGGTAATGTTTCTGTTAATGCTCTTGTTCTATGATGATTTTCATCTTTACTTTTGATTTCAATTTCAATAACTGGGTTTGGGGTTGTTGGTTTTGTGGGTGGTGGTTGTGTAGGTGTACTGTCGAATAAATCACCATATGATTTATGTGGCTTAACCTCTAAAATTTTAGATTCTTCTAACTGTAATTTTTTTTCTTGTTCTTGTTCTTTTTGTTTCTTCTCTTTATTTTCTTTCAATATGGGTTTAGGTTTGGGTTTGGTTTCAGATTTGATATCATTAGGTTTTATATCATCGAATTCAAAAGCATTTTCAAGTATATTTTTTGCCCAATCATTAATTTCATCATTTTCAATTCCATTTGATTCAAGATTTGGAGTTGGAGTTAACCATTCCCAACCATTAGAAAGAGGTGCAACTTCACTATTGTTAGTGAACTTACCATTATTAACCATTTCTAATAAATGTTTTGGTAAAGATGGTGGTTTGATTGGTTCATCATCATCATGAATAATATAAATATTACTACCCGTTGTTAATCTTGATGTAATTGAAGTACTATGACTAATAAAATCATTTATACTTGTATTTCTTGAATGTGAATTAATGTTCTTTTTAACTTTACTAAAAGAAACACCACGTCTATGTGGTGAAGCGACTGTTATTGAAGTTCGTGATGAACGAGATGATGTCTTAAGATGTCCGTTTTCATGTATTAAATTTGATTTGGATAGAGATTTAGTCTGTGAAGTGGATCTAGAGACTGTTCTATTGTGATGTTTTGATTGTGAAGTAGATCTAGGAATTGTATTAGTGTAACGTTTTGATTTAGTATTTTTTCTTCTTTTAGGTGTTGATTGTTGTTCAACAACTTTAGGTTTAGAATCTTCTAATTGTTGTAATTTTAATTGTGTTTCATCAACAACTGTTGATGATGATGTTGATGGTATATTATCATTCATATGATCATGTTTGTATTTTCTTAATAAACAATAAAAACCTTTTTCAGAATTAGAACCTTTTGATAATAATTTATTAATAATTTCTTCTTGATCAATGCCATGCCATAAAGTTTTTAAATTATTTAAAATTTCAAAATCAATTTCATCTCTTGATTTAACAGGATTTTCAATAACAGATTTTGGAATTGGTGGACATGATGATGATGTTTTAATTGAAGGATATTTATTTAATAATGGATGTGATAAAATTTCAGTCATTGTTATCCTTGTTTCTGGATCAATCCTTAACATTCTCCAAATTAAATCTTTTGCTTCTGGTGATAAATATTTTGGCATATTAAATTTACCATTTTGAACTTTTAATAATAAATTACGAATATTGGTATCATCGAATGGTAAATGAGCCGTTAATAAAGCAAATAATATAATCCCACAACTCCAAATATCAGATGGAGCACCATGATAAGATTTCCCAGCAACAATTTCAGGGGAAGCATAATGTGGAGATCCACAAGAAGTTTCCAACATTTTATCATTTGTTTCAAGAGCAGCCATTCCAAAATCAGCAATTTTAATATTGTTATTTTTATCCAACAATAGATTTTCAGGTTTTAAATCTCGATGACATATACCAAATCTGTGACAATAATCAACACCTTGAACTATTTGTGTAAAGTAATATATGGCTTCTTTTTCATCTAATCTTCCATTTCTAATAAGATAATCGAATAATTCCCCGCCGGCGATGTATTCTAGAACAAGGTATAATTCACCTTTATTTTCCCAAACATCGTATAAACTCATGACATTTGGATGATTAATTAACTTCATTATGATAATTTCACGTTCAATACCATACGGAAGACCAGCCGAGTCAACCTCAGCATCCTTGGACTTTTGCTCTTTAACGGCATGACTATGAGTTTGTGAACGGGCACGGGAACTAGTAGAATCCTTTAAAAACTTTGATTTTAGGACGATTTTAACAGCAGCTAATTGTCCGGTTTCAGAATGTTTTGCGAGACGAACACGGCCGGTTGATCCTCTCCCTAGCGTCCGCCCAAGTCTCCATGGCCCAACATGGTTTTTAGGATTCTTTCTTTTGGTTTTGGAATCATTTGTTGCTGTAGTAGCCGTTGAGCCTTTCGAACCCTGTGACAGTCGATAGTCATCGCTTCCTGAATGTCCAGAGTTTCCGGAACTTCTGGAGGTAGTCCGAGCAGAATCCATTTCCATCTGTGGAGTCGTCGAAGTCTGAGAAATGTGAGAAATTTGAGAGATCCCAGTCGGCATTTTCAATTTTCAGTATATGTAATGGAGAAGTACTAACTAATGAGAGAAGCAGTTAATTTATACTGCATTTCCAAATTGGGAAATCTTTTGATGTGCATGTATGCATAAGCGCGTTTCCTTGCAGCGCGTGTTCCGGGTAACGTTTTTGGGATGGTTACCCTCCCGTCGCTCCTTCTGATTAATCACAATTCATACTTATCTTCACCCAAAACCTCCAAATTCCAAATGTCCACGTGGAAACTGACGAAAAGTATGCCTTTGCCGTCCTTTACAAAAAGACTTGTATAATGTACTGACTTCTTTAGAGCTCAAGGAAACCCACATCTCCTCTGCTTTTTCCCGCGGGCGCACCCCGAGTACAGTGCCAGCTACTGCAACCCCAGCAGACCCGTCTCCAGAATCCCCTCCAAAATCCCATCTGGCCAGAATACACTCGGCAAAGAGTGAAAGTGACAGTGTGGTGAGTTCGGAGCAAACTGATCAATCCACTTCTTCCGTCGCATCTTCTGAAGTTGTCGAACAAACCTCTGCCGTTAGAAAGCAAACTGTCACCAGAACCAGTTACATCGAACAAAAGAAAGAATCCCAGGATGTGGATATACAAACTCCTCCTACTCCTACTCCTACCAACCAGCAGCCGTCAGTCTCTGTCACTCCAGGCTTACTGACAGTTAAGTTCTACGAAGCGAGGAAGTTGCGTTTACCTTTCACCTGTCATGTTCCCAGTGCGACAATGAATAAATTATCGGGCTCTTCTTATACTAGCGGGAATGGTGATTTATATACTGATGTTACTGCTGCTGAGATCCCCGCCGTTATTCAAATCCCGTCAAGCTTAATTAAACGATCTTTGGTATATGCTTTGATTGAATTTGATAAAACTATTTTGGAAATTGAAGCACAAGGTGGTTCAATTGAACAACCTATTTTTAACTCTGTATCAAGTCTTGACGTTTCTCGTGCTCAATCACTTAACGTTCAAATCTTTGCAAGGATTCCTCAATCTTTTTATCCTCCTGATTATGAAGATGATTTGACTCAATTACATAGTTCGACTATGCCAACCATGTCTTCCTCCATGAAAAAACCTACTCATTCTCATACTAGAAATTCTTCTTCTTTTCATAAAAGAGATATCTTGATTGGTAGTTGTGAAATTAATCCTCATTTAAGTAAACTTTCAACTCCTGTTCGAATATTAAATCATTCTTGGCAAACTTTACAAAATACAAACAATTCTCAATTCTGTATAACTCTTGATTTTAAACCTTCTAAAAATAAAGCTCTTAGTATTGATGATTTCGATTTATTAAGAGTTGTTGGTAAAGGTTCTTTTGGTAAAGTTATGCAAGTACGTAAAAAAGATACTCAACAAATTTATGCTTTGAAAACAATTAGAAAAGCTCATATTGTTTCAAGATCAGAAGTTATTCATACATTAGCTGAAAGAACTGTTTTAGCAAGAATAAGTAATCCTTTTATTTGTCCTTTAAAGTTTACTTTTCAAAGTCCTGAAAAATTATATTTTGTTTTAGCTTTTACAAATGGTGGTGAATTATTTCATCATTTACAAAGAGAAGGTCGATTTGATTTAAATAGATCAAGATTTTATACTGCCGAATTATTAATTGCCTTGGAATGTTTACATGATTATAATATCATTTATCGAGATTTAAAACCCGAGAATATTTTATTAGATTATGCTGGTCATATATCTTTATGTGATTTTGGTTTATGTAAGTTAAATATGAAAGGTGAAGATAAAACAAATACTTTTTGTGGTACTCCAGAATATTTAGCTCCTGAATTGTTATTAGGTCAAGGTTATACAAAAGTTGTTGATTGGTGGACTTTAGGGGTTTTGTTATATGAAATGTTAACTGGTTTACCTCCATATTATGATGAAAACGTTAATGTCATGTATAGAAAAATTTTACAAGATCCTCTTAGGTTTCCTGATTTTATGGATAAAGATGCAAGATCTTTAATTAGTCAATTATTACACCGTGATCCTCGCTATCGTCTTGGCGGAAATGGTGCAACTGAAATTAAATTACATCCTTTCTTTAAACAAATTGATTGGAAAAGATTATACAATAAAGGTTATGCCCCTCCTTTTAAACCACCTGTTAAAGGTAAGATGGATACAAGTAATTTTGATAGTGAATTTACAAGTGAATTACCTGCTGATTCAGTAGTTGATGATTATTTGAGTGAAAGTGTTCAAAAACAATTTGGTGGTTGGACTTATGTTGGTAATGAACGATTAGGAGATGGTAATGATTAACCTTGATATTTTTCAAACTTATCAAACGCAATCGATATAAAAAGAACTTTATATATATATATATATATATGTATTTCTGATACATTGTTCATTTTTCATTCATCTCTATTTTATTTCTCTTGTTTTTCTTGTTTTTGTTTTGTTTCAAATTTTTAAATTTATTGTTTCCATTAAAATTTTTTTCTTTTGCTTTCAAAAAATTTTGTATTGCATTTGATATATATATTAATTATATCATTATCATAAATCTATATATCGTATAAATACTTTATATTTATATAGTTTCAATATTTAAAAATATTAACTCATATGCATTTTATTATTTAACTTTATTTTGGCACATAATAAGATAAAACCATGAATTAATCCTTTACCTGAAGTCATTCACGCATTCCATTTTCACTTTATTTCCACTCAGAAGTTTCGGATATTACCATTCTTCTATTTCATCCTTCTAGAATCATATCAGTCATTAATATATATAGTAAATAGAGTAGCATAAATGGATATGTATATATATATATCTTTAATATAAATTAAATAAATATTTTAAATATAACAACAAATAAATTCTATAACCTCATGAATTTATGTAGACCCAAGACTCTCGGTTGCGATTATGCTCATATAGTTATCGATAGACGACTGTCAATATATAAAGCCACTAAGTCTATCAACTATAAAATTTATGATATCGATTATAATTCAAATATCAACGGAAATTTTTTTGTTTATTATATTGGCAGATCAAAAGAAATTATAACCATTAATTGATAAGATTTTCTGAGATCATGGATAGGTATTATCCTTATGATATAAATATTATTTGGTTCTTTTCATTGAGAAAAGATCTTATACATGCCGAGTATATTCCATGGCTTTGCCATATTCATGCTTTTTCAAAGGGTTCTTAGGGGAGTAATTTGGCTTGGTACTAGGGATAAGCCTCAATTTGATTTTTATCCGGCTGCAGACACTTTTATCTGCCTAAATTCATCACATTCACTAGATTACATATAAATAGGGAGTAAATTTTGTAACCTCTTTCTTTTTTTTCTTTTGGAAAAATCCATAATATCATTGGAAACCACGAGTACCCAGACAACAATCGTTTAAAATGTCTTTACAATAAGATATCCTGACGACAATTTCCCCGATCTCCCTGATGAGCATAATTTATACAATAATTATCTCGGGTTCCCCACAAAAGCATTATTCATTTGGAATCATAGAATAGTTTCCAAATCACGAAGACAGATAGTTGAAAATGATAATATATCGAAGTTTCAAGATCAAGAACACCGAAAATACTATAATAATGATTCAAAAGCTGATTCAAGAATGGGTATATAATATATATATATATACGTTTTCCCTTAGGAATAGATTGGAAAAATAATGAATTTACAGACCATAAATCAACTGGTCATTCTGCTGGATCATTTTAGGTTGAAAGTTTTAAAAAATGGATTTCAACTGGTTCAAAAGTTACAATAATAGATGAACTTAGCAAATGATATCGACATCAAATTTTATTTGAGGTATGTAGATGTATTGGTAATAACGTTAAATATTCGGTTTCTGGTCCATTGGAGTCTGTATCAATTGAAATTGATCATATTGAAACCGATAGAGTATCTGATATCACCAGAAGGAAGATATTCTTCACTTATAAATGATGTCGTTTTATACAATCATCAGATTGTATGTTCATTATATTATGGTTTTGGAAATCGGGTCTTGATTATTTAGAGCATCGACCAGAGTTTAATTTACACCAGCACACAGGATAAAAAGAGATTAGACCATTAGTACTATTATTCATAATGGAATATGTATCATAATTAGTAGATAATTCAAGTTTATAATAAGATCCTGAAATATTGAAACTGATCAAATGATTCATGAATTTCAACATACTCAGCTACGGCAAATTAATAGAGCTGGATTTACAATAAAAATAATTAATAGAGATTTTAACAGATGATGGAGGATGTGATTGAGCAGTTGAATTAATTATAGTTAACCATTCTATACGTGGATAAGCAAAGTAAAAAGATTAATATTAAAGATATTAAAAATAAATAGTAGTGTACAATAATTAGGAATCAAAAATGATATAAAATACCATTTTCAATTGTCAAGCAATCTAAGTTCACAATCTATCTCCATTAAAAGTGTCGCTCATGTACTTCTTTATCTTAATCCTCCTCCTTGGACTATTTCACTTAAAGAAAAAATCTTTCGAATTCATCTACAAGATTCATTCTTCTGTTGAGTTGCATCTTGTTTCTTATTTTCCAATCAAAGAACTGTCTGGCTCTTAATTGTGTCTTCAATCTTATTACACATCTTTTCCAGTGTAATCCACATGGATTACAGACAAGACCAAATGGAGTGGTACAAAATTGTTTGCTTTTCGAGAAAGTTTGACAATATGGGCAAATATTCGAATTAATTTCAACCGGGGCTCCAGATATACCAGTGGAGCTRGTATTAGTACTATCGGTAGAGTTATTCTTTAAACTATCTGACTTTCTCTCTGTCTTTTTGTTTTGTTGATTCTGGYCTTGGTGGTCATTTGACCCGCATGCTGTTGGAGTAACATTGGAGCCGACCTTATATGTGTTTGGATTAATTTCGTTCTTACTATTATTAGGAGAAATAACGAACCCGTTCGAAGTTCTTATACATATATTAGATAAAGGTTCCACAAGTTTTTGAATCTCATTCGTCTTTTCTTCTTCCACTTCTATCTGATATTGGTGGTTCTCCCATGCCTCATACCGACGGATTATTTGGGCTTCCAACTTGTAATCGATCTCATAATCTTTCATTGTTGCAATATTATAGCTGAATTTCTAATATATGATTACAACTTGAACAAGAAAAAGAGAGCAGAAAGTGGGATTAAAGATATTTTTATGCCCACAATTACAATAGCTTAACTACTATTTTCTGAAAATATCTTCTGATTTACACAATAATTACCTTATTTGGCAGACACTTTTTAAAATAACGCTAAATTTATGTAGTGCCTCATAATTAATAATAAGGTTTGATATTTTCACATCCATTGTAACTTCTTCCTTCCTTTTTTATTATCATATATACATATGCATATGCATAGTATCATATTTAGAAATGTTCCATGTGGATTCACACATAATGTTACTGTGCTACCAGAACACTCGGTACGATTTCTAGATATAGCATATGCATTTAACATGCATATCAAGATGTTCACTTTAATATATTACTGTTCTTCTGATCATTTGCTGTTGAGGCCTGTTGTTGGTAGTTAGCTTATTAAAAGAATGATATATCTAATGCTAGTATCCTGGAAACTTGATACTAAAACATTAGTGTTTGAGGCGGCAGCACGACAATTACACTCTGATGTTGAGCACCTTTTTTGGTCACAAAATTAGTTTCATCAACATTAGCAACGCTCTAATATCATTATTAATTCTATGATTTAATATGTCCTTAAATCAATTGATAAATACTTCACTTGACTTGATTTTTAATAAATTACCAATATATGAAGTGTAAGTTAGAATTATCAATATGTATACATTTCAATGAAGACATCGTACAGTACATGAATATATATAAGTTAATAAAGCGGTTCCTGCAGCTGGATTAACAAAAAATTCAATATGTTGAAAGTCGTTAGATCAATAAGTCGAAGTTAATGATAAATAATATATTATTATCAGCAATTTGTCTTGATAATATAGAAATATAGAAATATATCAATTTGGAAGTTATATTAACCGACATTAGTGTCGATATATTATAGTTTCCTTCTTTTCCATAAACTTTAATGACCATAAAAATAATGTAATCGACAAATGGAGAAATTCCCAATTTATAGAGATTATTAAACTCCAGTTCCTTCGATTCATACAATGCAAACAATAAATATAGAAATAATTGGGTTATAAAAAAGCCCATTCCCCAATTTGTTTTCTTCTTCAACCTCTTCATTATACACAAACAAATTATTACTCTTACTACAAACAACCAAAATGTCTTCTAAAGAACCATCCTCTAATTGTTCTGATTCGAGAAATATTGAACAGGAGACCTTTGAGGAAGTCGATTTGGATCAAGATTCAAACCCTATTGTCTCTTCATTTTCGACCACCTCTGGTCATCACAAAAAAGAATTGAAAATCAACGAAGAAACTGTTTATAAYGGTTTYMCMAAAAMYGACWTAGAYTCTTTATTATTTTGTTCTAATAAAGAAGAGGAGTCAAAAAATTCAATAAGATATTCCAGATACTTTATTAATCTTGTACTTTGTGTTATGTTATCTTTTGGAGGATTTATTATTTTCTGGGATTTCGGTACMATCGGTGGACTATTCTATATGAAAGAGTTTAAATTTTCTCACCAAAATATGGGTGGAATAATTGCTATTTTCGCTGTTGGGGCCGCTGTTGGTTCTGCCGGAGTTTCAAGACTCAGTGACTCCATGGGAAGAAAGTTGTGTATTTTATTGGGTGTAGCAATTTATGATATTGGAATGTTGGTTCAAATTCTTTTAACTCCTGATTATGAAATGGATTATTCAGGTATTATGTATGGAAGATTTCTGACTGGAGTTGGTGCTGGAACTTTGACTATTGTTTGTCGAGAATTGATAGCTGAAAATTCATTTCCATCTATTTGTCAATTATCGCTTAATCTTTTCCATATTATAAGTTCCTTTGGCATGTTCAGTGGAGCTCTGTTRATTAAACTTACAGAAAATATCAAAATTGATATTGGTTATTATAGTCAATGGAAATTCATAACACTTCTTTCTCTTGTCTGGTCTACTATTGTTATAATTGGGGTTTTATTTTCATTTGAGTCTCCAGTATATTTAATAACAATTGATAAGAAATATAAAGCTAGATTGAACCTTGGAAAAGCAATGGGTTTAGATATTCATGATTTAACAGTCCAGTGTCAAATATTAGAAATATCTAAACAAGATGAAGATAAAAATGTATTATCTGTTCCTCTTTCCCTTAAAGGATTAAGAAAATTATCAATGATAGTGTTCTCAGACAAAAAGGTGACTTATAAATTAATAGCTTGTATTGGTATTCAATTCTTCGAGCAACTAACAGGTATTCATTTTCTTTTACATTATTTCCCTGAGATTATCAAAAATATTACTATTAGTAATAGTCATATTAATAATGATCCATTTATTTTGATGATGATTATTACAGCAGTTTATCTCTTTGGAATTATTATTGGATTACTTACTATTAAAATGAAAAGAAAATTAATTTTAATTTTTGGTTCCACAACTATGTTTTTATGTCTGCTTTCATCCTCGGTATTAGGACTCGGTTTTTTAAATGCAAAAAATCACATATTAATCGGTGATGCAATTTTCGGGCTTATATGTTCTTATGTGTTTGCATATTCTGCTTTCTGGGGAACTACCTCGAGTACTATTTGTGAGGAGACATTGGTTAACTTTTCGATATTAAACAAAACATTAAATTCATTTTCATATTCAACAAGTTGGTTCACAGCAGCTTTTGTTACTTATTTTTCACCTTTTTTGATTGAAGTTATTGGGGTTTATTATTATAATATGATTATTTGTCTTGGACTAATATTTTCTGTTTTATTTGTTTTCTTTCTTGTTCCTGAATCGTCTACAAAATCAAAGAGCTTGGATATTGATATCGAAAAGTAAACATTGTATTAGTTATAATCTTAATTAATTGTGACATTTTAAATACAACATATCATATAGAGCTAATATAAAAAAAGTATTTGAAATTTATAACTAAAATATCTGTAGCGACAAGTAATCATATACATTTTCTTTTATAATTGTGAATATATCGTATAAGTTATATAACTAATTATCTACTAGCTAATCTAAAAACTATTACATGTCAGTTCGATACTGTTCAAATCATAGTTATTATTATACAATTATAAATCCTCCACAACATTAGGACATATGATTATAACTGGTGGTCTGTAAAAGTCAGAAACTTCAAAGCCTTAAACACAATTTCACACATTTTTAGGGTCAATACACATTGATTTTTTTTCATCTAATTCTGGTGAATAGCTTAATAAACGAATGAGTACTTTCCAATAGGATTTTTCTAAAACTTTAATCAAATTATCAAGAATTCTATATCCTGAATACACGTACTTAAGTAAACTTTAACACACTATGGCTAATATCATATATTATTACATCTCAAAAGTCCCAACTGATCTTCATGATTTACATCGTATTAGTGCACAATGCACATACTAGTTATAAGAATATCAATAGCAAAACAGTATTATCATTATTATGGAAACTAAAACCTTTGTTTGGAAATTCATAATATTTCATCATCCTATGGATGTATGGGTATAAAATTTCCAACTATACAACTTGGAATATTATATCTATCTCTTCTAATTGTGAAGCTAAAACAACAAGCTTTTCTTTTCCTACCATTTCTTGTTCTTAAATTACAACTTGTTAAAACAGCCTTTTGACCAGAATCAAAGGCAATATCACCATATTTTTCCCAATAATTAACAGCACTTTCTTCGCTCATCAATTCATAAATTGCTAATTTACCATCTCTTAAATCTTCAACAGAAACTTCAACCAAACCAGCAAATTCTTTATTACCACGATATATTTCACCAGTACGTCTCCATAAACAAGCAGGTATTGCCATTGAAGTGAAAACTCTATCGTAATCTAATAACATTCTTTCAAATGCTTCTTCAACAAGTACTAAATCGACATCTTTTAAAGTTTTGGCAATTGCACGAAATGCTGGTCTAAATATTGATAATGGTTTTAAAATTCTTTGACGGGACGATGTATTCATATAATTATCCATATATTTTTGTAAGCGGGCATATCCTTTGGCATAATTAAAAGGTTGAAGTAGGCCAGCTTCTAGTTTTGCCTGTATAACCTGTTTGAGTCGCTCCTCAGGGGATATTTCGGTAGAAGGGTCAGCCGCAGTTAGAAAGAACTTATCCCGTGCGGAGTCGGATATGTCGAAGGTGGTAGGGTGCGTGCGGGAGGGTGGAAGAGGGTACTCCAAAGAGGTCAGCGAGGCGATATCCACAGGGTCATCGATCAGGGCCAAGAAATCATTCAAGGACGAAAACTCGGCATTTGCCTGCTCGGAGTAGAAAATGGGTCTGCTCATGTTCATATTGTAGGAAATCATGGGTTGCAGCATTTGGTTCATCGGCCCCTGAGGGATCTGTGGGGGGACCTGGGGCTGCCCTTGGGACACCTGGGAAACCTGGGGTACCTGGGGTACCTGTTGTGGCTGTTGTTGGGGGGCCTGGAGAGCAGCATCGTCCCTGCACAGGTGAGCGATATCCCGTTTGATGCACCGCTGGCATGGTCTGCCCTCGTCACATGGCATGTGGGACCGTCGGCAGTAAATACAGGCTTTGGCTACTTTGCGCCGTTTCTTTTCGCTCATATTCTGATAATTTATTCATCCCAAGCAGAGCACGGAAACTTTAGGATCCCACGGGTGGGTGTACGGGTGTCTTGCCGATTCTGATTTTTCAACCTTCTGATTTTTGGCCTTCAATAGGCATCCCTTACTATGCGTGCTTCAGTATTAACACCATTCACAAGACTACCATTCACATCCAGATTGAGTCCGAAACTGAACAGTAACTTGCTAATATCTTCATATCCTTCCCTAAAACAAACCTCCACATCATTACTAATAAAGAAAAGATATGCTTCAACGGAACCACATAGCAAAGCTGATCTTAAAGAATGGGTGAATTCTCTACCAGAAAATGAAAAAAGAATTCTCATTCAAAAACTAAAAGAAAAACAGCAAAGAAAGGGATCTGCAACCGCTGCCTATTATGTTGCTTCTATTGGTGTTTTCTTCTTAGCTTTAGGTTATGCTGCTGTACCTGTTTATCGTGCTATCTGTCAAAGAACTGGTTGGGCTGGTACTCCAATTACTGACTCATCAAAATTTACAAGAGATAAACTAATCCCAGTTGATACAAATAAAAGAATAACTGTTAATTTTAGCGGTGAAACAAGTGCAATCTTACCATGGAAATTTACTCCACAACAAAGAAATGTAAGGGTTAAACCAGGTGAAACAGCTTTAGCATTTTATAAAGCAAGAAATAACTCGGATCAAGATATAATTGGAATGGCTACATATTCAGTAACTCCTGAAATTGCTGCCCAATATTTTAATAAAATTCAATGTTTTTGTTTTGAAGAACAAAAATTATTAGCTGGTGAAGAAGTTGATATGCCAGTATTTTTCTTTTTAGATCCTGAATTTGCCAATGATCCACAATTGAGAAATGTTCAAGATATTGTTTTACATTATACTTTTTTCAAAGCACATTATAATGGTGATGGTCAAATCTCTCCTGATACTGCTATAAATTTTACACCAACTGAAAAGGAAATTAAACAACAATATATTGAACATTAGT
This sequence comes from Alloascoidea hylecoeti, assembly GCA_001600815.1. Lineage (NCBI taxonomy): Eukaryota > Fungi > Ascomycota > Alloascoideomycetes > Alloascoideales > Alloascoideaceae > Alloascoidea > Alloascoidea hylecoeti. Next base: position 419,457 of record BCKZ01000014.1, on the reverse strand, counting down.
TCTTTATAATTCATTCACCTTCATATATTCACATCCATATAATGATACCTAATATTTTGGGAAGGCAAAACCATATTTAAAAATTAGAAATGAAAATATTGTATATAAATAATTTTTACATAACTCATATCTATTCATAATGATCATGTAGTGTATAAATCTGTAACAGTAACTAAAGTATCTATAAGATGTTATTTTGTATCTTTGATATATCTTTTAGTATGAATTGTATTATAGTTAGCTTCGCTAAAGAATACTGAACTGGTTTTGCATGTTTTCATAAATTTATGCAGTTTTTGCACTCTGAATTCACCATAAAGGAGGGATAATTTCGTCACTTTGGAAATTCATAATCGGCTTCCTGGGTGATGAAATATTATTAATTATTTTGGGGTTTCTCATATATTTCTGCTTGACATATCTTTCGTCCCCCTATTCAGCATATTTGTGATTACACCATTAATTACAGTGTCGTTGTCTACTATATACTTATTGAACTGCTAGAATGTAAAAAGATGAAGTATGATCTAATTAGGATTTATAGCCTAGAGAAGCAGAAAATGGGTCCTGAATAAGATACAATATCTAGAGTATCATTATATTTTACAGTTGAGAGTGAAAAGAATTGGGATATATAAAACGCTTAAAAGTTTTTCAGTTGATCATTGATATTTTTATGACCATCAATATAATATGGTAATAGTTTATAATATATTTAAAAGTCTAAATTTATTGTTGTATTAATATTTTCATCATCATTATCTTCAACAGGAATCCCCCATTCTTCAATTTGAAATTGTCTTCTGCCATTTCTAAACGCTAATTCTTTTTTTCTGATTTCCATTTGTCCTCTTTCACTACTAATTGGTAATTTATAAATATTTACAAATCCTTGTTGTAAATCTTTTTGTGGTAATATATTTGAATTATTTGATTTTTCAATTAATTTCATTAAACTTTCATTAAATGGTTCTAAATGAATAACTGAATCTGAGATTTTTTCAATCCACTTTGTAATTGATTGATTTTTAGAATATAATTCTAATGGATAAGATATAATTATTGATATTTGAGTTGGATAAAGACGTGTTAAACTTCGAAGTTCATGTAAGAATGGTATAATTTTGGATGGGGTTGAACATGTTGGAGGATATGTTGCAGGATGTAATAAATTTGGAATAATAATTCTAAATATATTGGAGTTTGAATTTGAATTTGAATGTTGATTTTGAGTTTTAATTATATTTTTAATCCTTTCAATTATGGTTGTGAAATAAATATTTTGATTTGGAGTTATATTCGGTGGTAAGCAAGTTACTTCATTTGAAGAAGGTGAAGGTAATAACCGAGTTTTAATATCAAATATATTATTATAATGGCTAGAATTTGAAGAAGCGGTGGATGGCGGTGGTGAAGATGAAGATGAAGATTCATTTTTTAATCCATACCTCCAAGCAATTTTTAAATTTTTTGTTTCACGTTCATTACCGCTATTATTACCAATCATATTTTGAACAGTGATTTTAGATGTTTCTTCCTGTGCTAATATTTTTTTGGCATTTCGGCCACTTTCTTTATAAACACTTGGTAAATCTCTACCCCATGAATTATCAACACCAACAACAATAACATGGGTTTCTGGAGAATTTTTATGAATTGGTGGTCCTAAATTTTTTGAACTTTCCGATGTAACAAGACGTTGATGGATCACACCTTGAGATGCAAAGTTTCGTAATAAAACACCTGAAAAATCCGTGGTCCCAGATTCTTCAATTAATAAGATCGACCCCAGGGGTAATCCTTGATGAGTTAATAGTTTATCAAGGTCATTACAGCCTGTTGAAATAGTTGGTTGAGATGTGATTAACGAAGGTCTAACTCCAATATGTGGAATGCTTTCCTCTTTTTTTTGATTTCTTAGATGTAAATTATTCAATTGATTGGATAGAGGAGGTGTTGGGCGTATATTTCTATTGGGAGAAATAAATGAAGGTGGTGATCGTAAAGATGAAGGAGATGCTATACCTCTAGGTGATTGTATTGGTGTTCGTATATTTCCACGAGAAATTGGGCTGGAAACTGGAGATCCAGGTATTTGCTGAGTTTGTCTATCTGATCTATCGGCATTTATAACAACCCCTTTTCTTTTGAATGACATTTTTGGTTTTTATAAAAACTTGATAATTTTTTTTTTGGATCATTTGGAGGTTTGGTTGAAGTGCGGGTAACATTAGCAAAAATTCATCTCACGTGCTAACGTCTTTTTACAAAGAAAGCTTAACACAAAAGGAAAAACAGATTTGAAAAAAAAAAGATACATGAAACCTTTCATAAAGAAAGCTTTTTTGTTCCACTCCGCCAAAATGTCAACTGCTGCTTCACCACAAATTTCACCACAAGTGTCGAAAAAGGCTCTTGACTTTAAAGTAATTGCAAAATGTTCTGTTTCAAAGGCTAGAGCTTCTAATATGATTTTACCCCATGGAACTGTTCAAACACCAATGTTTATGCCGGTGGCTACACAGGCTTCGTTAAAGGGAATAACAGCCGAGCAACTGAAAGATCTTGGGTGCATGATTTGCTTAAATAACACCTATCACTTGTATGCTCTTATCATATTTTGACTATAATATTATTGGAAGCTAATGTTATTATTAGAGGTCTTAAACCTGGACAGGACGCAATTGAAAAAGTTGGTGGTTCTCATATCTTCCAGAATTGGGATCGGAATATCTTAACTGATAGTGGTGGGTACGTCTTCATATAATTATAAATAATTGGTTAATTTTCAACGGCCTCAAATTTATTGTCTAGCAAATCATTAACTCATGACTTACATCTCATCTAGTTTCCAAATGGTCTCATTACTAAAATTGGCAAAGATCACAGAAGAAGGTGTGACGTTCTCAAGTCCCCATGATGGTAGTCCAATGTTACTTACTCCGGAGCACTCTATTGATCTTCAAAACACTATTGGTTCTGATATAATGTATGTTTTCTCGTAACACACATATACCTTACTAAAAAAAACTAACAAGAATGTTAGAATGCAATTGGATGATGTCGTTGCAACACTAACAACAGGTGAGAGAATGGAAGAAGCGATGAGAAGAAGTATAAGATGGTTAGATCGTTGTATTGCTGCTCATAAATATCCGGAAAGACAGAATTTATTCTGTATCATTCAAGGTGGTTTAGATCTAAATCTAAGAAAAATATGCTGTGAAGAAATGGTTAAAAGGGATACACCTGGAATTGCAATTGGTGGGTTAAGTGGTGGTGAAGATAAAGAAAGTTATTGTAAAGTGTAAGTTTTATCCTTTATTTTTATCGTTGATTGCAAATTTGCAATACTAACTTGATCTTCATTTAAAGTGTTAATGCATGCACCGATATTCTACCTGATTATAAACCACGATATGTTATGGGAGTGGTAAGTTTTATAAACGAAATCTTCTTTTATTATCTGATATATGTTACTGATAATTCTACAAATAATAGGGGTATGCTGAAGATTTGGTTGTTTCAGTTGCTTTAGGAGCAGATATATTTGATTGTGTTTATCCTACAAGAACTGCTGTAAGTATCATAAATTAACAGATCAAAAATCAAAGAATTAAATACTAATTTATAATCCATTCTGATAATTAGAGATTTGGTAATGCAATAACAAGATACGGAAACCTAAACCTTAAACAACCCCAATATAAAACAGATTTCACACCAGTTGAACCAGGTTGTAAATGTCCAATTTGCAAAACTAAAGAAGAAGGTGGTATGGGTATAACTAAATCATTTATGTCCCACATTGTCACTAAAGAAACAACTGCTGCTCATTTATTAACGTTGCATAATGTTCATTATCAATTAAATTTAATGAGAGAGGCTCAAAGTGCAATCATTGCTGATAAATATGTTGAGTTTGTTAAAAAATTCTTCTACGATTTGTATAATGGGGATAAAGAAAAATATCCAAAGTGGGCTGTTCATGCGTTAAGAGATGTCAATATAGATATATTGGAATAGGATAGATTAACCCTATCACCATAATGAATTTACAAGAAATATTGAGAAACACTATGTATTATTGAAAGGAATATACAAATAGAATACTTACATCAATCTAGATCTTAAATACAAGTATAAAATGAGATAATTTTGGAGATCGGTATAGTCTAACTACAAGGCAACTCATAAATAATGGTCTCTGATTTCTCCATCTAGATCTGACGCTTAAAATTTATGTCAGATTTAGAATTGTCTTGAGCTTCCTTAAAGCTTTTAATTTTTTGATATTTATCTTTGTTGAACTACTGATTTTATATATATATTATTTTCATAAAACACATTGTAAATCTATAGCTACAAAATCATAGAAAATGGAAAACATAAAATTATATAAATTGACTATATTGTTATTCAACAGTATTGCTGGTGGAAAATATCTAGACATGGAGCGTGACATCCACTTTAGCTCTAAGTTATATTCTATAACATATAATCATAAAAGAAATCATTTTATAAAGTATTTATAGTATTGAAAAACATATTCAAAATGATAAGAGGGAAATATTTACGTAACTATAAATTACTAATATAAATACATTTAAAATTTTATTAGGAGAATACAAATAGGCATATGCATATGTATATTAATAAAAAGTTTGTCTGAAAGTATTTCGTGACACTTTTTTCATCGTACAACCACATAATATTTCCGCTTATATATATTAAATACTACATATAAATATATAACTTGAAATTACAATTTGGAATCAATATTGGATTGTTAAGTTTATATATATAAGTGGAAATATTATGTGGTTGTACGGATGAAAAAAAGTCCATGAATTGATTGATTATAGAAACAATTTAGATATAGCTGGCGTAACAACGGTTAAACCTGATATAACAAAAAATATTAATTATGCGAATCTAACAGACTTTTTGATTTTCCGATTGGTATTTGAATATTTCTTCATGTTTGATATTTTCTGTGAACCATTATTGTAAATACCAACTACAGGTTGTAAGGATGCAACCCATCTTAGGAATTCAGTACTTTTCATGAAACGATCTAAGTCAATTTCTATAAGTCCCTTGAAGTTACCCAAGTAATGATTTATATTTTTCATCAGATTAGTTAACCCAAGATATTTATCTTCAATTTTGAAAACAGCAATAAGATGGTTTATTTGATCATTTTCTAATGTATGTCTATTTCGGTCATATGGGTTCATATCATATGCTCTCTTAATTCTTGATACCTGATCAGTAGTTGTGTGTGGATACCTCTCCAGGGTTTTGGGCACAACTTTCTTGCGACCCACTCCTTGCATAGACGCAAATTCTTTTAATTCTTTTAACACCTTAGAAAGAGTACAATGACTGTAACTCTCTATCTCTCCAACATCATTGTTACCAACCATATTTACTATACCAGGAGGAATTATAGTGTATCCATATTTTGAACCTCTACAACTCATTACATGGCCATCTGTGGTTTGCAGATATTGAAATTCAAACTTTTCCATTATAACATGCATAAGACCTAAGAGTAACTCTTCTATTTTATATTTATCTTTGACTGAAAGACGCTTTTCCACCATTCGCTGAGATAATATAATATTTGGGTATAATCGATGAATAATCCCGGAGTCTGAAGGCTCATGATCTGCAATAGATATTGAAATACTATTAAAATTCACACTAGGAACTGCTTTCAGCTCAGTATCGATCACTAGTATACTGTATAACGTGGACATGGTAATCTTAGTACTTAACTTTTTTTTATCAGGCTGGTGGATGTATTTTGTTAATGGTGAAAGATCGCAAAACTCCGAATAAAAGTTCACAGTGGATCTTTCAGGATCGTTGAACGTACCGACAAAAGTATTTGTCATTTTAAATTTGGCCTCAGTACTTAGCCCAACTCTTATATGGTTATTGATGTCCACAGGTTCCTGATAACACAGTGAAACAGTAAAGAACTTTTTTGCTTTCTTTAAAACATCTATATCCATACCGTAATCAGTATTGTTAGGCATTATTCTATAATTATAAATGGTGGACATGATAGAAAAAGGGTTGAAATTATTTTTTAGAAGTGTGAAGCTAATATAGAGATTATTCTGGCGCTTGCTAGTTTTTGTGGCTATAAATATATATTGTTATACCTTCCTGATACATATCAAATTAATAGTCGAACAGTATTATGCAATTGATATATATATATACAAAATAGGATAGAACAGTGCTCAGCCATCAAATTGTATTTCCAAAATGTACAGTGGTAGAGTTATGCAGCCAAGTCAGAGAATAGCTAAAAGTAGATATTACATATCTGCAGAGTCCATTTTTAAATAATATGAAATTTTGAATAGTATATGTATCCTACATTGTGTACAGTCTTGTAATCAGGTATTAAACTTAATTATTGGTAGAATGAAACTTTTTCATTAATATCAGCTTAGACATTTGACTTATAGGAAGTATAAATGATAAGCTAGTATAACACTTTAAAGCTAATTAAGGGTATTTAAAATTAATTATTGTCTCCTCTTCCAGTTCTAGACGTAACTATTATCCTTTGTTAGGTACAGTACTACACACAAAACTAGAACCCTTTAAAATTTGCAATTGCAGTTGACGGATGTTGCATTTTTTTTAAGCCTAAGCTTTCTAATTTAAGGTTTTCGAGTATGCATCAATCCAAATGAATTATACGTGCATTCAAATACCGCATATAAATGTGTTAAGACTATTTATCATGATCATAATGAGCGGCGGAAAAAGAAGGACAGTGGTGAGATTTAATCTTAGAGATAAATATTAATATAGAAGTTAGCTATTCACAGTTACAATAATGTATGGCCAATAGTTATGCATGTACCGGGTTGAAAATATATTTGCTGATGGTCAAGACTCTAGTTATTTAATTTTAAAACTCTAATTATTTATATTATGCATATACCAAATACAGAATATAGCCTATTGGTATGGTTGCCCTTGCCTTTTCCGGTGTATAAGTTTTTTTTTATTCCTTAGCTCTTCATTTCTACAACTTCAGTCACTATAAACCTATACTTTTTTCTTCATACCGTTGGAATTTAAATATTAATAAATATGTCTGATCAAGGGATGAAAAATATTAACGAGACTCACAATGATGAACCTTTAACTACTGGTCAAGGTTCGAATAATATTGATACTGGTGTTATAACTGCTTCAATTTCAAACAATCAAACAAATTTTGTTTCTTCAAATTCAACTGAAATTAAATATGCACCAGAGAATACTGGTAAAGACAATTTAAATACTTCACTGAATTCCGAAAACAATACCCATAGTGATCATTATGATTATCCAAAGACTAATCCTCCTCCATATTCATATCTTAATATTTTTGCTGCACCTACAATTAAGATGGGAAGCTTAGTATTAAGAAGTACAGAGTCATCTGTAAATCCATTCAATATAACTGCTAAATACGAAGCTAATCAAATCGACAGACAAAGTAGAGATTATATTGTTAAATTAATTAATTTACACAAGGAGAATGACAGGATAATTCAAAAGAGAGCAAACCACCTTTTAGAAATGGCACTAATAACGGTTTCCACAAAATCTGCTCTTTCATCTAGGACACAACGCTGCATTTCCAATGATATTAACAATTATTACTTTAATTTAGAAGAAACCACATTAACAAATAATGGTTTAACGGTGAATCCTTCAGAAATAGACTTAACATTAAACAATAATTATTTGGAGTATATCACAATGATTAACAAAAATCTTATTACAATTTGTTATTTTTATAAGAAGATAATACTTTTTATGAGTAACTACTCAAATTCATTATTGGACTTTGGGCCAGAAAATAAGGAATTCAATGATACGTGGGTTATAGGTGGTTTTGACTTCTATGCGCTTGCTTCAGATATTGATAATGGTATTAAATTTGAGTTATTATTAGCTCAATATTTTTCGCTTATTTCGAATTTTTATTTTATTGTTTGTGCGTTTTATAACTTTGCACAACCCTATAACGACAATCTCCCAAAGTGTGCAGATGCACTGATTTCAATTCGAGATACTATAGTACTTATCCTATCATCTAAGTTTTCTACCGTATCGACAAAATTAAAATTGCAGAGCTTATTTATAGAGACACCAACAACGTGTTTGTTAGAAACTGATGATGAAACTGATAGCGATTTAATACCTTTCACTTATTGTGACCCCATTGTTGATCCAGACACCTTTCTCAATTTATATTTAAAGGATGAGGAAGGAAACTACGATTTTATTGAAGGTTCATTTTTATATAATCTCGCTAATATAAATGAAAGGTATTTACCAGAACATCTGTTACCAGAGTATCATTGAGATACGGAACTGAAATTATTCGCATGATGATAACTTTTCTTTGAAGAAAGAAGATATGCAGGTACATGAGATATAATATATGAAAAAAAACTCAAATCATTTATATAATAGCTAGGACTTAATTATATGAATTAATAATAAATATAACATTTAGATGATTAATTATATTATATCGTAGCTAAATACACTTTTTTGCCTTTTGATACGAATATTTACCTCTAAAATGAACCTGAATTGCATATAATTGATAATGTGATTGCGATCTTGATCTTATTTAGTAGCCCTAAAGCAACACAAGTGTGACTAATTAATGTGCTAAAAGAAGAATGACAAAATAGCCCACCAGTATCACTGAATACTAAGGTTTTTTAAACTTTTCAGAATTCTATCTAGAAACTATTTACTTCGATAATATGAAAATCTTCAAACCCCATATAGATCTATAACTAATCTTTCATTTGTTATATTTATAGGACTGATAGCCGACCGAAACTCAGCCTATATGGTTATATTCACACTCTTTTACTTTCAACTTCTAAACAAAAAAATTCATGTTTTCTTCTGATATCACTGCAATACTAGCTATAGCTATATTATGACATCTTTTTAAAAGTACTAATAGGTTATAACTTACGTCTTACGGCTAATTGATTCTCATTAGTTGAGTTAATGTTGTGAACGTATTACTTTTGTGTTGTGTGTTCCTAAACATGATGAAAAAGGTGGACCAAATGACTCTTGAAACAAGTAATATATTCCTTACCATCATAATAATAACTACGGAATTTGACTGAGAACAATGATCATGCTATAGCTAATACATAATTAGAGGAACCACAACCCAATAGATATATTTGAGATTAAGAAGTAGGTGGATTTTCCTTTCAAACTTTTTATATAATCTCCAATTAAAAAAAACTAACTAGAAACTATTTAAATGAAGAACTCATGTAGTAAATTGTTTTTTCAGATATTTAGTATGCTCCAATCATTTCCCGTTAATATTTCTAATGGTGCTCTGGTGTATGTGTTACTTTTTCTTAGGTCTAATACCTCCTATGTAAGTGGCCCTTCCTCTCTATATTCATTGAGAGTATAATCTTTATCAATTTTATCTCCCTCAGGTTTACATTAGGCTAATTACGCGTATAGCTACACCACAATGCCATATCTTGTTTCATTCTGAATATAGATATATTATTATAACATTAATAAATTTTACTCATATTTTGATATACCATATGATAAGAATTTAATTGAAGTTATATTAGAAACATAGCAACTGCCGTTTAGGATACCTTGCATAATTTTAAGAATACTAAGACAGCAATGATGTGAAATTTTTCTTGTCCAGATTCGTCATAAGGTGATGTTCATCACTGAAGTGTCTGTAAAGTAGGTATTGGTAATTAAAATTCAGGTTACCCTGGTGGCATATATTTTCATTAGTTTTTTTCTTTTTGTTTCGTCAGCTGCTTTGACATAAATTGGGTCGACAAAAGCGTCATTTTTGTTGACATAATTTGAACAATCCGTGGAGAATAAACTTGTTTCCTCGGTGGTCCAGATATCGCTAATTAGTTTCAATATATTACGGAATTTGGATGTATAGTAATTTTTCGACCAGATCGCTATCAAGAAGTACATCATTTGTATAAAGTTATTTCGTGATTTCTCATCCAAAAATGTTGTTCACCAAGAAGATTAATAATTTGCCATTTTACAAAAATATGAATTCGCCATTTCTATTTCTGAGAGTATTTTAGTATTTTAGTATCTTCTTTTATTTCTACCACTGGCACTTTTTTTTTTTTTTTTCTTTTGGTAATTGTTGTCTATTAATTTTTGAGATATTTAGATAATAGTATAATATTCCCCAGTCATTTTCCATTAATCTTTCCGGAGGAAGAACCATTTCGGCTGGGGACGCCCTTTCATGGATTATGTAAATTGGCGATTCACTAGAATTTGTTCATGTAATTTTACATGTCACTACACTGTTATCCGTTGACAATATTCTATGGGTTCATTCCAACGTAATAATATTCTATTAATACTTATGTTTATTAGTTTTGTTTGTATTCAACTACTTCCTCTTTAATATTATTCTAATTTGATCTATATTATAGGTGCACACACCTATAGTTTATAGAAATATGAAAAACAAAAAAGGACAATAAATAATAAATATTAGCTAGTTTCAAGCTCACTAAAATACTTTTTTTTTTTTTTTTCAATTTTTCAATTTTATAATTTTATTCATTTTATTCATAATCTTTAAATTTTAATTAATCTTTAATTAATATTAATCATAATCTTTACTTTCCATATCTTTATAAACTTTTTGAGAATCCCAAGAAGCAGATTTAAAAGCAGATACACCAGAAGCATACATTTCATCAACTTGTTCTAAAGTTAAACCTTTTGTTTCTGGCACAAACATAAAAACAAAAAATATTGAAAATAATAAACATCCAGCAAATATAAAACCATAATAAAAATGAATTGATTCAGTTATAAAAGGTGTAAAAAATGAAATTACAAAACCCCATAACCAATTTGCTGCATTTGCAATTGACATTCCTTTTGATCTTATACGAACTGGATAAGTTTCTGCCACAACAACCCATGCAATTGGTGCCCAAGTTGTTGCAAATCCAGTAATGAAAAGACATGTAAATAAAATCATTACATTTCCAGCTGCTTTACTTGTTTCTCCATCATAACCATCTGGATAAAGTTTTGTAACACCAACTGCTGCAAAGACACACATACATGAAAACATAAGCATTGAACCACCCATTAAAGCTTTTCGACGACCATATCTATCAACAATATAAAGTCCCCCAAATGTTGTTATAAAATTAACAGCACCAAGAATCATTGATGTTACAAATGAATCATCCATACCAATTGCATTAAAAATTGTTGTACCATAATAAAAAAAATAATTTGCACCAGTTAATTGTTGTAATGATTGAACAACAACACCTATAAAAACTCTTTTAAAAATTTTTGGTTTTCCAGTTATTAATTCACCCCAAGTTGCTTTACCTTGAGATCTTTCAAAATCAATTGCACTATCAATTTCTTCAATTTCTGCATAAACTGAAGTATCTTCTGGTGAAACTCTATTAATTCTTGCCAATGATTGTCTTGCTTTTTCAAGCATACCTTTTTGAACTAAAAATCTTGGTGATTCAGGCATTAAAATCATACCAGTTATTAAAAAAATTGCCCATAAAAAACAAAGTCCTAAAGGAATTCTCCATTGAGTTGAATCATTTCTTGATTTTGTACCATATGTTGTACAATAACCAGCAAATATACCAATTGTAATCATTAATTGATAACAAGAAACTAAAGTACCTCTAATTTGTTTTGGAGAAGTTTCTGAAATAAACATTGGTACAATAACTGCTATACCACCAACAGCTAAACCAGAAATAATTCTACCAATCATATATTGAATCCATAATTCATTACTTGATATTTGAATTGCAATGCCACCAATATATAAAACCATAATTGACATAATTCCTTTTCTTCTACCCCACATATCACCAAGTTTACTTAAAAAAACACCACCAATCGCACAACCAACATTAAAGATCCCAACAACTAAACCAGTTCTAATTTTTGGAAATTGATAACCAGTACCATCTTTTTTGGGCTCACCAAAACGTTGTTGAAAATCAGTCATATTTAAAAATCCAGAAATTGTACCTGTATCCCAACCAAATACAAATCCACCAAATGCTGTTAAAAGACAAAAGATTGAAACTAAAATATATGCAGATTTTGGTTTTGGTATTGATTGATCTTCTGGCTTAACTACATTTAATTTATGTTGAACACTTTGAACTGTATGACTTGGTGTTAATTTATCATTAAAAGCATCATCATCTGGATCATGAGGATCAATTGATTCATCATAATAAGTAGGCATTTTAAGGGAAAGTTAAAGATTTTATTAATATTAATGAAAATAAATGGCTCTATTAATGATTATATTTATATTTATATTTATAGTAAAAAAAAATCATCATCAATATTAATGCTAAAAAGCATTGTTCATCATGTTAATGCAACATTATATATAAAGAGATTTAAAATGCTGATAATGAAAAAAGGCATATAAAATTGGTTCATTATTTATGATTCTAATTGCATTAATATATTAACGATGTACATTAATCCAAAGTTACAGCTTATAAAAGACCGTTTAGATTGATACGTAATTGGTATCATATCCTTATGTACAGCAAAATTAAAGCTGGTGTGGTGGTTTTTCTATTCGGGTATCATTTTAAAGACCCATAATAAAAACTTTTATAAAAAAGTATTGATATGAAATATTCTTGGTATGTAAAAGCTTAAGGGCTTTCCCTTTCCTGAATGTGAAGAATTGGAAGAATATAATGAATGTGGTTTAAAGATAAACTGGGGTGCGTCTCATAACGTTTGAGATATTGTAACGAATGCTCAGTCGGTGCGGCTCCGGGTGTGGTGGGTAAATGGTATCCATGTATATATATGGTAAAAGTCATACTTGGCCTTTGATCCAAAACATATTTACAGTCTGAGGAATATTAATTCTGGATGTAAGTCCTATCATAAGGTGTAAATTGGATTTTGGAACAGATGAGGGAAATTAATACTCTCTCTGCCCTGCTATTTATGGCGTTAACGGGGCTAATACTAAATACTAAATACTAAACGTTACATAGATTACGGAACATTATGAACTATCTTAAAGCTCAAGATTTGTAGAACATTCAATAACTGATGATAATCTTCCCATTTTTATGTGAATGTGATGATGACCCGAAAGTAAAGCGCCAGTTTAATCTTCACCCGATATAAAAACCAAGAGTACAATTTATAATATTAGCATGTTATGGTTTAAAATACTCAATCTTTATTTGGTATTATATTTATAAAAGTGTACTGTATGAACGGTCATATTTTATTAAAAAGAATTAAATGTGATTATCGTTTTAACAAAGAGTTGCATTGCATTTAACAGTTTGTTTGATATTACACAACATATAGATAAAGATAAAAGCACAGAGTTAAATATCAAGATAACTTATGAAATTAAATTAAACACGGTTAACCAATTTCATGTTCTTTTAATCTACTTTATGTGGGGAAATTTATAAGGATTACTTTTTATAGAAGATTGTTAATTTTTTTTTTAATTTCAAGTGCAAGCTTGGAACTGTACGAGATCATGACAAATAAATCTCGGGGCTATACCAATAATATTAATAATAGATAGCTACTATGGTACTTTTAGTGGCAAGACGAGGAATAGTCAGTATCTTTCTTGTGCTTCTTATGATTCTCATGTTTCTTGTGCATTTTCATATGCATTCGGCGGTGATAATCGGTGAGACATTCCCGTGACACTACACTTAATAATACAACAGGATCTGGACATGAATAACAGTAGATGGTTTTCTCTCTTGAATAACTCAGAAACATACCATTAGTAATAGTAGCCACAGGCTCGTTCTGGCCATCATTGATTATGGGAACAGTTACGTAATGATTATGCAATAGAAAGCACAATTACACTCATTAATTACATAAGCAACCCATCTGATTTGCTGAATCTGGGGATGGATGCACATGCTATATTTTACTGATTATTGATTGCTTTGTATATAAGGCATCCCTCTCTTTGTCTTTTCTCTTCTATCTTTCTTCATTGTTAACGGAGAGTACAATACAATAAGATAAAACAATAAGATTATATTAAAATGGGATCAAGTTATAGTAAACCAATTGGTGGTATAACCACCCAGCTTACACCAAACTTAACGATTCATAGTGCACCATTTATTCGTCAGGGGGTTACATTTGGAGCAAGAACAACATTTATTAAATTAAATGGAGGATCGTTAGTTATTTTCAGTCCAATGCCGTTTGGTAATGAAATGCAAGGAGCATTGGATATAATTACAGATAGTAAGAAAGAAGAAGAAAAAGTTAAATATTTGGTTGCTCCGGATTTTGAACATTATATGGGTATTAAATCATGGAAAGATAAGTTTCCAAAAGCACAAATTTTGACAATTAAGGAATTGAATGAAAAATTACCAAAAAATTCAAATTGTGAAATAAATCATTGTTTAACTCCAGAAATGGGTAACAAAGTTTTAAAGACTACAGATTTATCTAAAATTGGTATTGAAGAAGATTTTATAAACGAAATTGAAATTGTTTATTTTCCAACTCATGTTAATAAGGAAATCGTTTTGTTTCACAAACCAACAAATACATTAATTGAAGCCGATTTAATGTTAAATATGCCTCCAACTTCTCAACATCCAGATGGGGTTTCTTTTGTTACCAAACATATGAAAGCAGGATCCGGGGTTTCCAACTTTTTAACTAAAAAAGTGATGGGAGATAAAAGAACGGCATCGGATGGGATTGGGAGTGTGTTGGGATGGGATTTTGATAGAATTATTCCTTGCCACGGGGAAGTGATTGAAAGAGGAGCAAAACAAGTATTTGAAGCTAATTTTAAGGAGTATATTAATTAACTAGTATAATGTTAACCGTGTAAATAAGATTGGACACGTTTGTGGATCATTAGGCCGTTTAGTGGTTAGTAATCATTGTCCTGCGTCTGGCTTTACCTGGGCCATCCCATCGGCACCGTAGCTGCTCGCGGGGGGATCGCGGCTGCTCGCGAGGGTGCGCGAGGGTGCGCGAGGGTTGGATCCTCGGCTGCTCGCGAGGGCTGGTGCATCACGTGCCCCCGCGAGCTGACCATATTTATAAAAATAAACGACATCCGAGATCCGACACGAAATTGCTAAGCTGAAAGTTCGAATTTCTTTTATAAAATTCCCATTTCTTTCTCCTCTCTTTTTCTTTTTTCTACCAGTCCATTTTGTTCACTTTTATTCGCTCGCTTTAAATTTCTACTGTCGTCTTCGTGTTCATTTCCATCTTTACAAATATAACTACAAATAAATGGACCCAAATTCAAAAGTGAAAATACATCGGTTCGGCACTCGGAGAAACCGACTGGGGAGAACAATAAGGAGAAAACCTCTAGAACGGTTACCGGATCTGGAACTCCACCATTTGCCGGATCCTCAAAACAACAGCCATAATCATTCACATGCTACGGATGCTGACACCGACAATGATAGTACTACCATCTCATCCAATAATGATAATAACTCACAAGAAAGATCCATCTTTATCAACCTACCTTTACCACCATATATGCTCGATGAACATAACTTACCAATAATTCAATATCCAAGAAACAAAATTAGAACAACAAAATATAAACCACTATCTTTTATTCCAAAAAATTTATTATTACAATTTAAAAATGTTGCAAATATTTACTTTTTATTTTTAGTTATACTCGGTGCGTTCCCAATATTTGGTGTGGATAATCCTGGTTTAGCTGCTGTACCATTAATTGTTATTGTATGTATAACTGCTATAAAAGATGCAATTGAAGATTATAGAAGAACTTCTCTTGATTTAGAACTAAACAATACTTTAACCCATATTTTACGTCATCATCGTGATCCAAATTCTACTGAAGAAAATGGTCATGTTTGGGAAAATGTTAATGTCAGGGATGATCAAATTAGTTTATGGAGAAGGTTTAAAAAATGGTGTATGAAATTATGGCTTAGATTTTATAGATCCTCAAAATCAAAAATTATTAAAAAAAATAATCAATCAACAAGAAATATTCATAATGATAATGAAAGTATTATATCATCAACAAGTTTAGAATCAAAAAATGATCAAATAATTGAAAATAATAATCATTTACATTCAAATAATCCTTTTATAACTCCAGAGGAATTAAGTAAACATGAAACTTCAAATTCAAATTCAAATTCAAATTCAAATTCAAATTCAATAATTGATTCAAAAATTCCAATATCACATGAAACTAAATTTTATAAAGATTATTGGAAAAATATAAAAGTTGGTGATATTTTAAGAATACATAATAATGAAGAAATTCCTGCAGATATGATTATATTATCATCATCTGATGATGATGGTGGTTGTTATATTGAAACAAAAAATTTAGATGGTGAATCAAATTTAAAAGTTCGACAATCATTAAATTGTTCACAATCTATAAAATCATCAAAATTAGCTCAACAATCAAAATTTTGGATTGAAAGTGAAGCACCAAATTCAAATTTATATACATATAATGGTGTTTTAAAATTCAATAATCAGAATAATGAGGAAAAATCTGAAGCTATAACAATTAATAATATTTTATTACGTGGTTGTTCATTAAGAAATACAAAATGGGTTATTGCTGTTGTTGTTTTCACAGGATCAGATACAAAAATTATGTTAAATGCTGGTATAACACCAACAAAAAGATCAAGAATTACAAGAGAATTAAATTTTAGTGTTATAATGAATTTTGTTTTATTATTTTTATTATGTTTTATTGCTGGTTTAGTAAATGGAATATTTTATAATAAATCTTCAACATCAAGGAAATTTTTTGAATTTAAATCATATTCTTCAAAATCTTCAATTAATGGTATATTAGGTTTTTTTGTTGGATTAATTTTATATCAATCATTAGTACCAATTTCATTATATATATCAATTGAAATTATTAAAACATTACAAGCTTTTTTTATTTATTGTGATGTCTTAATGTATTTTGATAAATTAGATTATCCTTGTACACCAAAATCTTGGAATATCTCTGATGATTTAGGACAAATTGAATATATTTTTTCAGATAAAACTGGTACATTAACACAAAATTTAATGGAATTTAAAAAATGTACAATTAATGGGAAATCTTATGGTAAAGTTTTCACAGAAGCAATGGCTGGTTCAGCAAGACAAGATGAAACTATCAATAACATTGAAGAATTAGAAAAAAAAATGAAATTAGAAATTTTAAATGATAAAAAATTAATGATTAATGAATTAAATGATGATGAATTAAATGAAAATGAATTAACTTTTATTTCTTCTGATTTTATAAAAGATTTAAAAGGTGAAAATGGTTTTGAACAACAAGAATCAAATAAAAATTTTATGTTATCATTATCTTTATGTCATACTGTATTAACAGAATCATCAACTTTAAATCCTTCAAAAATTTTATTAAAAGCTCAATCTCCAGATGAAGCAGCATTAGTTTCAACAGCAAGAGATGTTGGTTTTAAACTTATTACAAGAACAAAAAATGGATTAATTGTTAATATACAAGGTAAAGAAATTGAATTTGAAATTTTAAATGTTTTAGAATTTAATTCAACAAGAAAAAGAATGAGTGCAATTGTTAAATTACCTTCTAAATCTAATGATGAAGATGATAGAATTGTTTTAATTTGTAAAGGTGCTGATTCAATAATTTATAATCGTTTAAAAAAAAATTCAAATAAAGAAATTTTAGAAAAAACTGCTTTACATTTAGAACAATTTGCAACTGAAGGTTTACGTACATTATGTATTGCACAACGTGAATTATCATTAAAAGAATATAATGATTGGAATTTAAAACATGAAAAAGCATCATCTGCAATTAAAAATCGTGAAGAACAAATGGAATTAGTTGCTGATTTAATTGAAACCGATTTAACTTTATTAGGTGGTACAGCAATTGAAGATAAATTACAAGATGGTGTACCTGATTCAATTGAATTATTAGGTAAAGCTGGTATTAAATTATGGGTTTTAACTGGTGATAAAGTTGAAACTGCAATTAATATTGGTTTTAGTTGTAATTTATTAGATAATGGAATGGAATTATTAGTTATAAAATTAATTGAAAATTCAAAAAAATTACCTTCTGAATTAATTGATCATTTAATTTCAAAATATTTAAAAGATTTTTTTGCAATGGATGGTAGTTTTGAAGAATTAGATGATGCAAAATTAAATCATAGTCCACCATCAGGAAATTTTGCAGTTATTATTGATGGTGATGCATTAAAACAAATTGAAATTTCAAAAGATTTACAAAGAAAATTTTTATTATTATGTAAACAATGTCGATCAGTCTTATGTTGTCGAGTAAGTCCTGCACAAAAAGCATTTGTTGTAAGACTTGTTAAAAATTCTTTAGATGTTATGACATTAGCAATTGGTGATGGATCAAATGATGTTGCAATGATTCAAGAAGCTGATGTTGGTGTTGGTATTGCTGGTGAAGAAGGTAGACAAGCAGTAATGTCTTCTGATTTTGCAATTGCTCAATTCAGATTTTTAACAAGATTGGTTTTAATTCATGGTAGATGGTCATATAAAAGATTATCAGAAATGATTCCAAGTTTTTTTTATAAGAATGTTATTTATACTTTAGCATTATTTTGGTATGGAATTTATAATGATTTTGATGGTTCATATTTATTTGAATATACATATTTAATGTTTTATAATTTAGCATTTACTTCATTACCTGTTATATTTTTGGGAGTTTTAGATCAAGATGTTTCTGCTCAAATTTGTTTAATTGTTCCTCAACTTTATAGATCAGGAATTTTAAGAAATGAATGGAATCAAACTAAATTTTGGGGTTATATGATGGATGGTGCTTATCAATCAATAATTGCATTTTTTTATCCTTATATTTATTATTATCAAGCTCAATTTGTTTCTTCAAATGGTTTACCTGTTGATCATCGATATGAAATTGGTATTTTGGTAACTGCAATATCAATAGTTTCTGCAAATTTGTATGTTTTATCTCATCAATATAGATGGGATTGGTTATCTCTATTAATTATTACTTTATCAATTTTGATATTTTATGGATGGACTGGTATTTGGACTGTTGGTACAAGAGCTCAAGAATTTTATCGTGCTGCTTCAAATATTTTTGGTACTCTTAGTTTTTGGATTGTTAGTCTTGTTGGTGTAATTACTTGTTTATTACCAAGATTTGTTTATGATGTTGTTCAAAAAATTTATATTCCAAGTGATTTAGATATTATTAGAGAAAGGGTAAAAATGGGTGATTTTGATCAATATCCTGTTAATTATGATCCAACTGATCCAAATATTGAAAAAATTAAAAATACTCAACAATTACAAATATCATCAAGTGAACAAGAACTTGAAAATGATAATTCAATTAATAATAAATTTAATGTTGATCCTGAAATGGGTGATATTGGTATTATTCAAAAAACTCCTTCTCCTTCATCAAGTGGTGGCTCAACAAAATTAAATTATAAATCATCATCAACTGATAAAATTAATACTCAAACAACATTAATTGTAACTGAATCAAATAATGAAGCATCATCATCTTCAGAAATTCCTTCTGTAAGATTTGAACGTAATTCATTACAAATTCCAACAAATAGTATTAGACAATCATTAGATCAAAGAAGAATTCAAATGTTTGAAGCTGGTCAATATAATCCTCGTGTTTCTCTTGATAGAACAAGATCAAGACCATCAGCAGATTTAAGAAGATCAATTGATCAAAATCAAAATCCAAGATTTTCTTTAGATACTCGTCGTAATAGAGTATCATTTGATAGAGCAAGAGCATCAATGGAACTTCCTGGTTTGACAAATGCAGAAACATTAATGTCACAACATTCAAAACGTGAGAGTATTGATGAATATGATTTCTAGATATACCCTTATAAAGCATTATTCCTTTTTTTCTTTTTTCATGACAATTATTTAAATGGAACAGCATACTCATACATCTTTTATTCTTTTCTTCTTTCAAAATATTTTTTTTTACAACTTAGAGATATCAATCAAATATCAGAATTTTATCCTCCCCAAATATATTTCTTCCAAAATATTAAAACAACAACAAAAAATTACTTATATCTTGACATTTCTGCCTTTTTTGTATTATTTTTACCGAAAATGTTTTTTTATTTTTATTATTATTATTATTATTATTATTATTATTTTAAAATCTTTGAATTGTATTTTTACTTACAACTAAATATTATATAGAAAATAGCATTATTATTAGTTGTTATATATATAAGTCCTTATAAATATTTTATATCAATATCATAAAATGCAGCAGTATGAATTCGTGAAAGATAAATAATCCATTTAGTATTTACTCATAATCGATGTGTTATAAATTTAAATCTTAAATGGATCAAGTTGTCCTGCATGGCACATGCATAACACACACACACTACAAATTGATTCATCTATAACTCCACACTAATCGATTAGTCTGGATATGAAAAATCCACTGTAAGCAATATTAATGTCTTACAACTCATGAGAATTAGTGCTATAATTTAGTTTATAATGTTTAATAAATCTTGCTGATAATCTAAGGTTTTAATTATTTGATTTATAACTTTTAAATTGCAGATTGAATTATATTTGTTAGTGGTATATTTTTTTTTCAATTAAAGCCCCGAGACCGGACAGGCAATGAAACTCAACTCCGGTGGGCAGAGTAACTTAGTCTGTGCTTTAAAAGAATATACAGATATAAGCTTATATTACAAAAGTTTAAGAAGTATCATGATTATCAGGTATTGAAGTGATCTGAACGTGATAATGTGTTAGGTGTGCATCCTCCTAGGCTTAATTCAAAGCAAAGTGATTTAATTGAGGGGGAATTAGTATTAAGTTACCTGTAATCCCGTGGCTCATCGAGGAAAAGAAAGAGGAGTGGAAAAGAAATAAAATAAGGTAATAGCCGTAATGGTATTAATGCAAACCATCTCGTAAAAAGTTATATATTCACGTGATGACTATATTTTTTCCTTTATTTGTTAGTTGCACTAATGTTATTTATTTAATTTGTGGAGGTTAGTGTGCGATAAAGAAATAAGTTCCTTTGTTTTGAGTGTAGAATAAAGAAGTCTTTTTAAATTATAACTATGTGTTAATCACCCCTAAAAGAAATTGTGTTTATAAATTCTATGATTAAAGATGCTAGTAGTACCATACCTGTTTACTTACTTAGTTACCCATGTTTAATATATGTTATTTAATTTGCAAAGTGTTAATGGACTTATTTGCTTGTTCAAATTTGAAAATAATTCAGTCGTAGTGGTTGCAATTGGTTACAACGTCGTAAGATCCTGTTTGTTTATCTAACAAATTCTATTCATTCTACAATTTATAAAACTTGATTCCATAATCTTAACTATTATTATCTCCTCAATCTTATAAATTTCCAAGCTTAAGTTATATTTCCAAGGGTTAGGTAATTACCAAGCCTATAACTGATGTGAACTAATGTCATATATCCATGGATTTATCCCAGGAACGAATGGTAGTGGGTTTTAGTATTATGACTTTAGTAAATGTTTCTACATAAACTTTTATGGTTTCAATATATACGGTTATAATATAACCATACGAAGCAGGTACTACTGCATTCTAAGCGTCGGAGCATGTAATAACCACTAACCGAATCAAACCGATGTCAATTCCGCTGCGTTAGGGAACTTAGGGACCATCAAATAGAGGATAGTGTCATAGTAAATATTTTTTTATAATTAACATACGAGCGAATCTACCGTTCTTTAAATACTTTATTTCATCTATTATTCTCCGTTTTTGGGGTTATAATAACTTGCATTTCCGTTCTTCATATTCATTTATTGTTTTGTCCTAATTACCTTCTACGAAATTAATACCTTCGACTATTGTTAATTGCTTCAATTTCTGGAAAGTGTTAATGCATCATTATTAACCTTATTTAATTTCTTGAAATCAAAAAATCAAAAAGAATTGTCAATTGCAGATTTAAGGTATATATTTCTCTTCCACTAAACTATTAATAATTATATTATCTCATACTGACATTAACTATTTAGTATGAATACAACATTTGATCAAAAGAAACCGTTGAAGAAGTTGAGTAATTCAACCGGTTTTCCTCTCTCCTATTATTCGAATTCCACCCTCGGATCTTGGTTGGGAAACTCCTCCGTATCATCCGTGGAATCTTTCGAGAGTATTTCTGAACATGATAATACTGATATGAAGGAAATCCCCTCGTATCCATCCATAACCTTAACGCCAGGAGATCTTCAACAATATCCCAGCTCCAAAAACTTAAAATCTTCTCCAAGTCAGAAAGATCATAATGTAATGAATAAAACTCCTGATCGTAAAACACCACAAGGAAAATCTAATAGTTCAAGATTTAAAATCTTCCAATTTAAAAACTGTTCAAGTGGTTCTCCAACAAAAGTTAAAAAGGATAAATCTGGTGGTTTCAGTTATACTACAAGTAATCATTCCTCTCCTTCAAGATGTAAATCAAAATTTTTAAGTGAAGCCACTCGTTTAAATAAAACTCCTCCTTTTCCAGAATATAAATCTCTTGCCCCATCACGAGAATATATTTTTGTTGATTTATCTTCATCAAATGGTCAAGTTAATAAACCTCGAAATACATATAAAAAGTTTGTGAATGAATATACTACAACAAACCACAGAGCTGAGCAATCCAATTCTGTCCCATCAACTAATGTATCATCTTCATCATCAAAACCCACTAAACATAAAATGTTAAAACGATCTTTCACTTCAAGTAACCTTTCCTTAAACTTAAATTCAAATTCAAAAGATTCAAGAGGAGCTAGAATTAGAGGATTATCTCTTACTTCATCAATTTCAAGATCTTCAAAATTATGTATGGCTATATCATCTGATGGGAAAGCAATTCTTCAACAGAGTATAAATACAAATGATTATGAAGAATCAAATAATAACACACCTAATTTAGAAAATCTTCATAGAGATTTTGAAGAAGTACAAGATTTTAGAGATTTATTATTATCAAGAAATGGATCACCATCTCCTTCATTAGGATTCTCGTCACCATCAATAACATCATTTGATTCTTTTTTACCATCTCCTCAATTTAGTAGTTATGGTTTTACAAATAATATTGATCAGGATCGTGAAACAGCAAATAAATATGAATCACCTTATTCAAGAATTTCAGCAAATCAAAACTCAATATCAACATTAGATATTAGTCTACATAATCATAGAAATCATAGTCAATACACAGATGCTCAACCAATTCCTACTTTTTCTGATATTAAAGATTCAAATCATTTTGAATATTCCAACTATATTGCAAAGAAGAGACATATTAGATCAGATGGTAATAGTACAGAAGTTAAATCAATTGCTCATAGATGTTCATCAACTTTATCAATTCCACCTGTTTTACTCAGTTGTGATTCACAATTACAAGAACAACAACATCAGATTCAATTACAATCTCAACAATTACAAATGCCATTTGGAATTTCAAGTCAAATGACACAAGATATGAATATTAATATGAATAACAGAAATGGATACCAACTTCAAAATAATAATGAATCGTCCTATAATACTAATATTATGAATGATTCTCATGATTCAAATTCTGGATTTACTAATGATTTTCAACCAATACAATTACAAGTTGACCAAGATACTTTACAAACGGGATTTAATCCATTTATCGACTATAATAATTCAGATATGACTTATAAAAATTCCTTAACCTCTTTAAACATGAATCAATTAGCTACAAATGATGAATCTCCAATTTATGGAAATACTAGTACTAACTTTCCTTCTAATATCATTTATAATAATATTCAATTTGATTAAAACTATTACAAATCTTATTTTTTGCCCCATATGTTAAATTCTTTGAAATTCAAAGCATTAAATATATATATTTTTTTAAAATTATGTGGTCTTTTTAATTATAGACCTTTTTATGCATATTAACTTATATAACAATGATAATTTATTAAATTTTTTTAGACTGGTTTTTACATCTTTTACCTCACAAACATTATACTTACAAAAAAGAAAAGAATTTTTTGGGTACCTACATTCATTTACAAATAAACAACAATTGAAATGAAATTGCATTAACAAATATTCAAACAATCATTAACAAACAAATCTGAATCACATTTGAAATGTGGTTGCATGATTACAGTTTTTTTGTTTTGTTTTTATTGCCAACAACAAGTTTTATTAAACAACAGTGCTGGGTCACTAAATTATATATAAAATCAATGAATTAAATAAATTGCATCTTTTTATCAATATATTTTTCCTTAGTTTTTTTTAAATAAAAATTTAAATCCATTCTTTATATATTTATACATCTATATATGTAGTGTTTCTTTTTATGTTTATAAATTAATTATAAAAGATTTATTTGAAATTTAAATAATTATGAATGGGCTACTATCCATTGTGTGCCGGCCAGTATTGACGAATTAATCCTTTTCTGAATGATAAAATAATTGAGGTCTATATGGCGAACTACTCGCTATAGGTAATGGTGAATCTATATTCACAAATATATCGAATATTTACGACGACATATGGCGCCAAGAAAGTGGTGAACCAAATTAAGCCCAAATAACTAAAGCGCGGTCACCCAAGAAACTAATTAATAAATTTCAAAATGCCTAAAATACACATACGAAATTAACGAAAAAGGCGCTCCAAAATGGCTAATTCAGAGTGGAAAAACTGAATCACATCTTGTTTTAGATACTGCAATCATCCAGTTTTTCTTAACCAGCTACCGGGTTTACTCACTTATCAAGATCACAATAGATATTCAATCAGTGATTTACCATAACTATGATAAAGCCTTAAGCAAGGAGCTTCATTGCAGCAAGCTTTTCGACAATCGTGGGAATCGCTCATTGTATTACAGGAGGAATAAGAGGAATGAGAGGAATAATCGAAGAAATAAAATCAATCCAAAGACCAAAAAAGCTCATTAGTGCAGCTATGAAAGTAGCTGATATAGTAAAACACTTGAAGAAAGCATTAGTGTATTCTCCATTTGATTATCTATTTATCTATAAAAATACACACAAAAAGAGGAACCCATCTAATATTTTTATTTAGAATTTGAAGAACTATAATTTAAAGGAGTTTTCAATTTTGAATACCAAAATCTTTCAATTTTACAAATTGGGGAATTTGATAATTTGACACCTTCTTTGACCCATAAACCATAAGATCCCATCATATTTGCCATTAATATATCAGTAAATAAACGATCACCAATAATTACAATTTCTTTTGATGAATTTGTAATTCCATTTTTTCTGAAATATTCTAATATTTCATCTTTACAACCTGGTTTTTTTGTTGAATGACGAAGAACATGAACTCCTGTTGACTGTTCTATTATTTTAGCTTGTTTATGGTGTTTATCATCATTTGTACCTGCTGAATTGCTAACGATTAGTAGTTGATGGCCTGGATATGCTATCCGTAATTGTTCCCATTTTTCCTATAAACTGTTTAGAATAACGAACTGAAAATCAAGGGGAATAGTTATAGTTTACCTTATATTCAGGCCACACTTTGTCATCATGAGGAGCAGCAAAACAATTATCTTTATCCAGAACAACTGCCTTAACAGACGGAAACGGCAACGGAATTGGGATTTGATTAAAAGTGGGCACCACGTAGTGTGGTAAACACATAGTTGGTGACCATAATAACCTCAAACTGTTCAGCGTCGCAGAAATATTCATTTATAAATTTGTTTGTGGTTAAAATCCAAACACACAAGGAAAAAAAAACCATTTTGTTATCAACTCCTACGAAAAATATATACCACACTAAAATCCTAAACAATAATTATGACATCCCTTATATCAGAGACACTCGATCATTCTGAAAATGGCTCGAAGAGTAATCCAAAGCCGAATAAGAATAATCAGCGGAGGAACAGGCGTCCAAAAGGTATGAAGATTTTCTTTTCTTACTCATAGTTTTCAACCCATTAATCATAAATATTAGGTGTTACTACAAATAAACAAAAATCAAACAGCAATGAAAAGAAAATAGAAACTAGGAGTAATGATAAAACTTTAGAAGATGATGATAGAGAGTTGTGTTTGATTTGTGCAGAACCTATTGAATACGTTGCTATAAATCCATGTAATCATAGAACCTGTCATGTTTGCAGTTTCCGGATGAAAGCTCTGTATAAAAAGGAGGCATGTTTGGTTTGTAGGGTGAGTATTCTAAATATTAAAATGATAAATGATAAATGCCTGCTTTGATTCTAACATTTAATTAATTTATGTTAGACTGAACATACAAGAGCATTATTCTCAGATTATACAGAAAAGAATTTTTCAGATTTTACTCAAGAAGACATTAATATTGTTGATGATATTTATAATATCGATTTTACATCAGAAGAAGTTTATAAATCATGTTATGATTTACTTGAATATTATTGTCAATTTTCAAAATGTCATTTCCATGGCGAATCATATAAAGAATTATCAAATCATATTAAAGAAGTTCATCATAAATTACTTTGCAATATTTGTAATAAAAATAAAAAAATCTTTCCATTTGAAATAATAATGTATAATAAAAAAGAATTATTAAATCATCAAAATAATGGTGATAAAATTGGTTCTCGTGGTCATCCAATATGTGAATTTTGTAAACATTTAAGATTTTATGATGATGATGATTTATTAATTCATATGAGAGATAATCATTTTAAATGTCATGTTTGTGAACAAATTGATTCAAATATACCACATTGGTTTAAAGATTATGATTCATTATTTAGACATTTTAAAAGTGATCATATTATTTGTCCAATACCTGAATGTTTAGAAAAAAAATTTATTGCTTTTGGTTCTGAATTGGATTTTAAAGCTCATATGATTGAAGAACATGGGAAATTTGCAGGAAATGATAGAACAATTCATAGTTTTGGTAATAATTTTGGTGGGAATAGAAATGGGTTTCAATCACAATTATCAACTTTCAATATTGGTAATGATAGATATCAAGAATCAGTCTCTGGTCCACAACAACTTCATACAATTGAAGATCCTGAAAATATTGATATTAAAAGAATGAGATTAATTGAGCGTGCAAGACATTATCTTCCAACATCATCTTCATCAACAAATAATGATATTTCAAAATTTCAAGAATTAAATAGTTCATTTGAAAATAATAAAATTAATGCTTTTCAATTAATTGAAAATTATAAAATTTTATTTCAAAATAGATCAATGTCAGAAATTGGAATAATTATTGAAGAATTTTCAAAAATTATACCAAATGGTTCAAAAAATCAAAAAGATTTATTACGTGAAGGTGAAAAATCAAATTTTATTGAATCTGAATTCCCTGCTTTACCAGGTTCATCAAATTTTGTACAACAATCAACAATAAGACCATCCAAAAAACAAATAAAACCTCAAACACAAACTTCAAGTTTCACCCGTGGTGTTAGAAATGATATAAATAATTTCCCTGCCTTACCTCATACTTCTTCATCAAGTCCAAATTTACTGTCAACTTTTTCAACTAGAACAGCGATGAGTACCCGGAATCCAATTCAAAAGACTAAACCAAAAACTAATATAAATGATGAATTTCCTGCTTTACCACATACTCAATCCTCAACTTCAATTAAACCAATAGTTTCAAATACATCATCTTCATCATCACAAAAAGCTTTACCAAAAGTAAATGGCAATGATTTCCCAGCATTACCCCATACTTCAAAACCAACCCCAACCCCTACCCCAAATCCAAAACAGACTTTAAAAAAGAAATCAGTTAAAAAGACAATAATTAAACCACCACCACAATCAATGACCTCATCATCATCATCGTCATCGTCTTCTTTAGCATCATCTTTATCATCAACTACGTTAAATGATACACAATATCAAGCAACAACAACATCATCATCATATACAACTCCAGTACAATCAAGAAATTTAGAATTTCATAATAATAATAAAGGAAAATCAAAACAAATATTAACAAACGATTTTCCTGAATTACCAAAGGGAAAACCACGAGCACCACCTTTAAATGCACCTCCTAAACATAATGCTTGGGGTGCATCTCATTTAAGTCTTAAGAATGATAATACAAGTACAATTGGTAATGGTAATGGATTAGATGGTGGGACTTTTAGTCAATCTGATAAAAAAGGTAAAAAGAAACTTGTCTTTCGTCTTGGATTATAATTTAGTATTTCAATCTTAAATTTCTGGAGTGGAAAGAAAGCATATTATTAACTATAGAATTTCAAATGATTTATATATTATTACGTATACTAGATTTAGAAGTTGTGTTTTATAAATCAATTAGTTTGATTGTATATATTTATAAAAAGAGTTCCAAATTCCAACATTATTATTAGATATTTTACCTAATAGGTAGTAAATTGTATTCAAAAACAGCTTGTCTACATAATGGACATTCAGGCTAATCATATTAAATTGTTAGTTTTTATTGTTAAACAAAATCAAGGGATAAAAGATACTTACTCTTTCACGACACCAATCATTAATACAATCCCAACAAAAAATATGACCACATGGAGTTGCACTTGGATTAGTAATATAAGATAAACATAGAGTACATTTCCTAGATTCTTCAGGAATATATGATAAAACAGAAGGATCTGAAAGATCAATATCATTTTCATTATTATTTCCATTATTAATTTCAATGGTTGGAGCTCCTCTTATAACACCAGTTTCTTCTTTTTGTGTTTGAATTAAATCTTGAATTGTAAATTCTTGTTGCTCAGGGAATTTTTCTTCAATGTATTGGTAAGCTTTACTACAAGCTTTATAACCAATTTGAAATAAGATCAAGATACCAAGGAGTTCATAACCGCTACCGCCTTCTTGTTCTTTAGGAGCAGGATGCCCCGAAGCCTATAAAATAGTTAGTTTGATTCAGCTGAGTTAAAAATGGTGATGGTACTTACATAACGGAGACCGAAAATCCTTTTTGACAACTGATAATATCTTCCAAAGAAATAAAAGAAAGCAAGATGAGCAGTACTTAAGGTTGTAAATAACTCAGCATATGAAGCGTTTGAAATAAGGCCAAATAATCGTGTACCTCCAACATATTTTGCAAATCTTGAAAGAGTCCAACCTTTAAGTTCACTTGGTCTCATCATTCTTTGATTTCGAGTTTTAATAAATTTGATGAATCTTTTGATAGCATATGGTAAAATAGCAAATGATATAATAAAGCCAGCCCTTCTCTATATTCCATGTTGTTAGTATTCTTATTCAAATCTTATTACATTTCAAACAAACTAAACATACAAATAAGTTGGGTAGTTTATTCCCGTTCCTAGAAACATAGAAAAGATCACAATATTCTTCTCCTAGAGTTCGGGTTCCTACTAAAGATGTAAGACCAAGATAAATAGCCTTTGTAAACACAGATATTTCCTCTGGGTGTGAATGAAGAAACCGAGATCCTTTAAGCATTAAAAGTTAGTATTATCCAAAAAGAATACCAACTATATCTAGTACATACCTTTGACGACTTGAATAGCGTCTCCAAGTTTACTCTTTAATACAGATTCAAAGTACGCATCCTTTTGATTGGCTCGTACTATATATTTGTGTTATTTATGTTAGTTATGTATAAAAAGCACACTTTGTAACAGAAACATACTTATGCTTGGAGCATCAGCATCTGGAAATCCATATTTTTCAGGCATTTGAACTTAATGTTAAATGTGGAGGTTGGTTTAACCTTCTTAAACTAGACGTATGGAGGTTTGGTAGAGTTGACATACTTTGGCACACACCGGGACCACAAATAGCACAATACAAGTATACAATAATGGCATTGACAATAATGTTAGGGCTTCGCATAAAGTCGGGTAACTTATTGGTATTTTAAAAAGATTTTTTCTTTCTCTCCATCTTTAATTTATTTCATTTGCAAATTTTGCAAATAATTGTTTGAAAAGGTAAGTCCGAAATAAAAACATTAGATTTTAAAATAATTTGAATTGTTCTGTTTATTTCTTAATGATGACCAGCTGTCGCCCCAAACGGATATCGTATATAATGACGACTCGACTAATTAACCAAACACTGAAAATTCTGATCTTTGAAATAAATTTGACAATTTGAATGAAATAAACTTAAGCAGAAAAGAAAAACTTTTTAACTGTTATATTTAACTAACTTATGTTTATCTTTATAGTAATTTAATGAAGGTGTACGTTTAAAATATTTCATCTATGAGAACTTTGACCATTGATGACCAAACCATGCTAATCATGAATCAGTTGAAAGATACTGGTTAGGATTACAAACATCCCACTGAGGCCTTAAATATTATTGATTTTAATCTCCTTATAATTCCCCCAGAATAATTTGCTAACTTTTCTATTTTAGTGAAAGTATTTATTGATCATAAGTATTAATTAATTGTATAGCAATATAGTTTAGTATACAGTATTAAACGTAAGAAATATAACTTTTGTCCTGATCATGATTTCTTAAAAAGAGTAGAATAAGTATGTAAGACATTGCGATTTCAAGTAAATGTAATGTTTCAACTTCCAACGTTGCAGTTAAATTTTTTTTTTTTTTTTGATTATATATTGTTTGTGTCAACTCTGTAATGTTAACAGCACCAAATGCAAATTTAGAATTATCTACTTTCACAACGACAATGGTGGAAAATGACAGCGAAACAGTAATACCGGAGGTTGTTGACATTTTCCCTTCTCTGTTAGATGGCATTATCACACTTCCTTATCGGGTTCTATTTTTAATAACTCTGGCAATATGGTTATGGGCTTTCAATCTCAAAATTTGTAGTATTTATAAAGTGGATCTTTCAGCGGCACTGAATTTTCAAGATGATTCTTCAAGTTATATGACATATGAATCAGGTAGAAGCATAGCGATAATCTCATCCAGTGCTGTTTTAATATCTTATTTTCTATTTTTGGCATCTGGAAGTCAACCAAGTGAAGGACTTTCAATTAGTGGTGACATTTTACCCTTCGTAACACTTTTTATCATTATTTTTATTCTATTAAATCCAGGGGTAAATCATAAAAACCATGGAAGACGGCATTTGTTAAGGTATGCTATATATTTATCATTTCTTTTTTTCATTTATGTTGGTATAATACTTGCTAACTAAAAATTAATAGTTCCTTGAAAAGAGCAATAGTGGGAAATATTGATGTCGAACATAGAACAGCTGATATTGTATTATCAGATACAGTCACATCATATGCTAAAGTGCTCACAGATTTGGCTATTTTTTTATGTCAACTGTTCTCGGGAGTTAGCAGTGTTAAGAGTGTTGATAGAAGTTGTGGTTCGACTTGTTTTTTGGTCCCATTAATTAGCGTAATTCCTCCAGCTATTAGATTTCGTCAGTGCTTAATAGAATATAGACGAAGTGGAAGAAGAAATAAGACACACGCTTTAAACTCTATCAAATATTTCACCAATTTTCCTCTTATATTATCGGTATATCTTATCAGTATTGCTCCCACTGAAGAAAAATCTTACTACTACAAGCTTTGGTATGTTATGGAATTTTTTGTTTTTTTATTTGATCAAAGGAAGAAAGTTTCTAACAATTCAAAATTTTTAGGGCTCTTTGTTCTTTTGTGAACTCGACTTATTCATTCATATGGGATGTTGTTTGTGATTGGGAACTACTTCTACTTCATTATATCTTATATCCATCATCTTTAAAACACAATTATGATGGTCTACGTTCGGTACTACATTTCCCTTCCAAGAATATCTATTATGGAGCTATTGTAATTGATTTTTTTCTACGTTACTTTTGGGTCACACGTTTCTTACCTCTAAATATTGAAATTGAGAAATATTCTAATGTTTTCAATGCTGCTGATTCCATTAGCCGTGGTAGTTCCTTCTGGTTTCTTCTTGCGAATTTATATAATTTTGAAATGGGTAATTTCATTATTGAAATAGTTGAAATATTCCGACGATGGATTTGGATCTTTTTTAGATTAGAAGCAGAATGGGTTCGGATACAAAACAGCATATTAGAAACTGAAAAGATCTATCCTGAGGTTTAAATAACAATAACCCAATTCCTTTTTTATTTTAATTATTTACAACTTGTGTAATCATTTTCTTTCTGTTAGATTTTATTATTGTATAATTTATATATATGATAGGCATAGTTACAGCGCTACATAGTAAGTATTGTGTTACATTTTTCTATTTGTAAATAAAAGCATTTATTTATAAAATTATCTTGAAAGATATAATGATTTAAAATAGTGTTTATATGTATATAATTCTACAATGGTTTTGGTTTCCTTTTCCTCTGTTTAGCATTATTACTTCTCCTTTCTCCCTTGGTAAGGTATCTAAATTTTACTTTTCTTTTCTTAGTTATTTTTTTCCCAGCTCCAATTAATTGAGCATACTTTTCAGCGCGCTTAACACTAGCGTCCAAAATTTCTTTAGATTTCTCTAGTTGAACAAAAGGGTCTATTCTAATATCACCAGTTAGATCCATAGGCTCAATTTCAACTGTGGTGGAAGATGATGCGGTGGTGGAAGATGATGCATCAGGCTTCAATACATAAATTTCAGTATGTTTCTTTAAAACTCCTTTGGGTGGCCCATCTGATATACCTTCCCATTCATCCTCCTCCTCATTTCCACTCTTCTCTTCAGCTGAGAACATATTCTCATCTTCATCTTCACTTTCTTCATCCGAGGAAGCAAAATTTGTAGCTGATTCTTTAGAGGCAGGAGAAGTTTTATCAGTTTTGCTTGAACCAGAAACTTCTTTAGATTCATCTTCGGAGGCATCGTCTAGTTCTTCTTCGTTATCCCTTAGTTGTTTCAACTCCATCAGTTTTTCCTCAATATCACGTTTTCTTTCTTCTCTTATCTAAATAAAGCCACTCGTTAACAATAAGAGTCATATTTGAAATTGTAAGTTTCTTATAATTCATTTTACATACTTTTTTTCTTTCTTCCAATCTTAACTTTCTTTCCATCTCTTTAGCACTTTCTTGTGCTTTCTTCTGTCGTGCTAATTTTCTCTTATGAAATCCAGTTAAATAATCCCTATATTCAGGTAAGTTATTATGCCAATTTATATAAAGAGATAATCCATTGTTATTTGTAGAAAATAAACATACGATCTTGCACCTTTATCAAAAGTAACTTCATCGACGCCAAATCTTTCACCTTTCTTTCTAGCATATATATTATCACCCTGTGTTAGGATTTTTCTATTTGATACTTTATTACCAGCCATAGTGAACTTATATGTTTTTCACTGTATAATTAGAAATCGTTTTTGATAAACAAACAAAATGGCTTTGTGTTTTGTTTAGTGACTTCAATTTTGATTAGCAATGAGTTTTAATTGTTTTCAAAACTTTTTTTCGAAATTTCCTGATGAAATGCATAGTCATGTGATCCATTTTATAACGTTAACGAAACTGTTTTGTGTTTATGGTTTCGTTAATTTTAGAGTTACATGTATTATTCTAGTGTGTAACGGCCTACGTATTGAATGATTTTAGTAAATAATTTGCTAGTTTACTGAATTGAAATCTACTGATATCATTGTTATAAATTTTTAAATACGCTATGAATAATAGAATTTAATTGTTTATATATTCAATTCCTTTAATTATAATTAAAAGAAGAATATTTATATTATATCACATTTCTTCTCAAAACGTTTATCTGCAATTATAAGCTGAGCGTTGAACGTAGCTAATTTAGGCCTCTTCTTATCTGTTTTTATTTTTCAATTGAAAGATTATCTGTCAATCAGATCTAGAAGGTTATTAGTCACAGCGCTAAACGTAACCACCGGTAAATTATTCAAGCCGTGTCATCCAACTTTATGCTCCATCACTTGATATAGTATTATTCAAATAAGGTGTTGGTGTTGAAATGGCCTTCAGTTCAGCCGAATAATATAACCAATTTGAAGGCAGCAAAAGCAATATCATTAAATATTAAACTAGTAAGGCATATATAACTATGTATAAAAGTGTATCATAAATTAAAAAGAAGCACTGATCATGAAAAGGAAGTTCAAAGACATTAGTATAAATAAAATTAACGGTTGCCACTGCTCACACTTGCTTTATCAGACTCGTGACCAGATGGTTGATGTTCAACTGGTTCATCTTTTTCAATCTCCTCAATTTCATCAGAACTAGGAGCAGCGTTAATATTAGCACCTTTCTTTTCTGGTCCCATTAAAGTAAGTATCAAAACAAATGCAAAGACACAGCCCATAAATATACACATAACTTTACCATAATTATAAACATCAGTTTCACCCTCAATATAAATGGGAAATCTTTCGCCGATTGTTGTTTCAATGGTAGATGAAGCTGAAGATGCCAAGTTA
This sequence comes from Alloascoidea hylecoeti, assembly GCA_001600815.1. NCBI lineage: Eukaryota > Fungi > Ascomycota > Alloascoideomycetes > Alloascoideales > Alloascoideaceae > Alloascoidea > Alloascoidea hylecoeti. The sequence goes on along the minus strand of BCKZ01000014.1, from coordinate 384,867 downwards.
CCCAATTGGTAAGAAACACCGACAATAAAGGATCTAAAGTCTGGTGGTGATAATTCAGATAAATGGATTGGAATAACACCCCAAGCGCCTTGAACACAAAACTGTAAGAAAAATACTGAAGCGTTGACACTGCTATTATGAATAAATCCCCATGGATATAACAATGCTCCACCAACAATACAGCAGATAATTATACAAAATCGACGACCCAAAAAATTTGACATATGACCAACAAAAATACCACCAATGATTGCACCAATATTTGCAACACAATTGGTAACCGTCTGTGCATCGGAACTAAATTGTAGCTGTTTTTTTAAATAAGTTGGAAATAAATCTTGTGAACCATGAGACATGAAATTAAAACCAGACATAAGGAAAACAAGATAAATCAATACCATCCAATGAGATTTCCAAGCACCAACTGCTTTATTCTTAAAAGAAACTTTTTTCTCAGTATCGTTGCCTGCTCCAGACTCTAATGCTTCTTGTTCTCTAGCCCTTTGTGTTCTGAATGCCTCTGTTTCAGGCAAAATTGCTCTTAAAACAACAATAACAGCACTAATACCGGCTGCAAACCACATCATAGATCTCCATTTCTTTGGTGTTGTATCAGCTAAAGCTCTAGTGAAAATAACACTCAAAAGATATCCAAGAGCATAACCCTCTTGCATTAAACCAGATATAAATCCTCTTGCTTCTGTTGGACAATCATCTAAAGCTGTTGCAGCAGCATTACCATAAATACCACCCATTAAAATACCATAAATACATCTAACACCTAAAAATTGTTTATATGTTTTAATAAAACCTGTTCCAATTTCTAAAACACACATTAGGGCAATATTAACAATAAATGGTATTTTTCTACCATATTTATCCCCAAGATAACCAAAGATGACAGCACCAATAGTACGGACCATTAAGACTAGCGTAATACCCCAAGTAATATCTTTTACTTTAACATCAAAATCCTCTGATAATTGTGTTGTATTCATATTAATAATAAAAAAATCAAATGCAACCCATGTCCAACCAGCCAAAGCAATTGCAATGAAAATCCATGTCTTTTTAGTAATCAACCTTAACCCGGGTATTGGATTAAGTAAATGTTTATTTTGATTCCATTGAACTTTTGATGGCGCTAATTCTGTAATTCTTGTCTTCAAATAATGTCCAATTGATGGGCGTTCATCGGATGTGACCATTTTATAAGTGTAAGATTTTCAATTGAAAAATAGGTATCTTTTTAATCGTGTAACTAATTGTATTAATTTTATATTATATTTAAAGTCGAAGTTTAAGCTTAGTTATAATATTTGTGTTTGATTGATAATTATAACAAATAAATAAGAGATATTAATTTATAGTGAACTTTATTAAGTTTGAAGGCTTTGAATAAAATAAACCTCTAAGTATAGCAGCTCAATTTAGTTCCTTTATATAGAACTTGAGAACTTGAGAACTTGTGAAGTAATCATGGCCACCTCGAGCTCTTCAAACTTATATTCGGGGTCCGATATATAAACTAATTTTAAAAACTGCTATAATGTGTCATAGAAGGTGAATCATTAGGAAATTTTACCTGTATTGGAGTAGTCATTCATCGATCTGGCTAGAAGAACATTTGAGATCTATAAATTCTTATGCAGTTCGCTTTAAACTTCCCATAAAATAATGATAATATTATTAATTATTGTCATTGTTCTATTGTTAAATTACAATTTTTAGGATAAATCCGTTATATGAAATTGTTAGTCTCGCGGAAAAATCGCTTGGTGCAGATGCATACACAGATGTCTCATAATAAACTTAAGCTTTCTAGAAAGTATGTTTTGTAGTCATCATAATTAATAAGTTTTCTTAAAAGTGCATATATTGATACCTATAGTTTATATATAACTATAAAAATTCCAGATGCTGATTTTTTCTTCCTATAAGCTCTTACAACTAATGAAAACATCAGAAGCTTTCTATGTATATTTTTGATAAACTAATGATTCTTTCTAAATTTATTTTAAAGAATATGCAAGATCGGAAAAATCCATACGTTATCTCAAAATATATGCATACGGCTGATATAGTCGATGCAACTGTAATAAGTGTATGTATGACTCTTGTGGAGTGATGAAAAAAAAAACATTTCAAAACTAATTAACTCCACAAAACGTCAGAGACATCAATTACAAGCTTAGGAGAAGAATCCCAATAGCTGTAGTTACGCAATAAGTCGGAGCTAATTCAGCTGGTTCGCAGGTGATGTTTCCCGCGCCAAGTTCTGTTAGACGTATATTTCTCGCAATATTGAGGAACGCCGTTTAATACTTCCCCGTTATATTCCTAATTATATACTTTGTTTAATTTCATTTTTTTTAAAGCATTTATAATATATAGCGACTTAAAATTCTCAATTTATTTTAAATATTCTTATAAGATTTTTATATTTAACCGTGTTTATGTAATTACAATGTATGGTTAGAGATATCTCACTGTTGTTACTGTTTGTTGCTGTTTTTATTTCCAGTTATAGACTAATAAAATCATTTGGAAATAACGCCTGAACATAGCCGAAGCCATGATTACAAGAATATATATATATATATGAGCTCAATTTTAATGCTGATTAGTTATTATAAGGTAATATAGTGATATATCGTGCTTCAGCGAATTCGGAATACAGTAACGTTGTTTCAACTGAAACTCTAGCTCAATATTTATACCGACTATTGCAAAATTTAAATTCAATCATATGAAGACTTATAATATACTGCTATAGCTATTCATTTAACATCGATAATTAAAGATTAACCTTATATATTATGGGGCAATTATTAAATATATATTTTTGGTGCCGGAAATAGATTATATGTGATATACTATAACTAGTTCACATATATGTTAATTTCTTACAATATTGCTTGCAATTGATCAGATATTCTTTTATTACAATCTACTTTTAAATTTGGTATGTCGTCCAAGAAGAAAGAACTATGGTGATAAACACGAAATAAATATACAATTTTATTGAATCTGTGACCAAGTAGAGAGCTTGAGATGACTAGATATATATCGAATAAAGTAACTAATTATATGACCATGATCAATCAAAATATTAATGAGACTAAGCTTTCTGCTGCGTTTTTGGATGATTGTGTACGTTTTGGTTTACGGGTGGTTTACCGATCGCATATATTTGGGATATATGAAATGCTATAAAGTAAACTAATTGTAATTAACGGTATATATCGATATCAATATACATTACTATTTACAAGAAATAGTTAACATTCTATTTGAAACCAGTAATCCTCATTATGAGCTTTTAAGAGAAAAATATAATTAATTATAGTCTCAAGACTCTCAACTATAGTAAAGTTAAATGTGAATTATATTAAAATTGGTTGCAACACAACGTCAAAGTCAAGTCACAACGAAGCTCAAGATACAACTTGGTGCATGCAATATTGATCTTGATCAGTGCATAATATGCATATGTATACCATTTATATAGTCATCACGATACTTTACTATAAAACATTAATGTAACGTATCATATCTTTTAATGTGATTTCATTACTCCTTTAATAGTCTCTGGTTAATCTCCATTGCTTTTATATAGATGAAAATAGACCTTCTCAATTATATAATCTTATACCAAACTTATTCCTATTGAATTTCTCTCGGATATCCCCCGGATTTATAAATTCTTTAATAATAGTCATTTAAAAGATTTGCCTAATTAAAGAAAATTACCATTTTCACGATCATCAGTTGGACCCTTCCTTTTCATCTGGGGTAGTGCATTTTATTGATCATAACAATATTTATAACAACATCGCGATCGTGAAATATAGTAGCTGCAAAAACAGAATGCCACTGACGAAATCTGTCCTTGAACTGACACCAAATTTAAACGATGTTACAAGTACCTCGAATATTTTTGACGATCCATCATATTACTATGATACAGACTCAGCGCGTACGAGTACCTCAATCGAAACCTTAAGTAGTCAAAGTACTTGTGCTATACCTCTTTATGGTACAAGTACCACGAATACTGATCATAATCACACAGAATCATTTTCGATAAACCAGTATTATCTAGGAAAAGTGTCTTCTAACAATCAACATAGTGTTTCCTTTCCAGAAGTTATGAGAGATATTTTGAAAAATCAAAAAAAGGGAGAAAATTCACCTTCTAGCATCTCATCTAACAATGAATTAAGTTTCCAATTGCAAACAGAATCAAGATCTGTCTTATCATTTGCTATTGGGACGGACGGAATGGAAGATAATCATATACCGGCGGCCATAGATAACTATAAAACTTATAATTCAATGTATTTGCATAATCCAGAAAATTATGTGGAATATAGATATCCTTCTGAGGTTTATGAACATGTTCGTGAATCTTTCAGATATACACAAGGTTTTCATGGTCTTCTTGCTTATTTAGAGTCCAGATTTAATAAAAATTACATTATAGATATAGCCAAATCTATGTCAAGATACAGGCCTAGTATAATTGCTTGTACAAGGAATCTAAAAGAAGAAGATTTAATCTTCATGGAAATTTGCTTTCAACGAACATTATTAGAGTACCAACGGTTTATATCAATATCAGGAACACCTACAATAATATGGCGACGTACTGGTCAAGTCGCTTATGCAGGTAAAGAGTTTTCAATTTTAACGGGGTGGACGCAAGAAAAGTTATTAACGCAAACTACTTATATAATTGAGCTAATGGATGATGAATCTGTTCTTCAATATTTTAGAACTCTTTCAAAACTTACTTTCGGTGACTATAAAGGCGCCTCAATGTCCCATTGTACTCTATTAACTCCAAATAAAGAAAGAATTCGAACAACTTTAATGATGACTATGAAACGAGATGTATTTGGAATACCAATGATGATAATAGGAAACTTTTTACCAATATTAAGTTAAAGGAAGGATAACTATTATAGATCTGACAATGGCACCCTTTTTATATTTTCAGTTTTATGTAAATAATTAAATATCATTACTCATTTTATTGACAGTTACTACAAATGAGTTGTCACAGACCATGTTGAACTTGTATCAAGAGTCATTTCTTCTCTAATTACAATTAACAACTAATTACACATGAAGCTTCAATAATACGGTACTAAGTAATCTTCTGCTATTGATATGCTTCGGTCTTTATACGAATTAGCGAGATACAAACTTAAGGATATAATAACATGCTCGGACTCTTTGTCCGACGGAAGTATTACATACATATATAATAGGAGGTGAAGAAAATCATGACTTATTCTGTAAACCTAAGCTGATTACTTTACTCTATCATGTTTTGGTTAACAAAGAGCTTACCAGTTGGTTACCAAACCCACAATTATCCCTATTTAGTTGTCCTTAAAATCTTTGGAATGATAAACTATATAATTATAAAGCATGTTTTCTTAATTTAAAATGGATATGGAACCGGTTCCAGAATTAATATTAAATATACTTGTCACCAACATCCTCTAAGATTACCTCAAAACGGCAATGAAATAATCAAGATAGTTTCTGATACAAGACTTAACTTTATAATGTTAAGTTATACATGTATATGTTATTTGTGTTGGATCCTCTATCTAATCTATATTAATTGTATACGAAATAAATATTTTATTTATTTACCAGAATAAGTGAATTGTACTGAAATCGATGCATCAATTGAAAGTTCATAAGCTTGCTATTTTTCCCTGATAAAATCCTTTTCATATCACCATGGAAATGAGAAAAGATCGTCAATAGGACATTCGAACAACAAAGGTGTTGTAAAGGACGTTAACAAACAATATAAAGCCTCTCTACAATCCTCGGAAGAGCAATCACCAACTGTTGGCCCAAATCTTGTTTTAAATTCGTAAAACTTTTGTGCCACTGTAGGATTAACTCGAATTTCCTTGGCAGCATTATGCCAAAATGTTGCATTTAAAGGAGCATTTGCTGGCCATGTGCCATTAACATCATAAACATCTCTAGCTGAATATTCAAATTCCCAAACCAATTCAGTAATATCATCGGGATCCGAGAAAGTATCATTTAGCTTTGTATAATAATTATATGCATTTATAACAGAATATGAATTTGAATCGATTTCATAATATCTAAAAGAAGGATTATTATCGGTAAATGTCGATAAAGATTGAGAAATTAAACCAACATTTAAAGCCGTCTCAGCTGATTTTTCGGTTGCATTATTAGCATACATTACAGCAAATTCATCATAATGAGTGTGCCCATAGAATATAGCAGCAATCGTGGATGGAGAAAATCTTTCTACCACTTTTGTGAAAGACTCAGATACAATTGGAAGAGTATCATCATATCCAATAGGAATATGAGATATAATCCAAACCCTTTCTCCAATTAACTCAGAAGCACTCAACTCATCAATTAAAAATTGTAATGTACCAAATTGATCTGGATGTGTCATATTGTAGAAGGCATAAACGTTTTTTTTATAGAATGTATTTGAATTGTAAGAAATTATCTTAAGACCTGGTTTAGGAGTAATGGAGAATCCAGCATAATGTGTTTTAACTTCCATCTTTTTATCATTTTTAATCCATCCATAGTCGGTCCAAAGATCAGCAAACAAATCAGCATTCCAATTATGTTTATTTTCAAATCCAGAGTTCTCTGGTGCTAATTGACCGTAAGGGAAACAATCATGATTACCTAAAGTGGCATAAACTGGAATATCTTTCAACGCCTTTTTCATGTCCTTAAAAACTCTAGCTTCTCCTTCTATAACATTTTCTAGCGTAACAAACTCTTCACGACTATGATCAACTAAGTCGCCGGTATAAAGAGTAAATTCAAAATCAAGATTTTCATTATCACCCAAAGACACTGCTCCTCGCAAGCCATCTTGAATCATTATTTCAGGGAGATCACAACTGTAAGATCCCCAAGGAAGAGCAGGCACTGAAATCTCACCTTTTGGGAGGTGTTTGTTATATGAATTTTTAGTGCAACACATTGTAGTGTCAGTACAGTTAGCTTCTTGTCCAGCTTCATAATCTAGGCTGAGATGAAAATCGGATAAATGAAGAATATTGAAAGTTTCACCAGATTCTTTAGGTGTTGTAACATTATCAGGTTTTGGTGGTAACATATATGAAATATCAATATTTGGAGTAGCTGGTAATGGACATGCCTTACTCATTTGATAATAACAAAAATAATCACCATCTATACTATATAAATCCATCAGAGTCAATGCATTTGCCATATCCCCACCTCTGGTGGAAGCATGAACCGTTGCTTCCCCAAATGTAGCATCACATGCCATTGGTTTTTTGCCTTGTACTTCTTCGCACCACCTTGTAAATACTTCACTAAATAATTCGGTTCTTTGCAATGCTAAACTTTTTCCAAAATTCATTGTTTCACGACATATCTCACATTTTGATTGAGTCGAATTCCCAATTTTATAAAGAGTTTCAAGGGCATTTTGGACAATATCTTCCTCCTTCCGGCTTAAAAAACTTGGCCAATATTTATCTACCAAATTTGAACCAGCAACAATTGAAGTAAACGTCAACCCAATAAATGTCTTTATAAGCATATTGAAATTGATCAATGTTGTGAACCCAAATATCAATATATTTTTAATGATTGGTTTAGATCTAGAATCTTAAAGCTGAAATTTTCATTTGCGGAATATTTAGCCTTTTATAGTTACTTCAGAATGTCGAAGACTAATATTATGATATTCTTATCAGCCGGATATCGTATCAAAGCTTCCATGTTTTTGATTTCACCAATTGAATTGCAGTAAAAAAAATGTGTTTGGCTTGATGCAGTTTATACAAGAAATCCTTACCGAGGAAATAATAGCCTTGTGCCGCACATGTTTATAAACTACATCTTACATAATTAATTGCAATATTGGTGATATAAATTACATATCGATATAGCTAATTTGATGCATTTCGTCGATTAGCAGATTTTGAAAAATTTGGAATATCTACCAATATGTGATTTATTGAGAAATGAATTGAAACAGGTATCCATTGACTCATTCTTTAAATCTCGTTACCATAGTTTCCTATAAGGTTAGATTTTGACAGTACCTGGCCTGTTGAGTTACCTAGATTTAATAAATCTTCTCCTTCTTCTTCTTCAGTGGTTGAGTTAAAATGATTACATTTATCTTTTGAAGCAATTACTAGTTGTTTTTTATAGCTAGATTTAGCTACACCTATGTACCAGTATAGTTTGAAGTGACGATACACAATAAAGAAATTAAAAGTACGTAGATATATACGATTTCTTATAATCAAAAGGTATAACCATTAATATTATAAAATTTCAATAGGCCGAATTAGTTATTTTAGTTATGATTATAAATACAGCAAATCTCTAACAATGGAAATCAATAATTCATAAAGATAAAAAATCATAACATGGTATATTATTTATCATTAACCCCAACATTAAAATGAAACACAATCAAATGCATTTTATATATTATATATTGATTGTTTGAATTCCTTATTTGAATTCAAGGATTCAATAATAAAGTCTTAATATCGAAAAAGCACAATTTGTAGCTAACCCAGCTAAAATAGCCATCCTCTGTCTTTTTGAATATAAACTTGATTCTCTCATGAAATAAACAGATAAAAGTCCAAGGAAAAATCCCATCATTATGCCTAACAATAAATCTTCATTGCCACCCAATGCACTACTACCCGCTGCATTTGCGAACTCATCATCACCTGGTCCAGCACCACTTTCTATCCATCTTTCTTCTAATGCTCTAACATCAGCATCACCACCCGCTAGTGAGCCACCATATAAACTTGAAAATTGTCTTCTTAAATCTGCAATTTCCTGCTCCGTAAACCCAGCAGTTCGTAATCTGTCAAATCCAATAGGTGCTTCACTTGTACTTTTCTCTGGTTGTGTTGCATCTAGCTCATTTTCTTTTATTAGCTCCTCTGGAGTTAAATTATCACCAACTAGACAATGAATATAAATCTTTCTAGGTTCATTATCTTCCGGCTCAGATCCATTTGAAGCTCCTTCTTTATTAATCCTTAACACGTCCCGTAAGAAATTCGTCTTCTCACTAATTATCCTACCTCCATGAATTAATTTTAATCTTCGTTCTTTTATTTCTGGGTGCTGATTCCGAATCTTATTCTTAATCCACACAGATGTGATTTGATTTGCACTTGTAGACGGCAGTTCTAAATCTGGCAGTACGCCATTACTGAAACGAATTATAGGATTTACCAATGTTATTTTAGGAACTACCCGAACAGGATTTAAATTGGAGGCTGGTGGTGATGAAGCCGCTATCGGATTTGTCTCCTTTTCTTTACCTTTACCATTACCTTTAACATTATTGCTATTTTCTAAGCGGCTATTGAATGAAATATCACTTCTAGATAATGGTAGTATATTTGCTTTTGATTTACCATTTGATCTGAATGGATTACTCATCGGAATGTAAAGGCTTATATGACAATAAATTAGGTCAATTACCGATTTCAAATTCTGTATTTACTTATCTAAACGTCGGGTAACCTATAAAGAAAAACAATTTTGTAACTAATTAAACTATGAAACTTCACGGCTTAGTTACAGCTCTAGTGGCCTAAAGGTAAGGCGCCGCTTTCCGGAGGCGGCGATTGTGGGTTCGAGTCCCATCTGGAGCTAAGTTTTTGGTGATTTTGACCTATTTTTTTAAAAAAAACATTCCTACACGTCTTGTTAAACGTATCAGGTATAAGAAAGTTTTTTCAGGATGACAGATTTATTGACTAGTTTCCCTGTAATATTTACGTATATTCTTATATATCCTGTTCTGTCTTCCAGTAGTTTAAACTTGACTTTATTCAATCAAAACATGTTCTTATTTTTAAGTTAATACCTTTTAGTTAGATTTAGGATTCTCTTTTATATTGTACTTATGCAATGTTAATCTCATCTTTCAGTGCTGTAAGGTCTTATTATACACCTTTGAATTAATTTTTGTAGATAGAAATGGCAGTACATAGGGTTAGGCCCTATATAATCTGTGACTTCCGTCTGTGATTGAAAAATTCATCTGCGTATATTTCAGTACACCACAGGTGAGCACATAACATTAACAACTCACATTATTAACCTCGAATCTATAAACGACAAAAATGGCTAAAGTTTCACAAGGTATGTGCTTGCTAATTTTATTGTATAATATTGATATGATATACGAATGAATGAAGTCAGGGAACCAAATTAAGGGGAGTTGAACAACAATATTACAATATAACAATAATGCTGGGTGAAAAATGAAAGAATTGTGAAGGAAGTACTTAAACAAATGTTCAAAAGAATCAAAATCAGAAAAATATCTATTTTAGTATAGAATATACCATGCTTTTAAACTTTTCTGGACAGATATAGATACCAAAGATAAGTTGAATCTGAAACAATCCCATTTGATAAATCCGTATTCATCTTCATTATCATTATCATACAACATTATATTTAATGCTCAATTATATTAACAATATTGTTAGACGTTTCAAGTTCAAGAAGAAAGGCTCGTTACGCCCACTTCAACGCACCATCTTCAGTCAGACGAACTATTCTCTCTGCTCCATTATCAAAGGAACTCCGAGAGAAATACAAGGTCAGATCTATCCCAATCCGTAAAGATGATGAAGTTTTAGTTGTCCGAGGTTCCAAGAAAGGTCATGAAGGAAAAGTCACAACTGTCTACCGTTTGAAGTTTGGTGTTCAAGTCGAAAAATTAATCAAGGAAAAGGCCAATGGTGCCAGTGTTCCATTAAACGTTCACCCTTCTAAAGTTGTTATCACCAAATTAAAGCTCGATAAAGACAGAAAGGCCATCCTCAAGCGTAAAGGAGGTGTTGATGCCGAGTAAAATTAGCGAAGTCAAAATGACCACAATTACAAAATGGTTAAAAGTATTTAGACGATATATATACTCTTAATGTTTTACAATATTCACATCTTACTATATTTACAATTTCAACCGTAAACATAATACTAGTATTATTTATCGTTTGTCTTAATTTCTGTTTAATTAATTTCTTTAAATCTGATAAATTCAAAATTCGTATGCTAATTGTAACACCCGTACGTCAGATGTTATAAGTTTAAATCTCCTGCTAAATATAAACCGTCTTCCTGAACATCCACGTCTTCCAAAATGAGTGATTCGGATGGTCTTGAGGTTGAATTGACATATGGATTGGGTGCATCTGTCCTCAAACCTTTGGAAAATGGCTTAGGATCCGGGGATCTTACGTTGAATACTTCATCCCGTCCTTCTCCCGCACTACTTGAGGCCCTTAACACTTCATTAGAGAAGATTGATGGAAACAGTTCTTCCAGGAAGATAAAAAGAAGAAATGACACTGAAGTTGATGCTATTCATAATACTTTATCTCCGTATCATATCTCTCCGGCCCAACCCTACTTAACGGAATCCGGACGATTGTTCCACGCAGGGAGGTTGTGTATTATTTTAGTCGGTTTGCCGGCGCGCGGGAAAACACATTTAACTGTATCACTAACAAGATATCTACGCTGGTTAGGTGTGAAAACACATCCCTTCCATATGGGTGATTACCGAAGAAGATTTTTAAGTGATGATGATATGCGTGATGAATATTTTGCCGTAAATCCATCCAAGGAAACAACATCTATCATCCAAAAAGTCTTTGATGAATGTATGTCTGACATGGCCAAATTTTTCAATGAACACGGCGGTCAAGTTGCTATATTTGATGCCATTAATGGTAGAGAATCAGAAAGAAAGTCATTAGTGGAGACATTTGGAAAACAAAGCATCAGAACCTTATTTATCGAGTCTTTAGTAACCGATCCTGAACTTATTATATCAAATGTTAAACAAGTTAGAACTTGCCCAGATTATAAAGGTTGGAATGTTGAAAAAGCTGTTGAAAATTATTTAGTTAGAATATCTAAAAAAATTAATGATTATCAAGAAATTAAAGAATCTGAATCTTTAAGTTATATTAAGATTATTAATTTTGGTCAAAAAATGACTGTTAATAACTTAACATTTGGGTATTTATTAAATCGAATTGTTTTTTATTTACTGAATGCAAGAATCAAATCTGGATGTGTTTATTTTGCAAGAGAAGGAAAAGTTGAAAAAGTTGAAACAGAAAAACCACAAGCCAATACTACTACATCTGACAAATCTTCTACTAATATCAAAACGGATTTCTCTCTATCTGATGAAGGAATTGAATATTCAAAAACTCTCGCTGAGGTAGTATTAAAAAAACTCGAAGAAAGAAGAAATGAAGAACGACAATTAGATAATGATGTTAGTGTTGATTTAAATGTTAACGATATTAAAGCAGTGACTGATGAAAGTTATACTGATCCTAAATCTACTAAATCTGCCGAATCATTAACACCGGTTGAATCTAAAGCTCCGGAAAATATTAATGATGAAGAAACTAATTTTGCTATTTGGACTTCAACACGTATAAAAAGCCGTGAAACAGCTCAATTCTTTGAATCGAAAGGAATACCGATTAATCAAAAATCGCAATTGAAAGATTTAAATCAAGGTGATGTTGCAGGTCTCACGCATTCAGAAATTGAAGAAAAATTTCCCAATGAGTTAAAAAAGCATGAAGAAAATCCATATCATCATCCTTTCCCAAGAGGTGAATCATATCATGATGTAGCTGTTAGAATGGAACCATTGATATTAGAAATGGAAAGAATGCCCGGTGATTTATTAGTAATTGCCGATGAGTGTGTTTTAAGAGTTTTATATGGTTATTTAATGGCTTGTTCTGTAACTGATATACCACATTTAAAATTTCCTGAAAATGAAATTGTTGAAGTGAGATTTAATGCTTATGCTAATTATGCTCATAGATATCAAATTTATGATAAGTAATGATTATTAATGATAATAAAAAATAAAATATAAAAAAATTATAAATAATTGATTCGAATGCTTTTTTTTTTTTTGATATTTCTTTGAATAATTACGATGTACTACTGTATACAATTTATACCAAGTGAGTTAATTGAAATTAACGCGTATAGCTATATAATCTGAAATCTATGCATCTGCCATCTATCGATATCTGTGGATATATTATCAACATTTTCTATGTACTATATGGCAATAAGGCCTTATAAGAGTAGTTATAACTTGTAGTTTTTAAATCCTATATCCTGGGTATACCCTATTATTTTTAGCAACTGTAGTATAATACTGCTATAGTTAACGTCCATAGAGCGATAGATATTACCTAACGTTTTTTTTATTGATTACCATTGATATTGTTATACATAGTACATACCAATTCCAATTGTATGAACATGTACTGCACTGTACATATGCAATTGTATTGCAATTACCTAGATATTGAGAGTGAGCTCAAGTCACTTAATTATTAAATTTATATGATACAGTATGAAAATCAATCGTATACGTAAATACTGATATTGTTTAATGTATACGTAGATCTGAGTGATATAGGTTAATAACTTAATATGGCCCTATATAGACTATATAATATCTACATTTAAGATTATATGCCTACCTTATTAATTAATATGAATGATCTATATCTACAACTGCATATATTAATCATGATCAGTTTAATTTTATGGCTATGTCTATATTTAAAAAATCAACTTTTATAACCATTGGAACTTAAGAGTACCCATAACCATCTCTATCGGATTATCTTAAATAAATGTAGTTAAAATATTGATCTTGTATTACAATTTGCAATTGAACGAAATAAGGGTATCTTATTCTATAGCTATGTATACGAGATCATTAAAACCACAATATATATTATTATCAGCTTATATATAAAGTTAACGTTGTACAATTTGTTCCAGTAGTACTTCAATAACTGAATAATAGTTTTATCGTATTTATATGACTCTTTAAATTTAAATTTTGTTATCTATAACGAATTTTAAACTTGAAAAACTTATGTATGCCTGCAGCTGCTTTTATAATCAATTGGTCAATTGCAAGATCAAAAAATTGTTCGTTAAAAGGTTGATCATCAATGATTCATGATCATAATTAGTAAACTTTTAATTAGCTAAATCATACGAAGAACTTGTAAATAAGCTAGTGCTACAAATAAATAATAATCGATGAACTACAGTCATTTAAAGTAATCATTGTTAGCGTTATTACCAAGAAATCCGTACAGTATCATCACTATTATCAACTATTCATATAACACTGTAAATCTTGTGATCATGTTTGTATGTATATATATGCATATATTCAAATTGGGTATAACTGGAATTTATACCTTGCATATAAATAGTTCACAATAGAACTTCATATTATACATAATATTAATATATATAATATCATGTAATTATGATTATAAAATGCATATATTGTATCTTGGTAAACATTTATTGATGATATTAATATCTTCTAACTATTAATATGACAATAATATTAATCAATATATGTTATGCTGCATCCATGACTGTTTAATTGTTCATAAGGGCGTATTAGAATTCCCTAGTTAAGTATAACCATGTTAATTATATGACATATAAGACTTATACTGACCATTCTTAGATAGTAAATTTAAATGTTATAGTTTGTGATATGATATATTAGAAAATGTTTCCAATTACAAAATGTAACAATATTGAATGCAATTTCTATTTATTCGTCCTTTTGCTCTTTAAACGCAACTAATCTCTGCATAGATATATATGCATGGTCATCTAACTCTAAGCTAAGTTAATATTCTTGGACATACTACGATTTTAATATCGTTGTATGCAATTAAACTGGAACTTCATGATCAAAATCAAGGGATTCTCAATCATGTAGAGTCCAATATTTTATCCACAACTTCAAGTTTTTAAACTAATATATTTATAATTATGCTATATATAATTATTATAGAATTTATGATCTAAAATAAAGTTTAAGCGAAAAAGATTATTCACTAGTTTTAGAAATTGCAAAGTTTTGAAAATGATCACGAAACCTAAGCAGAAAGAAAATAATCCAAAAACAACTAAACCCTATATATAGATATGCCTATACATTAAATAAAAAGAATGCTATCAAAGCCTCTTACTCTTGATATTAACAAACGCAGTAGCTTGATTGGGAGAAATAAAAACAGTAACTCTAGCTAGTCAACTGATACTATGTAGTATCAAAAAAATTTAAAAATAAACCCAGGAATCCTGGCCTGAAAATTCGTTTATAGAGAACGGAATGTCATTTGATGATGTTGATTGGAATAAAACAATTTGAAAGGTCTGGTCTGATATACTTCTTTGTTGATCGACATTAATTGAGCAACATATAACTTCATACCTAACTAATAGTTATATGGTTGACGACCTATAGTTCTAGCTTACTGAAGTTCCACTCTCTTGTAAAATTTGAAGCTAGGAATTCAGCTCTATTGGATTTCCAGATTTCATATTCATCTTTAATAGTGATAGCGACATGGACCTCATCTTTAACATAAAAATCCCGAATGATAGGCAATTCAATAAACCAACTAATAAAACCAACTTCTCTCAAAAGTGCCAAGATAGAGAAGTAAGCCATACCACATACAGCGCCACATAGAATTCCAACAATAATTTGTTTCTTGGAGTGATAATGCAAATAAAATCTGGAATAGCATACAATGAAGCATGATGAGCAAAACATAGTAATTGATGCTAATTTCATTGGTAATCCCACATCATTCCATTTGTAAATAACTCTTAAGATATAATAAGTTGAATAAAATCCCATAAATTGTGAATGAGAACTTGGCATACCGTAACCTTTTCCAATTAATTTATTACCTTCTGAAGCCTGTTCTTCATTTAACATTGTAGGTCTTTTCTCTTTGAATACCTTTTTAAGATACCGGTTGACAAAATCATTACCAAATTGTGCGCAGAAGCAAATCAATGCCTCTATATCTCTATCAACAATAAACCAAGACACATAATGCACTAGAATGAAAACTGGTAGCATTGAGATCCAGGCTAAATACCATGATGCCCCATCATTTGGATCATAAAGAACATTTGTATGCTTCAATGGAACTGGATCGTACCCAATGTCTCGAGAAATATCTGATACTTTGGTACTCTTTATCTCTTTTGAATCTTTGAAGTTTTTATCTGACATTAGCTGGAAATTAATGTTATAGTTGAATTAGGTTTGAGATATCGATGGTTTAAAGCACAGTGGTTGAGGTTGAAAAAAAACTAGATTGAGGTGGATATATGCCATATAAATACTCATCAATATCGCCAAACATTGTAGTTGCTATATCCATATTAGGGGTTAATTATTTTTGATTCATGAACGTATTTTATAATTATTTATAGCTTATAACTAAATCATGTATGTTTCATCCGGTTTCCTGGTTAAGAAAATTGTACTTCTAAAACCGTTACATCTGCTTAAAAATATAGTAGTTGGATTAAAAAGTTTCAATGATGATGTTCTGCAGGTATATCCTAATTTTTATGATTAAAATTCTATCAAAATTGCAAAAAGGGAAACTACATCTGCAGTGATTCTGCACTAAACGAAAGTTATTTCTGTGGAAAAACTACAGTACTGGTAGTCACATAATTGTGACTTAAAATTAAAAGATTCCTGAGCTTGAATTTAATCCCAGCTATAATAATGTCAAAATGGGGCAATATTCAGACATCAATCGCTATGAAATTTAATTATAACTAACCTTCAGTTCCAATTATATCGTTTATATATGTTTATAGAAAACATAAGTTAATAAACTTGCTGTATATTCATGCATAGATACATAATCCATTATTAGCCTAACGTTATGTAGGCAAATACATGTATATGTATTAAATTATAATATTTATAACCAGATTGAATGTTTTGGACTTTTTCTCTGAAGTTTTTGATTGTTTGAAACAGATGCTCTGTTATATTAAAATTGCAAGGAATAAAAATCCTTGATTGCCAAAGTTGAACAAAGATTCACAAATAATAAAATATTTTTCACGCCTTGATGTTGACAAGTTTGCGTATTTATCAAATAGACAATATTATAACCTAACTAGTAATTGCCTTAAGATTAATATTAGATATAGACTATGTGCACTATAGTGGTGTTAAATCGATATCTGATGGGTGAAAGCTTTTATTTTTCTAATAAAAAGGAAGTTCAGATCAATTGCAATTGCAAACTCAAATCCCAATATATTATGCAACTACATTAATGCCCATGCCAATCTTCTTTATAATTACTATACTTTCAATGATTATGGAAAGTACAGAAAAGTAGATGCCAATATCAAAAATTCGATCTTTTTCTCCTTCCTACGTATACTAATTATATAGCGCCCTGGATAAAACAAAAAAAATATTTGCAAAATGGTATTGAATCTTGGTGCTAACTAGCAAGTTATATGAATATATTTATAATCAAGGCACATTTGAGCTCGAGTATATACGAGAGTTGTTACGTACATATTATGTACGGATCTGTCGACCAACCAATATCTTTTTAAATTTACAATTGCAAAAGTTAGCCAATTGATTGCAGTCATATAAGAGTCAATAATATATATTAACATTTTCTTTGGAACACGATGTTTTGAAACCAATTGCAATGTATAAGTATAATGGAGATTTACAAATGTAGTTATATAGCCACGTTAGTAATGTTTATTTTGAAACTATAATTTTCTGTAATTATACAATTGAATTCCACAAAAGGATTGAAAGTATTCACATAATCATACATCGACGAGGGTGATTGCTATATTTGTTTTCTAACCCCATATTTTTATCTTGCAATTGGGATATTTATATGTATGATCCGAATTGAGCGTACTCACAACTACTCAGTGTCAATGAACTTGTTTACTTACTTAGTTATAACTATATATCAATTGAATGCTTAAGCTTCAGTTATAAATGGAACTTTAATTGCGATTGAAGTCGATGCTATATTTTGCCATATCGATTTATAGCTACAGCTAACTCCTTAAATGTTATATGACTAGATCTGAAAAAACATCCAACCAAGGAATTATATATTTTATTACTCTAGATCTAATATTACTTATAAACACATTAGCTGATAAATAGATTAATATTATTTAGTTTAAAACGAGTAGAATCACTGTAGATCTAGAACAGCAATGTATTGGAGTAGCAATATGGTATAGAATCTATAGATCCAGCTAGCGCTATAAATATGAGAGTATATTTTTATTATTAAGCCCTCTGCAGCTAATTTATAGTATAACCCTAGGCCAGTCCAAGATACACTCAATGGCCAATATAATTACACTCGTTTAAAGATCGTTTAACATTTTAAATTTGTAATTTCACATTTCCAGTTTTATCTCATCTTTTACTTAAACTATCTAATTTTTCAATGTCTTAAAGTCAACAATATTAATCAATGCTATTTGCATTTGAGATCTAATTACAATTATAGATAATGCATAGATATAGAGACTTATATACATAGATATTTATAACAATTAATGTTGCATATTTAGCTATAGAGAGCTCAAAGTATATTTTCCTCGATTTGGGTTATTCATAACTATAAAGAGGGTTAATATTAGTGCCAGAAGATTGAGTACTGCAACCTTTCTATTTCAAGAAACTTAAGTAGTCAATTGGCAAGCAATATAACATACCTGTACTTATAGTCTTATACTCATCGATATAAGCCGTAATCGCTATTGAATATTATGTTGGAAACATTACATAGACATTGTACACATAATTCACAACATTTTCAAATTAATCAAGCACATAAACTGATATATAAATTATTATGAATATAACCTATCTCTTCCTGGTATTGTTTTAATTCACATTTCCGACAATATCAAGCAAAAAAAGGCGAAACTTAAAATTTAAAGTTTCTATATATCGAATAAAGTCTGAGACTGTAATTTGTAATTACAATTGGATTATAGCTACATGGCAAAAGGTCATCGATATATTATCTAATATTAATTATCATCTTTTTTGTCAAATTGAATATCTCAAATTTATAACAGTGTCATTAAATGATTCCAGAAATATAACATCGATATCGGGCTCCTTCTAATAGCACTTGATTTATAAATAAAATATTTCTCCAATTAATATCGCGCATACTTTAAACCATACATGGAACTATAATCTATAGCTAAGCTATACACTAGGATTAATAATAATCAATAATATATTAATATTATCATCAATTTATCACTTAATTTCAGCTTGTATAGGCTATATTATAACGAATGTTCATAATTGTACAAAACGAATTTGATTAAATTGACTATAGCTGCAATGTTACGATCAATAGATATATAACATCTTATTTCGATAATTAATTTTCAATAACAAACTGATTAAAAAGGTAGAGTAGGTAATTGGTATACATTATATGCATCCTAATACATTCACAAAGTTTCGAAGATATTTTCACCCTAAACTTGGAAGTTTATGATATCGATTTAGTCGCTAATTACATTACCTTATAATTATAATTATGATATATCAAATCTAAATTTATTTTAATTATAATTAATATGCACAGTCGACAGCGCTAGCCATGGTTTCTACAGGCTTTTATTTTACGATAATTTATTCAAAATCAGTTTTAATTTTCACATGAAAACCTCTCAACTCGCAATAACAGTGGTAAGCTGGCCACTGGCTACTGGCAACTTGGCAAGTGGTAATTGGTAAATACATTTTGAACAAGGATAATACAGTCGGTATTACCCGGTACTAATCTACAAAAAATGGATCCTGCAATAACTTTAACTATTGAAAACTATGGTACTTTTGTTTGTTTCCAATTGCAATTTGCAACCAGTTCTTTTTTGTGCTCAAATAGATAAAAGTTTTTATTCAGTGCCGTCTATTAATTTAGTTTTAATTTGACCAAGGCCCATAATCAGTGGACCGATTCTGTCTAATACCGTGTATGCTATATTTTTTTTTTTCATTTCAACTTAACACATTATTGTGCTAAACAGTTAAATTAACGCAATCTAGAGATGCCCTCTATTCTTTGGTAGGCGTGGATGGTGGGCTTATCCTCAATATATGATATCTTTTAAGTTTTATAGTTACATATATATGCTGTATAAGCTTATATTCTTATATGGTATAAGCTTATATTCTTAGACATTTTTATTTCATCCTACAGCTGCGATGTTGATATATTTGCAATGTGTATGTTTGAATGGGGTAAATAATTAAAACGTTATAATAATCGTATATGGTTTTTCCACCAACAACCGCCCATTCTCTAACAACCGTCCAGATATATGCACCATAAGAAACATAAACCTAATTATAAAACTTTTTTTAAATTTCAACAAAATTGATTATCAATATAGAATGTAAATATATTTAATTAGACAAAGGAGAATCTGATAGATACCTTTTTATAGAACTTAGAAGTCTCCGGTGTCGCTCAACTGGTGGAATACGTAGGGATGGAGGCATATGCATGTTCTTTGCATAATTCAACATTTCCACCATTTCTTTTATATGCAGATGTTAAGAATGGGACAATTTTGAAAATCCCCTCACACCTCAGTTTTCATTATAGCAGATGGCGTTTAAAATTTCCAGTGGATTAGGCGTTTTAGATTGTATGGCTCTGGAACATCGATATCTATGAAGTAGAGCCTATAGGACTCAAACACATACAGAAGATGAGCAGATTATATCAGTATTCGAATGTTCTTCCACAAAATCTGCCAACCGGTTCATATATCTTTCATCAGCCCCTTTATTGAAACTTTTGTATGTAATATGCTTAGACGTATTTTCAATTGGTTCAGCTGTGATTTTTCCATTATTGCACTTCTTCAAGACTTTTTCTGGAATTGAATGGTGGTACACCAGTATATTTTGATACAAGAAACTGTGTTTTGGAGGTCAATGCCTAATTTAAACACTTATCATATATTTAATCTATATAAGCATGTAATATCTGACCAGAGAGATGTAGATTGTCTGAGTTATTGGTGTAGTTTCTTACGCGGTGCATATCGGTTGTTAGGGAATTGGCGAGTGGATAATACTGGATATACCATATCATGAATCATTATGTATATTGGTTTTCTAGATCCATGCAAATATGGCCAGCAATAATAGCTCTAAAAATTGGAAGCTTTTATATAAATCGAATGTTTTTGTTATTATAATTTCATATATTTTGAGTTATAGTATGTGTTGTTGTGCGGCTGACAGTGAAAGCCATCACCCTATGACAGTAGATCCATCAATTAACTCAGTGATGTTTTGCAACCGTTCATTAATTAACGTTATAATAATTAAGATATATGTATTATGTTCTAGAAACCTACAGATAAATTTCCCTAGTGGTTCAATTATCATATGCTATTATTATTTCGTAGTTGCAGAGTTTAAGCCAGTTAAAGCAAAAGGAATATGTGTTGAGCGTTTGGTTTAAATGTATAACAGGAATAATATCATCATGTCATCATTAATATTTTACACTACTCTAGCTATTCAAAGTCCGAATATTATCGTAAGGTTTATGAATTATAGCGTCATTCAATTCGACCAACCTTTCTTACTGCGAAAATTTGATCTCCAAGAATATGCATGCAATTATACATACTACGATATAAGGAAATACCCAACTACATATATTGAAACAGTATATGTATGTACTCATCTAGATGAAGTAAGTATGATGCTCTACACGTGGTAATATGTTCCTACCTATTTGTACATGGGGTTCGAAATCTTACAAAGTGAGGAAATAAGGTCAAAACATTTAACAGAAAGGTGAAACATTTATTATATTTGAAGTGACATGATATACACTGACAACTTATCTAGCTTTTATCTTATTTAAAATATAAGTTTACATGAAGTGATTTTGATGCTGTGACCACATTTTGCGAGAGAGGTGTAAATGTTTTTTGATTTTCCTAAACGTTGGCCAAATTCAGTGAAGCACACAGTCCGAAGTTTCCACTATTTCCGATTTTCATAACATATTTAAAAGTGACAGGTCTCACCTAAATATTTGTTTACTATACTGGTTCAATGATATCTCATCTTCCGCGCTCTATATACAAAATAAAACCATACCATTTAATTTTTGTTGATCATACACTTTCACTGATTATTTATATATTAATTAGCTAGCATATGATGATACACCTCGATAGCTAACTTATAATTCATTATACCTTTTAAATATTCTTGTTTTTGGTTTTTTTTTTTCTTTTTTTCTTTTTTTCTTTTTTCTTTAAATTTTATGGTTGTGAATCATAATTATCATAATTATCGTACTCCTTACGATCAATCGTGATATAGCTATAGATTTTACAATGATTATAAATTTTTAACCACCACCTTAGGTTTCCCTTCATTTTTTTTAATAAAGATAAAGACAAAGAATCGTACGACAGTCATTAATAACCAGAATATATGGTAGGATATAAGTATATAATGGCTAGGTGCACTATTCTTCACATGCATATGATTAGCTTTTGAATCAAATAATGGTATGGATAGTGAAATACAAACCTATAATAATTTATGGAGATAGATGGATAAAATGGTTATAAAAGTGAATAAAAATATGATGAAAATTATAAAGGATCAAGATACGTAAATATAAATTAGAGCGAAAAAGATATATCAAAATAATATTAAAACTTTAAGAACAAAATTTTAAAAAATTAAAATGAAAAATCAGTGGAGTGGACAATATTGGAGTGTAAGTATGTAAAGAGAAATCTAAATATGAATGTGAGTGTGAGTGTGTGTGAATGTGAGTAATAAAATAATGGAGAAGAATATATATTTTTCCCCGCAAAATAAGTGAGATAAAATAACAGGTAACAATGGGTAATATTAATAATAATAAATTGAGAGAATCTCGGAGAATGGTAAATACATCTAAACGTCTTGATCAATAATCCAACTGTAAATTTCAAATTTTAAAGTTAGGAGGAGATAGAAGCATAGGTTGGCAACATTTTTCCCTTCGTATATTTTTAAATACAAGCTTAAACAGAAGAGAACAAAATTATCAATCGTAACTTATAATAATTATAGGTCCAACTGCCTCTTTTGCATTTCCCTTGCCCATCTAGCTGTATCCTTTGTAACTTTCTTGAATTGACCATTTGATCTTGTCTTCCTAATAAACGAGGTAACCCAAGATTGTTTATATGCTTCCTTAACACTTCCATCAGGGTACATTTGAGCAATATCACCCAATAACCCTACAACTGATCTACAAACATGTTCACTAATGGTCATATTGACATCATCATGAATCAATAATAAGAATTGGAAAATTGACTCGATATATTGTAATATCATGTTTGGTTGTGAATGTAATCCAGCAATTATACCAACATAAGCATCCAAAACTGATTCTCTTAAACTTAAAAAGTAATCCAAGTTTTCAATTGTTGGTTCAGATTCAATATTAACGTTACTGGCCTGTTGTAATAAAGTGAAGACACCTTCTAAATAAGGTTGAAATTCAGGACCAATACTAGAAGCCAAATCACCAAAACAAGAAACAACACTTGGTCTAACATCCCTTCTTGCATTTTCATTTGATAAAATACCAGCCAATAACGCCATTATATCTTTAACATAAGGTGACATCTTCTCACCTAATGCATGACTTATATCAGCAACTAAACCAACGGCAGTGGTACATGCCTGATGCTCCGGCTCTTGTAACGAAGCATGTAAGAAAGGTATGAAAGCATCCATATATTTTATAAATTCCTCACCAACAGCACCGGAAACACTTGAAATTGCAATGAAAATATCCTCTTCAATCAAAGAGTTTGAAACTTTATTTGATAACAAAGATAAGAATAATTGCATCAATTGGTCAGATGCACCAACTACTTGTGAGTCAGCTCTTCTTATAATGTTAGTCAATAAGGATAAAATATTAGTTTGTAATTCTTCCAAGGTAGCCTTATCATCACTATTAACAATCTCAGCTTGTAGTTTTAAAGTTTGCTCTAATCTTAATAAAATCTCATTTGAAATTGACAAAACGATTGATGAAACATCATCAGCACTGAATATAACTAACGTTGATAAAGCTTCATAAGCTGAAGCTCTTGAAGAATATTCATTATCATTTTTATTAGTTAATTGCATTAGTAATGGTACTAGACTTTCATAATATCTCGACATTGGAGTAGTATCTTGTTGAGGACCATCTTGACATAATTGTTCGACCAAGTTCATTAAAGTCCAACAACAATTTGTAGAAACCTTTGGATGATCATTCATACCCAAAGTTATAGCTTCAATAATCAGAGGTAAATGTGTATCAATATCAATACCATCAATAACGAGATCAGCAATTCTACCCAGACACCAAGCGACAGTATCCTCAACTTGTAAAGTAGAATCTTTAATTAATTGTAAGATGGGGCCCAATGCTTGACCGATTAAAGTTTTCAATTGATCATGATCTGGACCATCTAAAATTGAACCAAATGCCATTACAGCAGCCTCACGTAATCTCCAATTTTCACTACCAATACTTTTTTCAACAAATTCTAAAGTTGGTTGAACAACAAAATTACCAGTATTTTGAGCAAATAATTGTAAACAACAACCAGATGCCATACTAACACTCCAATCATCGTCAAATGGATCTTCATTCTGTCTTGTTAATAAGTTCAATAGAGTTGGTAAAACATCAGTAATTGCGGTCAAGGCGAAGTTAAAGTTATTTAAGTCATTATCAATATCGTTTGGTTTTCCACCATTAACTTCCAATTCAGCTAATTGTAAAGAAATATCAATTTCTTCTTCGCAAACAGTACTCCAAAATTCAACAGCCATACAGGCAACTTCTTCATTTTCACTTCTCATACCATTAACAGTTAAACCGTATAAAGCACGTTCCATATATAAACCCATATAAGGATAATATAAACTCATTATACGGGCTAAAGCACCAAACGAAGCAGCTTGTAATTCAACATCGCTTGACTGAGTTGCTTCACAAACAACTTGCATGATATAATTTCTTTCACCTTCTCTTTCAAAATTATATCTGATGAATTCTAAAGAATTAACTAAAGCATTAATTGCTGTTAATCTAACAACTATGCTTTCTTCAGAATTTTGAGCACCTTGAACAATAGCAGTTAAAATACCGTTTGATTGGTTTATGATTCCAGGATTTGATGGATCAGCAGTTTCACAAATATAACCAATTGTTAATAAAGAAGCTCTTTTAACATGAACAGGTTTTTCAGTTTTCGTATTTTCGACAATCGTGGGGATGAGCTCGGGCCACAGATTTCTTGGTAAATCAATATCGGCAATAGCAGCAACCAGCTGAGCAGCTGATGAAGCAACACGGTCATCGGGTGTTAATAACGCTTGTAGGGCCTATATGTTATATGATTAGTTATAGTTCATGGATGAATTGAATTTTTAACAAGCATCACACATACGGTTGATTTGATCTGGGTTCTCTCGTTCTCGCCAATTGCTAACCATCGTTCAATTTGAGCAGATTTGGTTTTACTATCCTATTAAGAAAAGCAAGAAATCAGTTAATAAATTATATTAATATTAATTTTAATATTAATCGATTACTTACTTTTGCGGTCAATTGATTTTTCAAAGCAATACCTGCTAACATCCGCACTTCGGTTTTTTGAGATTCATTTGCAAGAGCTTCGGTAAGTAGGCCAAGATATTCCAACTAGATAAACAGATTTAAAAAATTAGAATAATTTTTTTTGTTGTCGGAAAATAAACGATAAGAAATGAACATACAAATCTATCTTTTGCAAGTTCTTCTAATCTGGCTTCGGCCTGTGCACGAAGTTGCTGGTCTTAAAATTTGCATTGATCTGTTAGTTTTCTATGAATGGCAAAAAAAAAAAAAAAATTCAGAAAAAAACACATACCAGGATTAAGAATTGCGCTTTCTAAAAGTTGTCCAATATCCATTTTTCAAAAATTATGATGTTCGAGATTATAAGAATATATAATAATAGACAGAATTAATCCAGAAGATAATTGATAAAAAGAAGAAGAGAAAAGGTGGCACAAAAGTAAAGGAAAGCGTAAGGGTGTCTGGAGGTTTGTGTGTCAAGGGGGAATCAGGTTAAAAGCAAATAAATAAATATATTTCAGAATACGATATTATATTATGCTATTAAACATCAATTGAAGCATTCAAGTCATAAATATGATTAGTAAAGTGTAAGATAGTAAAGTATAAATAACGGCATACCTTTTTGGTATCAATTGTAATGATCAGTTACAGTTTTCGAGATAAAATTAGTGATTTAGTTCCAGATATCCAGCTGAAGAGCGTTACTAAGGCAAAGTTCAGTGTATAAAAACTTTTTCTTTATGTTGAGGAAGAAAAGAAAAAAGGAAAAGAATTTTCAAACGCAAAATAGTGAAATATCTTTTCCACTAGATCTGGCACGTGACTACAATGGGATATTATTTATTTACATATGGATGTCGGGGCAACCAGCACTTTATTCCTTGAGTGGTAATTATCATATTAATACTTCATAAACTTTGAATATATGAACTTGGAGTTGGTGCAAAATAAGAAGAATCATATATCTCATCTTCTTTCTCCTCGGCATCTTCATTTGGATAGAGAGTCTTTTTAATTGCATCAACGTCAACTTCTCTTGATGGATCCGTCGAAAAAGGCATCAATTTCCTATTTTTAATATTAATATTACTATTATTCTCTTTATTTGAACCCAAAACATAATCTTCTTCTGTGATAGGAACAGGTTTTCTTCGTGGTTTGGATTTGGTTGGCGACCCACTTAATGATCTACTTGTGTACTTTATGGGTGACTTAGGAGGAGTAGAATAACTTAAGTGGTTTATAGAATTTGACATATTGTTGATATTTTGTTCGTTTTCATAACTAGAAAAGGCTTCTCCTCTAGGATTGTATTTATTTGAATTATATGTTGGTGGTAGTGAAGTTCTCATTCGTATAGATTGTGTTGTAATCACTGATTGAGGAAATTGATCTGATTGATAACTTTCATTTGAATATATTCTACTTGAAGTTGAATTATAAGAAGAATTATTATTAAAAGTACTGCTCCTAATTGGTGGTAGTGATTGTCTTTTAGATAGCACTTTAATATTACTATCACTACTATCGCTACTATTAGCGTATTCAATTGAACTTGATCGATTATAACTGCCATGGTCATCGACAATACTAGGTGGTAATGATTTTCGAATTGGTGAATTTTGTCTTGAAGATATCCTTTCATGATTAGTACAATTATAAAAATTATCATTACTGTGATTGCTCATTGTAATTGAATCTTCATGAAAATAATTGTTTTGAACTTTATCAATATTATTTGGATAGTCAATTGAACTTGATCGATTATAACTGTTTTGTTCATCGACAAGACTAGGTGGTAACGATTTTCGAATTGGTGAATTTTGTCTTGAAGATATCCTTTCATTATTAGTATAATTATAAAAATTATCATTACTATGATTGCTATTTGTAATCGAACCTTGAAAAGAATTGTTTTTAACTTTACTAATAGATTCGTTAGATATATTTTGCTGTAATGAAATTGAATCGTTTTTAAATGAATTAACGATCATATCTTCCCTTGAGAATATGCTTGATCCAGCAGATCGTTCATGGTTTGTTGGAGAATAAGATCTTTGCATTTTTGGATTATAATTATCATTTCTAGTCAAATTGGGTATACTAGAACGTGATGTCTTGTAATTGGTTGCTAATGGACCTGGAGTACTGCGATTGTCATTAACATGTGGAATTGTTGGTAGGGTTCTGATAGATTCTATGTTATTTTGAAAGTTCGAATTTGAATTGGATTTTGAGTATAATAATTGTAGTGGAATATCTTCTTCATTGGTATATCTATATTTTGCTGTTATATATCTTGTCGAATCCAGGTCTTTTGAAGAATCTGAATAGAGAGAGTTAGAACTATGATTTATGATGCCATCATAGTATAAGTTTCTTTGTAATATCTGGGGATCTGGTTCACATTGATACACATCCAAAGGCTCGCCTGGGATTACGTCTCTTGAATCATCATTTGGATTAAAAAATGGACTTTCTAAGTTAATATATGTGCTTACACTTGAAGAAAAGTCGAAACTTTGAGTTCCATCGTTGTTAGTTGTATTGCATTGAAAATTTTTATTAGGTGACACGTTACCTTCCGTTATATTTTGTGATGGTGTTTCAACAGGTTGCAATGGTTGATTCGGTAATGGAGGTAAAGGCCGTCGACCCTTAATAACAGGACTAGCGCTAACTGGCTCTTTCCCCATCATTTTTGATGGCCTTCGAGGAGAAGTTGTCCCTTCAAAGGGATAAAACGTCATTTCAATATAAATCTCACCAGCATCTTTCCTTCCATAAGTTAAAGGATACCATTTATCATAACCTTCTTCAATAGAACTTTCAACTGCTTTAATAATATTTACATTTGATGTTTCACCAATAAGCTGTGATTCATTATTATTTTCATCGAATACCGAGATTGTTAAAGTAGTTATTCTCTGTTGTTTAGAAATAATGAATTGTGTTCTATGACCCCATTCTGGTGTTTGCCCTCCTCTTTGTATTGTTGTTGTCCTATCGGTATCAGTTCCTAACCGTATTACGCAAAAAGGATTTTGCTTTTCTATTCTTCGAAGATTTGGTAAATGTCTTGCTCTAGAAATAATAACATTTAAATACCCTTTAGGGACTATAGGATATGTCGACATATATCTATAAAAAATTCGTAGTTGTGAAAGAACGCGTGCAAGAAACGAAAGTAGGAGGCTGGCTTTTATGCGCAAGTAGAAATGTCAGGATTACCACAATTACTTTTTGTCCCTTATTATTTAGTATCAAATGAAAAGAAGAGGGTTATTTAGCCATTCAATAACAGCCAGTACTGATTTTAATGCTCTGGAAGGGTTTAAAGATTTTACCCCAATGGGCAATTAACTTTATATTTATTATGTTCTCCAATTTAAGTATTCTGGCGATATTTAAAGGCATACGTGTAGATTAGTACACAGAACACTTGCAATATTGCAGTATCCTATTGGATTTGTTTTCAAGTGTTGTCAGACGTTTTCTATTGGTATGGAATCTATGGATGTAAAATTTCGCCTTCACTACATTAAGATAGACTTTTAAAATTCATTGAATCTGATACATAATTACACCAACAAGAATCATCATGTACGACAAATTATGATTTTCTTTAGCTTACAAAATTTTCAAACTTTCTGTGTTTATGCATTGAGGTTTAGATTCTGTTCGGTTTATTGATATAATTTTCTGATAAAGCTTAAGGTTATGTTGAGAAAGGAGGTGGACTCTGATGGAGTGATCATAGGGCCGATTATTTAGTTCAAAAGGTCGTATTCAACTCATCACGTGGTATAAATGAAGTAAGTCGCGTGATGCGGTCTATTTTAAGTCTGTATCGATATATAATATAGTTGATGTGTATATTATTTGTAGTTACATAGATGTTATTAAGCATAATAATGTTATGGGGAAATCAGTCAATATAAAAGAGATATCAATGGTCGATTGCTAGATTGAACAATAATGTCTGCATTGTTATTGTTAGTAGCTTTTAATATTATATTTATGTGAAAAAAGAGTTATCAGCCCAAGTACAACCATCAAAAAATAGCATTACAATGATATTGAAAATACGGATACTCAGATTTTATCACAGAAGATGGTGAATTACTAGAGTTTGATTTTTATGTAGCTCCAGATAACTACGTATTAATATTACAAGCTATTTACAACTGTGTAGCCATTCAAAATATCAATTATTCAGCCCTCAAATGGGATCCCAGTACTTACCCGGCCTCTATATCGCATCTGCATTATTACTTAATTGTAATTAAGAAGACGTGCTCCCTGACTAAAATTATCAATCCACCGATCACATAAATAGGAGGGCATTCGCTAATCATTGACCATAACCAACATTTTCAATGTCTCTCCCACCTCGTTTTGCTAGCCATAAGTTAGGCTCTACATCTACAAATACTAATGTCATTGACATTTTCCTTGATTATGACTGTCCTTTCAGTGCCAAACTCTTCTTTAAAATCAATCCAATTCTGAAAGAATTACAATCAAACCCCTCGACAAAAGATAAACCAGTTACCTTTATTTTCAGGAATGTACCACAACCATGGCATCCAGTGTCCACTATATTACATGAAGCTGCTCTAGCTTCTGAACAATTGGCATCAGACGAATTTTGGAACATTTCAAAAGTTTTATTTGAGCACCAACGTGAATATTTTGATTCACTTACTTTAAATAAAACAATTGGAGAGATTTATGAATCATTGTCTGAGTTAATTTCACAAAATATCCCATCAATTAAAAGAAATGATTTACTTGATCTTTTGTATATTAAGCAAACTGGGAAAGGTCAAGCAGCAACTAATGCTGGTAATAAAACAACAGTCGATTTAAAATACTTTGTTAAATATGCAAGACAAAATGGTATTCATGTTACTCCCACTGTCGCAATTAATGGAATAGTTGAAAATAGTATTGGAAGTGGAAACGAGAAAGAAGATTGGGTTGAATTAATTTCGAAATTATAAATTTCTGATCCTCCAGAAACGTTTTTGAAATGCCCAAGCCACTGATAGCGGACTTACATGCTTCATCCCATCGAATTTAATATATAACATTGACAATTACTTGTTTATATAGGGCAAACAAACAAGATTAGATTTAATACACTTATGATTTATATGATAGTGATTAATGCAAAAGTTTGTTCAAATGTAATTCATGATCCAATTCAAGAAATCTTGGATTATTTAGAGGTAGAAGCAATATAAACCGTATGCACTTGATCTCAACTTTCTGTCTTATACTGTAAATGATTAATCGTAGAAACAATTTGGAGATAGTTAGAGTTACGCCAGATACAACTAACAGAAGACATGAATTATGAGACGAATCTGACAGACTTTTTGATTTTCCAGTCGGTATTTGAATATGTAGAACTCTTCAGGTTTGATTTTTTCAAACTAGCTTTGTAAATACCAGGTCTTATGAATTCAATCCAGCTAAGGAATTCAGTAC
Source organism: Alloascoidea hylecoeti (assembly GCA_001600815.1). NCBI lineage: Eukaryota > Fungi > Ascomycota > Alloascoideomycetes > Alloascoideales > Alloascoideaceae > Alloascoidea > Alloascoidea hylecoeti. The sequence continues at coordinate 353,680 of BCKZ01000014.1, read as the reverse complement.
TTTCCATGAAATGATCCAAGTCACTTTTAGTACTTCCCATGAATTCGAAGTTACCAAACTCACGTTCAATTTTACATGAGATTTCCAAGTCGCGATATTTACCTTCATTTCGGAACACGGCAAGAGTATGGTTTAATTGATCATTTTCTGTTGTATATCTATTTTTTATCATATGGGCTCATAATAATTCATATCAATAATTGTACTGTGCGGATCCCTCTTCAGGGCTTCGAGTTCAGCTTTCTTGCAACTCATTCCTTGTGTAGACGCAAATTAATTCTTTCAACACCTACTATTCCAGGAGGAATTATAGTGTGCAATCATATTTTGAACCTCTACAACATCACAAGAATCATGATAATGAAGTAGCTAAGAATCAATCAAAGCCCAAACCCACGAAACAACATCAGCTCATTCTAAAAGAGTTATATTTGTTTCATTAGGTAACGTTAAATAATTATATCTGGGATCACTAATCAATTATCGAAAATAATTCTAATTAAGTACCAAAGAGAAGGCTGATTAATTTAGGGAAATAGCTACCTAACGATAATTATTTTCGAAAGTAGCGCTAGTAATATATCACAGCTGTCAATAATCATGAAACTATAAGCTTTACAAAGTTACCGCATTATATAGATTAGAAGGTATCAAACTGTTACTTTCAACTGTAGGAAATTGCTCTAGATATTACATCTTTCGGTGACAATTTTCTATTAATATCCAAAAAGCTTAACCTGGCGTTTTACCCGGCTGCATGTAGCCAAAACGTCATATGTCATACCGTAATAATTATAACGGAATTCAAGCTTAAGCTACATTGCAATTGTAGATATTTGTAATGTCAAGAAGAGGAGAAGATCGGCTAACCTCAATTGTTTCCGTCATAATAAAATTATATACATACCTATAAATTCCCAACTTAAATGAGAACTTAGGAAACTATAGTTTGAAATCCTATAAATATGACAAAATTTGAATTCTTTGCCCTGATTCCTGATCATCCTAATGTTGTAAGTAGCAGTTAATTATAAAATTATATCATCAGGCTATAGCTAAATATAACGATTTTCTTATATGGCAGTTGGATAAAAGAATGTCTGTTAGATCTCAACATTTGGCTGAAGCTGCTCAAAATGTCAAAATCACTTTCGGAGGTAAGCCGATATCAATGTTTTAATTAACAACAGTTCAATCATATACCTCAAGCTCTACATATAATATATACAAATTTCATCTCAATTTCCGGCTTGTGGTTTATGATCTTAAACGAATTGCTATATGAGAAACCAATCTAACGTTCACAATCGAGATATAATTTATAGGTGGCACATTAAACTCACTCCCTAAATCCGAAGAAGAAGATTTAGAATTAAATGGGTCGGCGATAACCGTTGTTGCTGAAAGTAAGGAAGAAGCTATAGATATGTTAAAAAAAGATATTTATTATACTTCTGGTGTTTGGGATCTTAAAAATGCGACTATCTATCCGGTGAGTATATGAGACAGCTTTTATATAAATTAATATAATGTGGTAAAGACATGTTATATAATTATACTAACTGTGGAATCTTTCCTAGTTTGTCTGTGGTATAAGAGTTCCAAAATAGACTAATATATTACAATTAATATTCGATTGTATATACTTAAATTCAACAAATGTTATCAATGATATACGTAATGTATTTAACATTTCATATCTTATCTGTCGATCATTTATTCAACGGTTTACTGAATATTTTACTTTCCAAAACCATATTCCTGTGATGCCGATACTAGATATTTATCTCCTACAACGTTCCATTCACGAAAATGAAACTGTATCATTGCGAATACTCTAATTTTTAATATAATTATATAATTTATTTATAAAGGCCAATTATTAGTTGAAATATTGAAGTTTCGTTTTTAGAATCGGTGTTATTAATTTCTGAATTAATAATGGCACACTATCAAGTCTTTATGCTTTATTTAATTATTCTCTACAAATTTCCATGAAGAGTACCATTATTATTTTAATATTTCAACCAAATATTAAATATTAAGTCCCTTAGCGGCGTACCATTATATCCACTACAGGAATGCCAATATATCTACCCCAATTATATAAATCACTACATAGTACATGCCGAATTAAAAGAAAAAAAGTATATAACTGAATTTGTGGAATATCTCAGATGAATATATATATTCAAAGGCTCAATGAATTGTATCGTTTATTTTATTTACACCACCTTATTAGTTTAGCGCTGAAAGATATATCCCCGATTTGTGTAAATCAAATTTAAACCACAACAATTTTATTGTTCAATTCTTAATAAACAGCCAATCAAAACACTATTTCATTGATTTTAACTTAATTAGAGAGAAGGTTAGTAAAATTTATCTTCACTTTCTTTTTCGAATGATATTGTTTTTACCCATTTCATGTAAGATTGTATCAGTCTCCAAAGTATTGCATAACCCAGTACAATTTGTATATGTTAAAACACCAAGTGAAGGGTTATTTCAAATGAATATTAAATATATAGGGCCAATAATTGCATTCCAATTAAAGCGATGAGATTATCTATTTTCGCTTTGGCCCAATCAATAATAGCCACTAGTGCCATCACCATTTGTTTATATCTTCGCTTCATTTATTATTTTGACGATTTTGGCGTAAGTAATGCATTCTTATTCTTTGGATTTATTTAATTACTATCCTTACTAACACCTCGAACATTTATTATTTTCTAGAAATACCTTTTCCTAGTAGAAAAATTATTAATTTATCTCAACCACTAGTATTGGAAAAAGAGATTTCTCAACCGATCGTTAGTTACAATTCGGTTCCTCGTGGTGGTCATATTATAGATTTTTCCCAACCAGTAATTATTAATAACCATCCGGATGGTAAGAAAATTACTGATTTTTCTCAACCAATAATTAATAATAACAATGTGTTGATTGCGTCGCGATGTTGGGAGACATAATAAATCGTCTAGACAGATATATGCAGAGGAAGGAGAACTATATTGTTCTGGTTGTAACGCAGAAAGTTGGAGAGAAAATTAAAGAATATTGAAGATGTACATGATGATGCTAATAATGGTGATGAAGATATAAAGGAAAAGTTGTTAGCGGAAATTACTCAAATGAGATAAAAGGAAGAAGATATCAGAGATATGACAAATAAACGTTTTACAAAGTTTTTGTTTTATATAATAATACCGTAAATGCCTTATTTATGTTCAATTGGTAAAAGAAAAATTCTTCAAGTTTTTCAAAATTTCCCTGACTTAAATTTGGCAATTACACACTTTTACCAATTTGGAATATTTTTTACACCGTTCTGTTCCTACAACTATCAGATCGTGGTTGATTTTATTGCCAGTTTCAGACGATTGATTAAGGATATTGATAATTCTACTGGTCGCCATATGGAGCAATATCCTTAATCAATCGTCTGAAAACTGGCAATAAAATCAACTATAACCCGTTGAAACCATGGTAGGCCTCAATCCTACCATCGGGGTTGAGTTTCATTACTTCATCATGCTTTAATAAATCCTCATCTGAAAGAATATCAGCTATTGCATCCAAACCATCACCGTAGATCTCGCGAATTGTTTCTTCATCTTGGCTTAAAAATTGGTTAATAATCTTCTTAGGGCTGCTTGTACCCCACTGTTCAAAGGAACTTCGTTGGTTTGTGAGTTTAAGTATACCTCTTATTTCAGTGGAAGCCAAAACGCTACCATATTGAGTTAAAGGAGCGATAGCATTCTTCATCTCGTTACTATGTTTCATGTCCTCGGTATTACTCATTGTACTTTACATATAATTTTTAATTAAAATATCTAAATAATTTAAATCTTAGAGCCATAGGCCATTAGGGGCAAGCCCTTGGAGTTGAGCCATTCCTTCACAAATCATGTGATTTCGGTAATAGTTTAGTGGCTAGAATTTCCGCCTGTCACGCGGGGGACCGGGGTTCAATTCCCCGTTACCGAGTAATTTTTTTCCAGATTGTAGCTAAATTTGTAAGGGCAAATCTAATTATCTTACTCAATCAAACTGGGAAACGCATTAAGAAGTTGATAAGTGACAATGGTAAAAAATTTTCAAATATGGCAGTTACTAAAGCACTTCAATTGAGAGGTGTCCACCAAATAGTTGGGTCTGTTGAAGGCTCTGTTGAGAAGGAGAACCACGTGGTTTTGAATCTGGTCAGGTCCATTTTACACGATCCTTAACTTGGTGATAGATTTTGGGATCTAGCTGCAAAATATGCAATTGTGACTCGCAATATTGTTTTAGGTAGACTTAATCAATTGAGAATTAATGGTGTTGGCAACATCAATCATATCCATAAATTTGGTTCACGTGTAGTATTTCGTAGACCTCAACAAGAAGTGAAATCAAAGTTACATTTCAGAGGTGAGTTGTGCACTTATGTTGAATTAAGCATTGGGTGGAATTGATAATGGCAGGTTGTTCTACACAAAACACTACCAATTATTTGATAGTAAAGATATTTAGAGAGATGTTGATAATTCAGATAGTAAATAAAGATGATCAATTTTGAACAATTTGAATGAAATGATTGAGCATGTTGAAAATACTGGAAGTGGGAATTTTGAAGATATTATTGGTATCATTGCATCCTCTACTCCTTTTAAGATATTTCCATCATTATAATTATCAACTGTATTCCTCAAAACATCGTTCATATAGGTATTCTTTTGGTATTTTTGCTTTGTTTAACAAATTAATGTTTTATTTTCACTTTTTGATCGGAAAAAATTTCAAAATTTCAAAATTTCAAAGAAGACCTTAACTCTTTTTGGGTCATTAATGTTATCCATAATTAGATTTTGCTTTATTCCCTCCTTTGTAAACAAAATGACTTCAACTCTTATCGAGTCTTTATTGCTATTCATATAGTAGACTTTTAATGAAACCAGAAGACATATGAATCAGAAAAAGTATTTCTGAAGCAAATGATAAACTTCGTTAAAAATATATTTAAAATTGAACAATTTGTTGTTCTTGGATTGGTGTCCATTTTGGTAATTTTAAGAATTCTTTTAAATTCAAATTTTATTTCATTCAATAATTGTTTTAACATAATAAATTTGGATGTATAATGATAATTTATTTTGCCGTTTGACATTAGTCCAAGTAAATTATCTGTTTTCCAGTGTAATAATATAATGCCCTCCATTTTTTTAGTATCAGATAAACATCCATGATTTTCCATATCGCCAGTATTTGCTCCTCTTTAAGCATACCTAATAAGAAATTTTCAATTTTAGTAGTAGCCGGAACAGCAACTTTGTATTATTAAGTAAGTTCTGATCTTAAGCTACAGGGTTTTAAATGTCTATTACGAAGCTCGCCCCTTAAATTAACTAAATCGCGAAACTATTTTCTCTGCTTTTAAAAAACTTGATGGAATTAATTCTACCTTTTGTGCAATGTAATCATCATCTTTTTCCGGTGTTAAACGTCATTTATAAACTGTTGGTATATCCAGCATATATTTCCAAAAAGTGTTAATGTTTATGTGCTTGTTAATGAAGATAAATTATTTGTAATAGTTTGCTCATATTAGTCCTTCTAGGAAACTAAAATAAATCTTATTCAACTGACATATTAAGGTGCTTGAAGTCAAACAAATAACAAAAAAAATCTTAAACTCTTCGATAAAAATTTGAAGCTTCTTTTCTTTTTTTTTTTTAAATATAGACAAATATTCATAAGATTATCAGGTAATGATATAACTTTGGAAGATTTAATTTGTCCCAAGATAGATAATCATTCCATCATAAGCGAGTTGAGTCACGTATCAGAAATCATCTGGAGTATAAGGGTACAAAGAAGATTCAGTGATATTATATTGATCTACATGGAGAACGATTCCAAACTTTGGAAGATGTCATGATAATAGTACAAGGTAAAAAGCGAAATTATATGTTAAATATATATTTTTCAATCATAAATGAGCATAATAATGTTCATAAATTCAAATTTGTTATTATCAGATATGATAAATAAGTAAATAAATCAAACAATATATAGCAATACGGTATTGTATTAGTTATATATATATTTAACTTTTCATATATTTTCCAATTAAATTATATAACTAGAAATATGTAAATTCTAAGGAAATCCCTACTATCGATACTTGTAAATAGTGAAATAAAAACCTCTTTATATTTTCTTCTTATTTTTGTATATTCTTGACACACATCTTTCTTCTCTTCTTATATAATTAAATAGTTTATAATAAAAAAAGAAATCTTGTGTCCCCGTGGCGCAAGTGGTTGAAGACTTATACTTTATCTCAATCCCAATATCGTAACCTGCAGTCGTGGGTTCGATTAGAATGTATTTATCGCCTTCAATACTAGCTAAGGTAGAAAGAATGTGGCACACTAACTACAACTTCTCAATCCATTTGGAATTTGTATAAAACTGTCAAATGAAAGAAAAGGTCTCATAAAACCCATATTTAAAATGGGAGCTGCATTATCAAAATCACAAGTTCCCTATTTCACATAGTTCGAAACACTACAATTGCCTGAGAGATTATTATAAATTTCACAGGAATCAAATTTAAAGACCATGCAATACTTCTTTCGTGATTTCAGTAAATCCATACCAGAATAGGATCACAAGACTAATTAAAAATAAAAACATCAACCTCCTTAGTCTCAAATGAATCGTTAAAAACGCTATCAAGAAGATTTATATTTTTCTTTTATCACTGAAGGATAAAACTAGTAATCTCACTTATAATGATAATGAAGGATTATTCAAAATTGCAACAAAAGAACTGTCTAGTAAATATAAACATCAACCACAAAAAAAAAGAACTAAACCCATTGATTCTTATGGTTTTATTTCAAAAGAAGACACCATTAAGCAAAGATGAACTTGCAGAGATTGAATTTTTCTTTTACCTCAAACGAATTGAAATTTGCATTATATGAGTGTAATAAAAAAAAATAGTAGTCCAGGACTAGATGGCATACCATTCAGCTTTTTTAACCTTTTTAACCTGGGAATCCTGTAGTAAACATCTTATTGGTGTTGTTAAGATGATACTAAATACGGGAACAATACTAAACCCCATGAAAATGGCGACTCTCGTCAATTGTAAAAGAAGGAAAGGATGTATTGATCTCTATTTATAGAAATATATGTCTATCAAACACAGAATTTAAAATTTTATGTCAAGCGGTAAATAGAAGAATCTTAAAATATTTAAACAGAGGGATAAGTAAAACACAAACAGTTTACGTTCCCAAACGAAAGATGAAAAATAACATCGAGGTGATTGTCAGAATAATGCACTCTCATCATCATTGTTTGTTATAGTATTGGAGGTTCTCGCAATGATATTGGAAACGGGGTAGTAAACGTGACCAAGTCAAGTTAAAAAACATAATACCAATTTATGACATATTCTTATATATTTATTTTAATCAATACATGTGCTGACGTAACCACGTCGGGAGGGTTTTAGAGTCAAGCAGTGCACGCTTTTCGTCCGCGGCAGCACCCACCCAGAAAAGAAAAATGAGCTCAGCCACTCACGAAAGAACAGCATGAGCAGCGCACGGGTGAATTGGAGATAAACGATTACTAATAGATATTCAGATGCACGTGCCGTCATATATGTTACATCCTAAACGTAATTTTATATATATATGATACACCAAAAATGCTTTCTTCTTTAATATCCAATACTCAAATTTAATAAATCTTTTAATTTTTTAAAATATTTTGTTTTCGTGATTGTAATGGTGTGTTATTATTATTTGTTAAAACTTTTGAATTTAAAAAATCACTAACATTAGTATTTTTAAATCTTATCCAAAATCTTCTTGATTTTGATAATTTTGGAATATTAGTTACATTTTTTAATAATTGTTCAGATGATAGGCTTGCCATTGAAACTTTTATTTTAATAACTGTTGATTCTAATCTTATATTTGTAAATGATGATTTACTATTGTTGGAAAAATGGCTAATAAAAATAAATATACGTTAATTGGTTATAATTAAATTTTAATTGTCTATAAAGTAATCAATTCAAACATACCTTTTTTGTTTAGTGATGCCATGAGATTTTAATTTGTTCTTTGAATCAACATGAGTTAAAGATCCGGTGCTAGTGTGGGATTGTGTTTTATTGTTTTTATGTTTAAAATGAGAAATTAACTAAAATGTTTCAAATTTCAATCATTGTTAGTTCTAATTAATTGTTTACCATTCTAGAGAACATTCTCATATCATAATCATGAATGATCTTGATAGTCCATTATTTCAATTACTTACGTTAGTGACCAACCGGTTGATAGTCTTTGGAATGTGTAAAGATGGCAAGCCAACTGAATTGCCTTTGGTTTCGTCATGTGCAAAAGAATCTGTTGATGCTATGGTCTCATTGATACCAGTCGGAAGTAAATCCTTTGGAATTGGAACTTTACTTTTTTCAATTGGGATAGATTTTTGAAGCAGTGGGGGTGAAATTGAATATTTTGAAGTTGGGTCGATAGTTTCTTCAAGATGGCATTGAGATATAAAGCTTGGGTTTACTGCAAATGATGTTATAGTGGTTGGTGTATAAGTCCAGTCAGCTGTAGTGCTAAATGTATCATGTTCGAATTCTGATGAGTTTGAGCTGACATCTTCACAATTAATGTCACTATCAGACAATATCGAAGTTTCTGCCAAGCTTTTTCTTCTTGGTATTAGAACAGACACGCAGTCTACGTCCACGGAAAATGACGCACAAGTCGAGAGCTCGAGACTTTCAAAGGATTGGCGACTGTCAAATTCTGGGGTTTCAGGGATTGTGTATAGTTGACAGCTTGAGCAATTGCAATAGCTGGAAGGCCAAATTCCGTCCTGGTCGTATCGATGTCTTTGAATTTCTATCTGGTTGCCCAGATCACGAAGGTCGATTGCTGATCGAGAGGTGACGTATAGTCCGATATCGCTTGAGATCGAAGTACTGGCTTCATAGTCCGAGCTAGAACAATCTGAGTCATCGGAACACGTATTAAAACTATCCAGCGAGTACAATGGGTCCACGTCTGAGCTTTGGACCTCCACTGGCCGTGCGGGAGTGCGTGCTACGAGAAAAGTAGTTGGGCTTGCCTTCATATCTCTTTTTGGGTCGGGCTGACTGGGTATATATAACGGAGACAGCCAGGCAGCTACATATTTTTTATAGTGCTACAATCGCAAGCGGACGCGATGACAGATGGAAAACGGCAAATAGTAAACACGGTGGAGATGGAACATCGCATTTCAGCCACGCACAAACGCACGCCGCAGCGGAAGAAGCGCAGAAGCGCAGTTTTGCGCTGCTGATCGTTTCGATTACTCCGAGATTAGACCGATTAGATAACCCTGGCGCACGTGACCCGCACAATATATAGGCGCTGAAAATATGTCAAACGCTTTTTTCACCTAGGCTATTGAACTGGATCTGTTTTCCGATAAACAGGCAGAGACGTCGCGTTTCCACTTCTGCTCTTCTACCATACTAAATCCAATGGGTGTCATAGAGATCACGTCGGCTTCCCAGTTCACAGACCTAACCTCCATCATAGGACCCACCACACTGGTCGCTGTCTACTTCCACACCCCGTGGGCTGCTCCCTGTATCCAGATGAAGTCGGTATTCGAGTCTCTGGCCGAGTCCTACCCCTCCACCATCTTTCTGTCCGTCAATGCCGACAATAACACCCAGGTCTCCGAGCTCTTTGACATTTCGTCTGTTCCTTTTTTCGTACTGATAAAAAATGGAACCATTATCAAAGAATTGAGCGGAGGTGATACAAAGGAACTATTTTCTTCCATTAAGCATAATTCCCAGGCATGTCACTCAGATTCAAACTCTTCTCATTCCTCATCCCATTCATCACATTCTTCGCATAAGCACACCAGGCATACACATCACGAAGGATCAAGGCACTCTCCGCGACATAGGAGTCCTGAATCTTATATCGAAGAAACTCCAGAAGCCTTAAATGAACGACTTACAAAACTAATAAATGCTGCCCCAGTAATGCTTTTCATGAAGGGCAATCCTTCCGCTCCAAAATGTGATTTATCTCGACAAATGGTCGCTTTACTACGAGAACATAGAGTTCGATTTGGTTTCTTTGATATTCAAAAAGATGACGCGGTTAGACAAGGTTTGAAAGCTTTTTCAGATTGGCCTACTTATCCCCAACTATACATTAATGGTCAACTACAAGGAGGTTTAGATATCATTAAAGATTCAATTGACAAAGATCCAACTTATTTCGATGATGCAGTAAATGGCCCTTAAAACTTTTCAACATATCCATATTCCGGAATATGAAAGTTAAACAATACAACTCACGTGCACGTATACCTGCATCTCACTTCACCCTGTAATATAATATTCAAATTTATAATTATTCATTTTCTTTAATTATAAATGTGGTTCTTGGTTCTTAAAAATCTAATATTAATTTCATAAACGTTGATCATGATTCATTTATTGCATTGGAAAAAAAAAATCCCTTTTCGTTTGACGTTATTAATTTTGACTTTTTCATATACAATTCTATTATAATTATGATTTTTTGATTGATACATATGATATGGCATAATACAGTTAAGTTAAGTAAAAACAATATCACTTTAAATTTATATGCATTTTTATAAGGTCGTAACTTTTTATAGTTAATTCTGTTAATATTTATAATATAAGATAATGATGTTATAGCTGTTGAACTCTGGCTTAAGTGTAAATATTATAAAGAACCAAGATCCCAGTTATCAACTTCATCAAGCCCAAATTCTTCATCATCGTCTAATTCACTACTTACGAGATCTTCTTCAAGAGTTGTTTCATTAATAGTTAAATCTTCATCTTCATCTTCATCTTCATGATCAGTCATATTGACGCTACTTTCAATATCCTTGTCTATAGGACTTTCTGAGCTCTGCTCATCATCCCCTGCAAAAATTTCAGAATCCGCAAAAAGATATCCAGACACGGGTCCTCCGATTCTTTTTGATAAAAGTCTTTCTTTAAGTTCCATGAGTACCTTTTTCTTATTATCATTTATTATTGTTTCGTTTCTTAATTTCCGTGAGATACCCATGTTAATAATTGGTTCATAATATCCATCAAGTTGAATAATGTCATCGAAGCATCTTGCATTAATATCGTGTGCCTTCATTCTTTTTATATTATACTGTGATACTTCTTCAACAATCTGTCTTCGTTTCTTTGTAACTTTCCATATTCTTGGGAAATTTAAACCTCGAAATCCTTGAGATTTATTTGATGTTTCAATTGCTTGATCTAAATAATATCTTGTACCTCTAATAGTATAATCTAATCCAATATCATGAGTACTATCTGAACACTGCATAATATCCCCCATACTAATAGTTTCTGCACATTTAGAAGCAATATCAAGTGATAATTTATTTTTTAATATTGTATAATTTTCATGAATTGATAAAGTTAATAATGATGTACTTTTACCTGACCAATTATTAAGTACATCTTGAACTGTTATTGCATTTTGTTCAATTTTATAATTTTCATTTTCATTATTATTAGAATTTAGTTTAAATTTTGAATGATATGTATTTTCTCTTCTTAATGTTGAAATTTCATCATTTTTACTTCCATAAATTACTTTCCCAATAGAATTGAAAAATCCAACTCGATTTTCTCTTCCAAAAGTTAAATATTCATCATTATTTTGATTAATACTTTTCTTTTTTTTTTTTAATTTAATTTGCCATTTACTCCAAAATTCTAATGAACAAATTGATGATCTAATATCACCTAATTTAATTATTTTATTTAATTCTTCATTAATTAAATTTTTTGATATTTTATTAAATATTAAATTTTCAAATTTTATAATTGATTCTAAAGATTTTGATATTATTGTTTTTGCAATTGGATTAAATTTTATTCTTTTAACTTTTTTATCATTCAATAATTCTTTTCCTAATATCATTTCAGTTGTAAAACTATTATTTAAACTATAAGATGATGATAAAATCTTATTATTTGAACCACTACTCCATGATTCTTCAACTGGTGAATCAACTTCAGTAATTGATAAAATTAATGGTGGTGATGATGATAAATTAGTATAAATAAAATTTATCAATGCATTTTGAAATTTGATTTTTGTTTCTTGATGAAAAATATTTGGAAAATCTTCAATTAATATAATTTTTAAATTTTTTGATTTAAAATATAAACATGATTTTAAAAATTCTTCAAATGTTGACATTTTTGTTGATCCTTCAATTGTTGTTGGATTATCCCATTCAATAATTTTTGAATCATTATCATTATCATTATCATTTATATCAAGAGAATATTTTGATTTTTTTAATGACGGTGTTGGAATTAATTCTTCAGCTAATAATTTAATACATGTACTTTTTGAACTACCAGCAGGACCACTAAGTACTAATATTCGTATTGATGATGTACAATTTATCATTGATTTAATAGCTTCTGAAACTTCTTTTAATTTTTTAGGATGAATAGCTATATCTGATGATTTTAATGGTTTATATTTTTCAATCCATGGGGTATTATCATAATTTTGTGGGGGTTGTATTTCTTTATTAATCGATTTATCTTTGTTTATTGAAAGGTTTGACATTTTAGTACATGTAGATGAAGTCAAATTAATTGGCATAGGTATTTCTGATGATGATCGCAATTTGCTAATTCTATTATTCAATTGATCAGAAAATATACTATTACCTTGTTTGCTTTTCTTTGAGGGTATTTTCAATGAATGTAATGGTTTCAAAATATGATCATTTTGTTCATTTGATTTATTAATCTTTCGCTTTTTAGATTCAATTATTGGTGAAGATGAATATAATCCAATCGCCTCATGACTATCATCTATATCTGTATCATCACTCCCACTATCAGAAACAATAATTCTTCTCCTTTTCTTATGTGGATTTTCTTGTTCATTGGAAAAGTTTGTTATGCTTGGTAATCTTGATATTTTAGTTTGTTGATTAGTTTTAAAATATTGATCTAAATTATTAACTTCTGGATTTTTTTTAGATCTAGTTCTTCGTGTTGTTGTTTCATTCGACCCAGATGTTGATTTTCTTTTACGTCCTTTAGGCCCCATTATTTACAGTAAAACATATAGTTGAAATGTAAATATTTGTCATTAGAGATATGATGTTTTAATCAGCCATAGATATCTTTTTCCCAGAAATAACGTGGTTGTTACCCGGATTTTACAAACACGGTATAACAATTGTGTTCTTGCTGCTAATTATCTATATAGAGAGAAGACAATGCTTGAAATTTAAAGAATATTTGAAATCAGAAATAAAAAAAGAATGAAAAACCTCTCCCTATTTATTTCGTTAAATGAAAAAAGAACAAGAAACTTCAAAGGGGTTTTTGTATACTTTTTTTTTAAAAAAAGCGTAACATCCATACACCTTCGATGTGGATAAAAAAAAATTATTTTTATACTGTGTGTTTAAGTTAGGAACCAAATTTTTCAAATTTTTTCTTCTTTCTTCATTAAACAACATCATAAAATTTAATCAAAAATGTCAGACAAAGTTCGATATTATTTAGAACAATCAGTTCCAGAATTAGAAGATTTATTAAAAAGAAAAATCTTTGATAAAAAAGAAATCAATCAGATTATGAGAAAAAGAACAAGTTTTGAACATCGTATTCAAGGTCGTGGATCAAAACCAAATGATTTTTTAAAATATATTGAATTTGAAAATAATTTAGAAGAATTAAGAAAAAAAAGAATTTCTAGATTAAAAAAAACACCAAATTCAGGTATAATTTTAAAAAAATCAATTTCTGATTGGTCAGGACCAAGAAGAATTTTTTTTATATTTGAAAGATCAATTAAAAAATATTCAGGAGATTTAGAAATATGGAGAAATTATTTAAATTATTGTAAAAAAAATTCTTCTGTTAAAAAAACTTATAATGTTTATTCAAAATTACTAAAATTACATCCAAGAAAAATTGAATTTTGGATAAGTGCAGCAAATTTTGAAATTGTTGATAATTCAAATATTCAAGGTGGTAGAATTTTATTACAAAGAGGTTTAAGATTTAATGAAGAATCATTAAAATTATGGCTTGAATATGCTAAATTAGAATTAATATTTGTTAGTAAATTATTGGTTAGAAGACGAATTTTAGGATTATTAACAGAATCTCAACAAAAAGCACAATTAGAAAAAGAACAACAAGTACAAAATGAAAAATTACAAGAAGATGATAAATTTAATATTGATGAAGAAGAAGTTAGTGGATTCATCGATACACCAATTATAGATGATGATGAGTTAAAAAGTGAATTGAAAACTTTACCAGATGTTGATATTAATATGTTAGGAGATGTTGAATCAAATCCTGCTTTAAAAGGTGATGTTGCCCTTGCTGTATTTGATTCAGCATTACCAGTTTTAATTAAATATAAACATGAATTAAATCCTCATAAATCATTATCTGAAATCACATTAAATATTGCAACATCATTTTTAGAATTATTTGATTCATTTAAAGAATTAAATAGAGGATATTTATGTCAACATATTATTGAATATTTAACAGCTACAATTCCAAATAATGGTCATGTTTTATTCTTACATGTAACATTACCATTAAGACATGTTGAAATATCATCTTCATCTTTCCCTGATGCATTAAAACTTGTTATTAATAATTATAATGGATATTTTGTTTTAAAATCAAAATTTAAAAATCAATCGGAATCAGATGAATATAAAAGTCTTGAAAATATGTCACAAGAATTAACAATTTATTTTAATAAGATTTTAGAAGAATCATCATTAGATTCAAATATAGAAATTGTTATTAAATCTTTATTGAAAAAATGCAAAACTTTCAATTAATTAATGAGGATATAAAAGAGTTATATTATAATTATGAAAATATAATGGTAAATAACTGCTATAATTAATCATATATTTTATACCTAATTATACTTATATTTATATTTATAACTATGTTTATATAAAAATCAATTAATATTTATACTAATAGATGAAATGAAATAATCGTGTATGTATGAGTTGAAGGTATAAGCATATAGAACATAATTGTTTTTAGCATTAATCAAAAAGTGAATCAAAGCAAAATTTAAGTTAATCTTTCTTTGTATAACCAAATTCCAATGGGAGTGAACTTTTTGCAGTTGTATAATCGTTTGAAAATCTCTTTGGGAAAACAATTAAATAAAAATAACAAATTGTTGCAATAACAGAAATAATCATTGTCATAATACAGTATATAATTGTTGTTGTTTTAAGTAAAGTACTTGAAATTGGAGGTAATTTTAAAACAGTTGACTCTGTACTCTTTGTGTCAGTTTGTGCCCATCTAACAATAAATTGTAATGGCAACCAATCACCAATGACATATCGATTTGTTTGAGTACCTGCTCCATAAGCAATTGCAGCAACTGGATAATCAATATCTTCAAAAGTGTGGAAGATTGTGTTTAAAGTAGGATCAATGTCAAGATGAGAATCTTGAATATGACCTCTAATGTTAATTGTAAAAGGAATGTAGGCCATATCACCAGTTTTAACATCGGAAAGTCTTGAAGAAATTGGGATTCTACAAGAAAACGGAACATCTTCATGGATATAGAGTTGGAAGAGGTGATATAGTTCATCAGTGAAACCTATAGTGCAATTTATTTCGCTGTCCAATTCGTATGGAAGAGCCAATGGGCTTTGTGTTTCTCGACATTTGGGGAAAGGAGTGTAAATGATGTTTTCTTCAAAAAATAACAGTTAGAATATAATTATAATATACATAAACCTTCGAAATGATTACATACTCTCTTCATCAAACTTGTGCTCACCAGTTTGTATTTGTCTTGCAATGCATTCTAGTGGTAACGTGTCTCCTGGCTGGTATGGAACAATCTTTGGAGCATTGCCATTCTTCGTCAGTGGGTACTGTTCAGCAGCGACGGATGAGACCGTCAACATTGTCAGCAGAGAAGAGGCCAAAAAACTGAACATTGGAGAAGATTGGAGAGGATGAAAATGAGGAATGAAATCAAATTTAAAGGTTACAAACTATGTAACTGAATATTCAGGAACACCCAACAATGACCCTGAGCCCTACATGAACCTCCACGATCCACCAGAATTCTTCATGGTCCACCAGAATCCTCGTCAATCCCTCAGAACCCTTATAAACCCTACGAAATCCTTCAAAGCATCGATCAAATATGAATTATGAAAAAATGTTCATTAATGATAAAACAGCTCATTGAAAGTTCTCATAACAATGTGCGTAAATCTGGGAACTGTATTGTTTATCTCCATCATAACAGTTCAGTGAAATATCCAATATCTAAATTTAATTATGACAACAGTAACAGAATTCGCTCGAAAAACATCAATAATTCCCCCCGAACCTAAAACATTCGATGCAAACCAACCATCAACAATCAGATTATATCCTGTTACCAATTATACTTTTGGTGTAAAGGACCCACAACCAGAAGAAGATGGTTCGGTTCAAGCAAGACTGAAAAGATTACAAGATCAATATGAAACACAAGGAATGAGGAGGACATGTGAAGCTATTTTATTGTGTCATGAACATGGACATCCTTATATCTTAATGCTACAAATTGCTAATTCTTTCTTTAAACTGTACGTTTTTTTGTTGTATCTGAAATTATTTGGGAAACAATCTTAACCATTTACTTATATCATCAGACCTGGTGATTATATTAAATCCGATGAGGATGAAATTGATGGATTCAAGAATAGGCTTAATGAACGTTTAGCCCCTGGTATGCTCTATTTTATATTATTTCCATTCAATTGTAATTGCTCTAACTTTTTCTAAAGGTCCTGGTTCTCAATATGCAAACGATCCAGCTAATTCAGAATGGAATATAGGTGAATGTATATCACAATGGTGGAGACCTAATTTTGAAACATTCATGTATCCTTTTATACCACCTCATATTACAAGACCAAAAGAATGTAAAAAAATGTATATTATTAATTTACCAAAAACAAAAGTTTTATCAGTTCCAAAAAATATGAAGTTATTAGCTGTTCCATTATTTGAACTTTATGATAATTCTGCAAGATATGGTGGTCAATTATCTGCAATTCCTCATTATTTAAGTAGATTTAATTTTGAATTTGTTGATGCAGATGATAATATAATTGCAACTTATCCAGCTGGAACTCACTAGTTGTCCACATTAGTTATATTCATATACTCATAAGATGTATTCATTAGTTATTAAGAAGTAAAAAGTATATTAATTAATTTTATATATTGTTACAAGTTACAAATAATACATTACATTTATTGTCCTTCTCATTATACATAAATTGTAAGTTAAAAGTCAAAAAAGAAAAAAACATATTAATTATGGTACTATCAACCATCGTTGTTCTTGAAAAAATTCATAAATCCTTGCTGTTTTATTAACGTCTATTTTAATCAATTCTCTAGCAGTTCTTTTTCTTAATATTCCACCAGTTCTTAATAATTCTCTAAATAATGTTTCTTTAATTGCTAAATATGGTTTTGGAAGTAATCTTAATTGACTACATAATTCTTGTTCTTCAAGACTTAATAATTCAATATCTGCTGAATCTGATATATCTAATGGATTTGATGGTAATTTTCTATTATATTTATTTTTTAATAAACTCCCACTACTATTTGTATGATTTTTAGAAATTGGAATTGGTGAATTTCTAAAATTATTAATTGATGATGATCTTGGTTCTTTACTCATACCCATTGAATTTGCAGTATGCCTTGAATTTGATAATGCTGATAATGAATTTGAACCAATTCCATTTGAATATCTTGAAAACATTTGTAATCTTGATGATTTATCCTTTTCATATTGTTGGGAAACTTGTAATGATTCAATACCATTTCTTCTATATTCTTGTAATTCAGAAATTCTTTTACGACATTGATATTCAATTATCATATCATTTGTAAATGATTCAAAATCTTCTTTTGTCATTAATCTTGCAAATGGTTTTAATTTATTAAATAAATCTTTTTCATCTCTTGTTCGTTTCTTTTCCAATGATATATTTTTTCTATAATCCAATAATTTATGATTTAAAATTATTCTTTTCCTTTCTGATCTTGTTGTAAGTGATTGGTTATAAATTTCTAAAACCGTTAATTTTAAATCAATATCTTGTTCAGTTTCATCAGGTTCAAAAATCATATCTTTTACAAAAGTTTCTGCTTCATTATCATATTCAGTTTCAAAATCTAATCTACCAGGCATATAACCTTGAACTTCATGACAACTTGGTACAGAAGCAGTTTGTTTTGTTTTTGGATTTAATAATGGTGCTCTTTTTCTTTTATTTAATCTTTGTTTTTTCCTCATATTAAAATCATCAACAGTAATTGTTGAAAAATCTTTATTCATTTCTGGTAATGGATATTGATCAGAATTAACATAAATATCAAAATAATGTTTTCCAACTTCCTCTTTTGATCTCCCACCAATATGTTCAGCAATGCATTGCCAATTTCCCAAACCGTATGTTTCAGCCCCTCCAATCAACAACAATTCTTCATCAGCACCCCAATCATCGGAGAAAATGGGATATGAATGTTGTTCAATAATATGATAATCGTGATATGGTTTATGAGTACCAGAACTCTTCCCTCTTGAAAAACATTGGACACAAAGGTCATATTCTGAACATTCTGCACATTTTATTCTGATAAGGTCCGTACAATCACAAGCACATATGTCACAATGATACCTAATAATAAACAACAATAATTAAATAATTAAAATTAGTCACTATTTTCCATAATATCCTATGCTTTGAGCAATTATCACATACCTAACACCAGGCTCTAAAGAAACCACCGCCGTTTCGGATGCATTTTTGCGATGGATTACTGTCATTTTATTTCCTTTATGCCCGGCATCAAGTTGGGATCCTCCAAACGAATGCCGGAAACGCGGGTCACGTGCGACGCCGTCTCCGTTTGCGGGAGAACCAGTCACGCCTCAGTAATACCCGGTCTGCGTGTATATCTCAGCACCGCCACAACCTGATTCTGGAAAGGCATATTTCATACTTCTGTATTGTTATCAAAAATGGTATGTTAGTTTGTATGATTTCTTAATATACCATCCCAATTCTTATGAAACAACACAATAATGGAATACCAGCTCATGTAACTAATCACCGTTTTGTGATAGGGTCGTGTTAGAACAAAGACAGTTAAACGTGCTTCAAAAGTTCTTATTGAACGTTATTACCCAAAGCTCACCTTAGACTTTGAGACCAACAAACGTCTTGCAAGTGAAATTGCTTCAATCCCATCAAAGCGTCTTCGCAACAAAATTGCTGGCTACACAACACATTTAATGAAACGTATTCAAAAGGGTCCTGTTCGTGGTATTTCTTTCAAATTACAGGAAGAAGAAAGAGAAAGAAAAGATCAATATGTTCCTGATGTTTCGGCTTTAGATATCTCAAAGACTGATGGTCAGTTGGAAGTCGATAGAGAAACTGAAGCACTTGTTAAAGCCCTTGGATTTAACCTCCCACTTAATGTTGTTTCCGTCTCTGCTCAACGTGCTACAAGAGGTTACAATAAGAGAAACTAATTGCATTTTCATAACACACTAATTTCAACTTTCAAATTTAAAAACGAATTCAACATAATATTTTATGTTTTAGTGTATGAAACTTAACAACATTATTATTTTTATATTAATTTTGACCTTTTGTTTTCATTATATATTAATGCCCTTGATCCCAAAACTTTTAGTTATAAGTATATGTAAAATAAAAAAATACACGTGAAACTAATATCAATTTAACATCATTGACTTGGCTCCACATCTTGTAGAATATCATTAGCTTTTGATCTAACTCGTTCCATATGATTGGTAATATATTCATCTCTTTGTTGTAAAGCATCAGCATGTTCATCAATAGATTTTTGAAGTTTTGAAAATAAAAGAACCTTTTGTCTATCAATTTAATTTATAAATAAAATGATAAATGATGAATGGTATTAGTGAGTTAGTAATGATAAAAAATAAATCACATAAAAAGTGAAAATTTCAAATAAATCATACTTTCTTAAATTAATTGCCTTCTTAATAATCGAAGATGCTTTCTCTGCCAAAATATCACCATATTTTTCCCATTCTTCAAATGTAATATTTGCATATTTCATAGCTAAATCAGTTTCAGTATTTCTTTCTTCTTCAGGGATTGTAACAATTTCATCCTCAAGTGGAGTAGACAATGGGATATTAAACTTGAAATATTCTTCTAGAGGTATCATTTCTTGATTTAAACTCATATTTTGGGCATCATCAGTATACTCATCTGATCTGATATCTGGATTTTCTAATGGTTTTGTATGATATTCAGGTTCTTCAACGATATTTGATAATGAATTATCAATTGTAAGTTTAGGGGTATTGTGCTCTTGTTTGATATCTTTATCATTCATATTAGTATGAAACTTCTTTAATGGAGAACTAGAAACAAGAGAATCATTGATATAATCGGAATCCCTGGTCCTTTTCTTTCTCGGATCCTCAGGTTTTTCATCATTGCTAGTAGCTTGTTGCTCATCATCTATTGGAACAGGGGGTAAATAAAAGGAACTCAATCTTTCCAACCGATCTTGTGATACAGATTTACCAAGTAAGGGGCTATCAGCATTAACTTCTTGCTTCACTTTCATCAAAGAATCATCTGATAATGGGGTGGTAGGGGATGAATACCTTGGTTTTACCGCTGAAGAAGAGCTTACACCAGAAGAATTGGGACCCCTAGACATAGAAGTAGAAGCCTTTGAAGTTTGAGATTTTAAAAAAGAAGAAGGAAAACCAGATGGTTTTGATAAATCGGCATTTTTTAATTGGAAGTTCGATTTTGGTTTCCTTTCAAGTTTTGCCATTTTTTGGGGAGGGGGGCAAACAATTGTGATGGTGAATGAAGTGATTTAAAATAACATAAAGGCTGCATGGATTGTCTGCACTTCGATTAATTAAGTAAATTAATTATTACACTGGTTAATTAACTAGTGCCTACGATGCTAATAAAATCCATATTGATTAATACATGTATTTCTCGAAAAAATAATAACTATTTTCAGGTTTCCCTGTGCTAATTATGCTCCAAATGTTATGAATAGAATTAATTAGTTATAACCCACTTTTGGCAATGGTTAAGTATTACTCATGATTTATGCCGTCAGACTACGCGAAGGAGAATTAATTTAGGAGAATTACCGTTTTTTTTACATTTCAATCACGAATTTCAAAACCAACAACAAATATAAATGATTGAAAATAGTATTACTAAAATGTACTCAATCTTGTCATTCTGATAATATATGTTTGATATTTTTTGGTAAATATTGTTGTGGTGTGAGCGTTCTACGATTTAACATGTTGAGCTCACTATTTGTCTCCGGAGAATTGTGTGTAAATAATAACTTTCCCTCTTGGAGATCTGAGTTCTACTCTGTATAACTCTAAGGGATCTTCGAACGCTCTGGTGGAAATATGGACAAATATAGTTTCCTGCATTTCCTCATGAATTACTACATAAATATAACATTTATATGATCAATTGAATTGTATCGTAGCTAAATACACTTTTTACTTTTGATACGAATATTTAATAATTTAATTTCAATCTTGATCCTTAGAACGCCGGTGCGATTGATTAATGTAATAAAAGAGTGATAAAATAGTCGCCCGTATCACACCAATCAGATTTAGATATAAAAACAACTTCGACAATATATGAAAATTTTCAAAATTCATTTAAATAATCTCTTTCGTGTTTAATCATTATATTTATAACACTAATAGCCAAACTTGACCAAGCGGCCAGAACCCAACCTATAAGGTCTCATACATGTATTGATATTGACTGTCTTTTTTATTCCTAACTTTTAAAGGCAAAAATATTCATGTTTTCTTCCGGTGTCACCACAATACTATATGAAATCTGTCTAATAGTACTAATAGGTTAAAAAATAAATTTATGTCCTACGGCTAAATAATTCTTATGAGCTCAGTTAATATTTTAAGTATATTACTTTTCTTAGGCTTTAACATGTGGTGTGTGTTGATGAATGATGTGAAAAAGTGGGAATGTCGTTTGTACTTGCAAATGACTTTTGAAACAGGTATTCTGTTCCTTATCACCATGCTAATAGCAAAAGGGTCTGGCTGAGACCAATGATGTTGTTAATACATAATCAGAGGAGCCACAACTCAATAGATATAAAGTTACATATGTACGGTACTCGAGATTAAGACCTAAGTAGATTTTCATTCTGAACCTTTCATAAGCTGGTTTATCCTATTAAATTTTGAACTTTTATATTAATCATATAAAAAAATGATATCTACAATTAAAACATCTAACTAAAATCTATTCAAGTAAGGAACTCATATATAGTGAATTATTTTGTCAGATATTTGGATAATACTATCCCCAACTATTTCCTGTTAGTTTTAATTCCTTTACTACAAACAGGCCTTTCTATTTTAAGAATAACATTTATCAATATTGTCAGCTTGGGTTTGTATCGACATGTATTCCCATATCGTACAATCCCATTAATAGTAATTTTTTACATTTAGTTCAAACATATACGTACCTATTAAAGTGATCATTTTAATATGCATTTAACATTGCTTATGCTATATCTGGAAGTCGCTGTGTTCCAGATAATAACCTTATGTGTGAATGCATATCGAACATTTCTAAATGTGGTACTATGCATATGATAATAGGAAGAAGTTACACAATATTACATAAATTTAGCGTTATATTTAAAAGTCTCTGCCAAATAAGGAAATTATTGTGTAAATCGGAAAATATTCCCAAGAAGAATATAGTAGTTATACTACTATAGTTGCTGCTATAAATATATATATTTGATTCCATTCTCTACATCTCTTTTTTTTTTTTCATTATTCAAGTTTTAATCATATACTTGAAAAACAGCTATAACATTGCAACAATGAAGTCAAACGAATTGAAAATTTGCGAGTATTGCCGAACTCCAAGAAGTAAGATACAATTTCGTACATGCCCATTTGGTGCTGTTTGTAATCCTTGTGGATTACATTGGAATAAATGTGTGGATAGATTGAATACAGTATCAAGGGCTAAACACTTCTTTGATTGGAAATTGAAAAACAAGATGCATCTCGACAGAAGAATGGTTTATGTGGATGATTTTGAAAGGCTTTTTCCCGATGAGGAAGAGCAGTCAAAGGTTAAAGAGCCCGAGGATGAAGAACACAAGGAGGAGGATATTGAGGTACTTAATGCAGCGAGAATATTAATGAATATGCGTAATCATTGTTAATACACTTTTAAGAATTTAAAATGTGGAATACTATTTTAAACAATTATATTCTTCTACAAAATCTAGCTATCTAATTATAAGAGAGACGAAAAAAAACTAAAAATAAACAAGATAACAACAGAAGATAAAAATTATTTTAGGCTTCTGAACATTATAATGTAGGCTTAGATTGGTCAACAAAAAAATGTTATTTTGTATCATTGTTAATTCCTAGATATTGTACACTAATCCGATTTGCTTTTTATATATTTATTATATCTTTTATTTTGACTCTCCACTTAGAGTAGTAAACCTTCCCAAGTAGTTATAAGGTGAGTAAATAAATGAATTCATATAATTTCCATGGGCAGTAGTATGTTTTGAAAGTAACATTTTTTAACGCTGATATAAAGTTCAAATCGGATCATATGAATGTTAATCTATTTTAATATAAACGTTCCACCTTTATAATCCAATATTCGAGTAGGCTGATTGATAATTGTTAGTCCGTGGGTGCCTATCAATAATTCCCGAAACCACCGGCAGCTGGAATTTCTGTCGATTGTTATACATATATTTTCCAAGATCGAACTAACGCTTATCTCGAGTACCACACCAAAGACCCCTAAGATTCCTTCTGAAATACATCACTTTCCATCTGTAGAAGTCAAAATTACATACAAGTATAACCTATTCGAGAATAATTACAGTTATTGATTATGGGTAGGACATTTTAATTTGGGTAAATCAACTGTTAATGGATACTTAGTTTGTAAAACACCGAAAATGTTCAAATCATTTATTATTAAGGTTATGATAAATACTACTGCATGTATTGATCCAATACCTAATTGGGATCCCACATAATATACGTATGCATTATGGTAAGTATATATAAGAAGGAGTCAAGCCCATCTTCCCGCTCACCCTTTTAATTTTTTCCATAAAAAGTTTTTTGAATTCATACATAGTCAGTTTTATTTTTACTTTATTTTATTTCAAAAATGAGAACTTCAACCCCTATAATCTCTATAGCCTGTGCAATTATGTTAGTTGCAATGATCGATGGTGTTCAAGGTACACCAGGTGCGGATAATTCGATTGCCGTCAAAAATTTCAGCGTTGGCAACGAGCTTCAGGCTCTAACATTGACTGCTCCTCAACAAAAAATGATCAGAAAGATGGTGTCTGATCTATACACTAGAATTAAAAACTTGGACAAATCCAAAAAGGTGGCTTTAATGGTAGAACACGACAATGGCCTCCACATTAGATTACAATGTATATTAAAGGCAAAACTGGCAACACCTGTTTCGACTGATCCTACTCCAACCAAAGAGACACTTGCTTCGGCTACTTCTATCCCAGCTAAAAAGACACATGCCTGGGCAGCACCAATTGAACCAACTAATTTACCAACTCCATTAGTCTCACCAGTAAACGCATTGGGTCTTGCAGTAGCAGCTGCAGTTCCAACCGCAAATGTATATGAATCATCAAACAATGATGATTTAATTATAGAGGCGAACGAAATCGAGAGGGTATTGAAAACCATTTATTTAAATGGATTAAACGATGACGAAACCAAAATAATGTGTGATTTTTTAAATTCACATTTCAAATTACCGAACGGTTTCATCCAAGGGTTCCTAGCCAATAACTTTGATGACATGAACTGGGAAATGGCGGAAAAATATACAGGTTCTATTTTATAGTGATAAACGGAAATTAATAGTAAAATTGTGATTATAATTGGAGTCTTCTTTGAGTTTTTAGATAATTTGTTTGTACAGTATATATTAAATTATAATAAATGTTTAGTTTGTGATTGATTTTTCATCATTGTATACGTAGTTCTTCTAAATTTATAGAAACAAATGATTTCCTAACTTTATAAATACTCGTTGCTTAAATAACATCAACGAAACCAAAACCCATTTTCATATCTTGAAATGTTTTATTAAACCTAATCCGATTTGAAAAATTAGATGATGACGGAATTAATGTAGTAGTTGTGGGTGTATTCGTAGTGATAATTGTTGATTCTTTTTTTTTTCAGTACTCGAAAGACTTTCTTCTTTATGTTCTTGAACTGCATTAGTATTAGTTGAATCCGAAATACTAAATTTGTTTTATTTAGTATTGATAAAAATGGGAAATCTGATGCATTATGTTCTGTGGTGTCAATTGAAATTTCATATTGTGTGTGTGGCTGAAGTTTTAAACCTTTTGAGTTATATTTAATTCTGGAGGTTTTGATAATTAATCATATAAAATGTGCGTATATCTATTATCATGAGTATTGGTTTAGATGCAGTATTTGAAGTCCTTGTTAAATTCTTTGGTATAGTAGTAGTTGGTGGTAGTAGTAGGGGTGAAAGGTTTTGGATTATTGTTGTATTAGTATTATGTTAACTTCCGTTTAATCGCTCTTCAACTGGTAGACTGGTATTACTCTGAGAAGCCACATCTTTATCATGAGACTATCATCAAAATATTAATAAGATTTCAATGAATGTGAGTATGAACGTATGACAGGAATAGTTTTGCAAATTTTTTTAAATCAAATGAATTCCGTTAATCATCTGTCCTATTATTTTTAGTAAAAATTGACTCAAAGTAATCTGATATATGTCCATTGTGTATTTCCAATTCAGATCTTTTTAAAATGGTGGTGACTCTGGTAAAGAGCGGATGGTTAAAAAGAAAGTATATTTTACGGGTCGCACTTTTTATTTTTTATTCTGGCCTTGAAGGAACCCACACACACTTCATTTACCATATTTATAAAACAGCATCAAGGGCCTTATAAAACAAGTTTAAAATGATACTAATAAAGACTACATCGAAATAACTAATATAACTATTACTTTATATTTGAGTAGAAAAGCATATATAGCATTAATATTTTTATGCTTTTCAAGATTTAATTCTTTTTAGATACAGTCTGAATATAAATAACGGAAAATATTATTTATGAATTAAATCTGTGAATCTGACACATTTTATAATTTCCCAATTGGTATTGGAATGTGTAGAAGTTTTCAAATTTGATTTCTTTGGTACTATATCTAGCAGATCTTACCACTATCTGTACTATCATCTTCTGAATGCTGGCCAAACGTTGTCCGTTGAGGTTTTTTCTTCATCATTTTGTTTTTAGCTACCATTATCACCATTGATCGAGAAACGCTCTTCCACCATTCGACGTGATAATACAATATTTGGATATAATCGATGAATAAATCCAGAATCTGAAAGTTCATGATCTGCAATCGA